>OX422183.1:16608631-17058631 GCA_949130485.1 Agelas oroides | reverse complement strand
CCTAAACCCAAAAAAAAACAAAGCAAACAAGTCACAAAAAAGTTTTCTCAATGAAAACAAGCACATGTAGGGATGGAACCCTCAAAAACCAACCAAACAAGATAGGAACAACACCACAATACTTTTACACCATCCCTACATCTTGTGCCATTTTGCCAACCACGTACACCACAAAACCCTTCAAATTTAAGTTTTTAGGGTTTGTGCTTTTAGTTTAGTTATAGTTAGTTTTTATTTAGAAAATACTTTTGGTTTAGTTTAGTTCTAGTTTCCCGGTTTTACAAAATTTTTAGTTAGTTATAGTTTCAACCACTGAAACTCTAAAACCCCTTACTAAAAGGTATTTAGTTACACTTATTGTTGAAAACAGGCTGTATTCTGTTTTAGTACAGTTACGGTTTCTTCTTGTACGCCCTTGGACGTTTTAGTTACAGCCCCCAAGTTAGCAAGAAATTTAAGTTGCACTTTTGGTTAACTAAATTTTAAAAAGGCCATACTAAAATATATTTAGTTAAAGTTATAGTTAACTAAAACAACACTGCACACCAGCTACACCCACAAACCAACAAACAACCTTTCTCCCTACAACTAGCTACCTACCCCACAAACCCTTCAAACACACCACCATGTCGTTAACTACGGACCGACCCAGTACTGCTCACACCACAGCCTTCACTTACAAGACAACCCTTACCTGCCATGCCCAGCAGCTACAAAAGCCCACAACATACGCAACCCACTCCAACATGCCACACAGACTCAGCACTGATCTTGCACCCCACAGCTTGTACATATTAAACTAGCTAACCATGCCTGCCACACTCAACCGTAACAAAGTTACAGCCACCCACAACACAACGCACTCTCCATACACAACAACGTGCACTACACACCCAGTACTGCTCGTTCCACAGGCTTCCATGCCCAAGACAACCCTTCTGTGCACACAAGTAACAAACACAATGCATAGTCGGCAAAATGGCACAAGATGTAGGGATGGTGTAAAAGTATTGTGGTGTTGTTCCTATCTTGTTTGGTTGGTTTTTGAGGGTTCCATCCCTACATGTGCTTGTTTTCATTGAGAAAACTTTTTTGTGACTTTTGTATATACATAGCTGATATCAGTTTACTTGTACATGTGGCAGTCACAATGGATGACTTGAAATCAGAATATTTAAAATGTGACTGTGCTTAATTTGGTATATATAATTGAAACAAAATTCGGGTCCCGTAAGACTGATTCGAATCCCCCCCCCCTTCCCTCCCTGAAATCAAGAAATGGCCTCAAAAGTAAGTAAGGAGGTAGCAGCTATGGGTGTCTGGGAGAATTCCCCCTTCCCCTTGAAGAAAAGATAGATGACCCTTACGCACTCAGCCGAGTCGAGGCAATTTTCAAGCAGAGCTCGAAATGTGGGCGCTACATAAAATTTTGAGTAGCATTCTTCGTAACTCACGACCAACAAGGTCATTTTTTGATGGTTTGTCCAGAACTTTTTTGGCAAAACTTGATGAGTCAACCTCAAAAATTTAGTACGGAAGGCCGTAGAGCTGTTATCTTCCGCAGAAAATAAAAGCAGTTTGCTAAAATTGACGCAAAGTTAGTAACGGTAGGAATGTATTCGGACTTGCGGTATACATCATGAATACAATTATAAATAAGCGCGCGCACAGCTTGTTCATCGTAACCTTAAAATGTGACTGTGCTTAATTTGGCAGATATGATTGAAACAAATACAAGTCCCGTAAGACTGATTCAAGTTGCCGAGTGACTTCAGTAGCTCAGTTGGTTAGAGCATGGCAGGCCATTTGCCAGGTCGCGGGTTCGAGTCCCTCCCTGAGTCACTGTCCTTTTTTCCCCTCTTTATTTCTCACCTTTCTCTCTGACTTTGACTTAGGTTTTTAAGGTCTGACTGTCAGGTCTGGAGCATGTTAAAAATCTGAGCCTTTGCGCCTCGCGCTTCGCGCTCGCCTCACCTCCCCATCAAACATGCCAGCTTTGTATCCGCTTTGGCTGGATCCCTGCCAGCTCAGCCTTAAGTACTCAAATTCGGCCACTGAGTTGCCGAGTGACTTCGGTAGCTCAGTTGGTTAGAGCATAGCAGGCCATTTGCCAGGTCGCGGGTTTGAGTCCCTCCCTGAGTCACTGTCTTTTTTTCCCCTCTTTATTTTCTCTTCTTTATTTCTCATCTTTCTCTGACTTTGACTTAGGTTTTAAGGTCTGACTGTCAGGTCTGGAGCATGTTAAAAATCTGAGCCTTTGCGCGTCGCGCTTCGCGCTCGCCGCACCCCCCCTCCCGAAATAAAAATGGCCTCAAAAGTAAGTAAGGAGGCAGCAGCTATGGAGAATTACCCCTTCCCCTTGAAGAAAAGGTTAAATTAGATGACCCTTACGCACTAAGCTGATTATACAGTATACGACCAAATAAAAGGCACCACAAACTTCAAAACGTTCAATTACTTCGTGAAGAGTTTTACTTTGTGTAAATATTTCATAAACATGCACTGTAAGTTCATGAACATTGGTCAAGCGGCATGTCACGACATAATTCATGATGTTCATGAGCTATGTTTGTGGATGTCAATAACTGTGCACTACAATCCTGAGTTTGCGAGTTCTGAGAAAACTGACATTCGCTAATTCTGAGTTTGCGAACTGCACGTCCTACCACAGCTTCAGATCGTGATAGTCTATTGACCTGTCCAACCTTAGTTCATGAACTGAACAATAGTTCATAAACTTCCTGAACATGGTAAAAAAAAAAACCCACGAAGTTTGTATTACCTTTGTGTACTGTACCAGTGGTTTACAATTGTGACTTGTGAGGACATCATACTGCCATTACACATGTAGTCAACGTCACTGTGTGTAACCCATGGATGTGTCAATATGCACACAGTATAGCCAGCTGCGTGAAAAACACTTGGAGTACATTTTTAATATATTTTAAAAGTCTGAAAAGTGGTCTGACCATGGCTGTACATGGTTTCAACAGCTCTGTACATAACATCAAGGCCTGCCTTTTAACAGGGAGATGTGGTTCATTGATGGTTCACCATCCACACCAAGTTGGTACAGTGGGAAGTGCAACCTTAGCAACAGCATCATCTACCAGCAAAATTCATGGCTTCACAATATTGGAGCTAGAGTGAGCTAATCCAGTCACTGAAAACATTGTTAGTTGCCAGACTCGGTAGGTATGTCATTGTAATTGCTAACACTGTCCGGCACCCTCACCAGTAGTTACAGACTTGTTGTAGGTATGTGACTAAAATTGCTAAGACTGGCGACAAAATCAATGGCTTCACAGAGCTGGAATGAGCTAATCCAGTCAGTGTAAACACTGACCAGCAATGTTAGTTACCAGACTCGGTAGGTATGCTAACACTGGCCGGCAATCTCACCAGTAGTTACCAGACTCGGTAGGTATGCTAACACTGGCCGGCAATCTCACCAGTAGTTGCCAGACTCGGTAGGTATGTGACTGTAATTGTTATTTAGATTGCTTGTTGGTAGGGCTGCAGTAGCTACTTGCCATCAGCAACGTACCTGAGGTATTCTTGTACTTGAGGCTTCTGCCCATATTTTCTTCAACTTCTATTCACACCGAGCTGCGATAGACTTTCCCTTCGGAGGTTTGTAAATGACGTATGCATACTTCCTGCAGCTAGCAGTTCATATTTGCTATTCAAGTATGTTGTTTATCATGTGATCAACTTTAGGGATGTGCTACTTTACTACTCATATTTGCTGTTTGATGTGTGAGGCTCCCCTCTTCTCTTGGTTTGTACCTTGGCTGTGAAGGCCTTCATAACCTTATGAACAGGCTGGAACAAACTGAGTAAGTAAGTTAGCTTATCGTAGCAGATATTCACAGGGATAAAGGATGTTTCGGTCCGTGGACCTTCGTCAGCTGTAATGATCTTAGCACATACAGAACCAGAAATAAATTGTGACGGATAATTAGATGATGATGATCAGTGCATGTGAATATTGAAATAAATTGTGACGGATAATTAGATGATGATGATCAGTGCATGTAAATATTGAAATAAGTGAATTGGACAAACACTGAAAACACTGTCCGGCAATCTCAAGATTGGAACAACTAGAAGCAGATGACTTGCAGCTTACTTGACCACTGCCACGTGTAGTGTGACAGGGACTGTTTGTAGTGCAATACATGTATACCATGTGTAGTGTAAGCAGTACTAAAATTGGTCCAACCAAGGCCTTTCTTACAACCAACTGCAGCAGCTACCATGCACTTTTTTGCCCCATACCTAAACCCTTCCACGTATCCACAATATCCAAAAGCATTTCACCTAGTGACATCACATTGTACAAACGTTTTCTAATCATTATATTAGAGAGTAGTTACCATCACCCAATAATTGCTGAATCAGTGATCATACTTCAGCATAGGTATATGGGCCCTTACCTTCTCAATCCCATTGATGTTCAATTGCAAGCAAACTCTACTAGGTATTTAAAAAGGCTTCGTCGATATATAATAGATTAAAGCTTTGTGTCTGTAGTTTGCCCCATTGTTTGGTCTTTACCTTTATTGTGGCTGCCTAATTGTTGTGGTATTTACAGTAAAGCAAGTTTGTGCCTGCATGTTGGCTGTTCTTTGACATGCAAACTAACCTCATTCCTAGGCCTTGCCGCCATCCAGTTTTTGATCACATACAGTATGCAAAAATGGTGGGGAAAGGCCTGGGGGGGGGGTGGAGATCTTGTCATGTAAATGACGTTAATGTCTATTGATGCATACAGAAGGAGGGAGGGGTGCTGCATGGCCAGAACAACACATTTTATTACATTTCGCCAACTCCCCCCCCCCCACACACACACACACGCACACCCATCTTGTCTACCTATGTAGACATTGACATCCTCCAGACCTTCTCCTCTGTTTTTGCATACTGCAAGCAATCAAAAACTGGATCCCTGGCTGCTCAGCCTTAGGTACTCAAACTCAGCCACTGAGTTGCCGAGTGACTCGGTAGCTCAGTTGGTTAGACCATGGCAGGCCATTTGCCAGGTCACAGGTTCGAGTCCCTCCCTGAGTCACTGTCTTTTTTTCCCCTCTTTCTTTCTCGTCTTTATTTCTCACCTTTCTTTCTCTCTGACTTTGACTTAGGCTAAGGTCTGACTGTCAGGTCTGGAGCATGTTTAAAATCTGAGCCTTCATGTGCCTCGCGCTTCACGCTCGCCGCACCCCCCCCCAACACACACACACACCCATCTTGTCTACCTATGTACACATTGACATCCTCCAGACCTTCTCCTCTGTTTTTGCAAGCAATCAAAAACTGGAAGGCATAGGAATGAGGCTGCATGTAAGACAAGTTTGTGTCTTTGTTGTCCTTTGAACAAGGAGCATGTAATGACATAAATAGCAGAAGGAAGAGTTCGTATGCACTCCTATTTGAACACACTTAGGCCTGCATTTTTGTAGAGCAAGTTTGTGCCTGTTTGTTCATAGTGTTTTATAGTTAAGTGAATGCAGGCATTTGTAGCTGCTACTGAGGCCTGGTGTTGGCCTAAACTCTATATATAAACATAAAGTCAATCAGAATCCTGTCAGACTGGTTCTAACTCAAAAATGGCACCTCAGAAAGTGATCTTGAAGCATCTAATTTTGTCTAAGGGGGGTGTATTCCCCCAAGACCCCTTTAGCTGCTGCCTACTCAGCCAGTTATTACCACACAATAAGCCTGTTATGTACTAAACGACTGCTTTGGAACCAGATGAGATTACCATTATTTGTGAAAACTATACAAGAAAATGGCTGAAAAGTGGCTGGACAAATTAAAGTGGTTTCAACAACCCTGGGAGCTGTGGTTTATTGATTGTTCATTCCATCCACAATGTGACGTGACAGTGAGAAGTGTAACCTTAGCAACAGCATCATCTACCAAACACTCCATGGCTTCAAAACATAGGCTCAGAGCTAAAGTGAGCTTATCTACTCAGTGTAAACACTAGCTGACGATCTCATTTCCATGCATGCAGGTATGTGACTCTAGTTCCTATTTAAATAACTTGTTGTAGGTTACAGTGTAACATACCCATCCTGTTTTAGCTTCTACTGGAGGCTTCTTCCCAATTCTTGTCAACTGGAATTCTATTCAGACTGCACTGTGAGAGTTACCCGTCGGACCTTTAAATTGTGACTGACGTATACATACTTCCTGGCAGTTCATATTTGCTGTTTCAGCATGTTGTTTGGTGAAAGTTTGCATCAGGCCTGTGATCAACTTTAGGATACGTACTTAGAAATGCAATTGTACTATTCATATTTGCTGTTTATGGCTGAACTAGATGTTGTCTGATGTGTGAAGCTCGTCTCTTCTCTTGGTTAATTTGTACCTTGGCTGAGAAGGTGAACAGACTGGAACAACTGTTAGCAAATAAAACTGTACGTGTACCATGAGTAGCGTGTGTAGTATGACTGGTACCATGTTTAGTGCGACTGGTACCATTACATATGTCCTTGAAAAAGGCAGCTTGAAGTCGGCAAGGACAGTTGGCAGTTGGGAAAGGCAGCGGTTGTGAAAGTGGGGGCTTACATTGTGTCTATAGACAGAAAGACAACCATATACAGTCTGGATGCTGTTGAAATTGTGTTTAAAAAAAACAAAACAAAACAACTAAGTTGTTCATGAAAATGCATTCCCATATTTCGCTGACCTGCCTGTGAGTTTGAGCTTATATTATCGTTATACATTGTAGTAGATTCATAATTCAGCATAATACAGTGCAAGCCTCCCGTAACACATTGTTGCAATAAAAACTAACTGTAGAGATAAAATTGCCTCAAACTGTAGACAAATGTATAGCAAACATTTGGCGCCTTTAGAACATAAACTTCTCCCAGAATATGAAGTGTGTGAGAAAGTGATTCTTTTACTATTATCATACGTCTAACTCACGCTAATGTTTGGGAGTCAATGGAGAAGAAGCCTTGCAGCTGGGTGTAGTTTATAAAAAGCCATGCTTTTACTACAAGTCATGCGAGAATCCATATCAGGTACTACAATTCATGTGTACTGCGTCAAACGTGCACTGAAATTGAAGGTTTGTATGCATTATCACCATAGTACCAAGCTATATCGGAAAAAAACATCACTCGTTTGTTGTCGTTGGCATTGCTGCGCACTCGTAACAATACAGACGGCAACAAACTCACGATATTTTCTGGTATAGCTTGGTACTATACTTATATAGTATTCCGTTATTTTCCTATCATGGGGCATGAAATATTTGTCCATATTTTATTTATTTGACATGCTACGCATGCACACGAGTGTTATAAGCTGTGCATTCTCTGTCTTGTTACAAGTGAGTGATGAATTTCTTGTTACAATCATGGTTAGATGACAAGTCATATCGTTCGTATGTTTTATTTTCACTCCCCTTCAGCTCGTGAATATGTGAAACAACTTGATGTTATCCACTCTGACAAATGCACTAAGGTATACTTCTTATTAGCAGTCTATTATCATTATGTGTGCCAACTCCCCCACCATCCACTTTTTGACAATATGCAAAAACAGAGGGGAAGGCCTCATCAAACGGATGATGTTAATGTCTACTTTGGTGGACAGAAGGAGGGAGATCATTCAGACTCCTTCCCCTCTCTGTCTACCTAGGTGAACATTGACTTAATCCATTCATGCAACAAGATCTCACAGGCCTTCTCTCTCCATTTTTGCATACTTTCAAGTGACCAAAAACTGGAGCCGTGGAAACTAGGCCAGGGAACGAGGCTACCTTGTACCCAGAACTCTGATCCCAGTGTCTGTTGCTTGCCATGGGTCAAAAATACTGATTCTGTGTGCACTGACATCACAATGATATAATAGTGACATCCAATGATGATATCACAATGATGTAATAATGATATCACAATGATGTAATAATGACATCACAATGATGTGTAGTGACATCACAATGATGTAAGTGATGTCATAATGATGTATAGTGATGTCACAAAACTATAGCCAAGTTCAACCTGACCTTATTTGCATGGTACAATATGTTATTGAATGATACTGGTATAAACTTTGAAATTTGGCAAGTGTTTTGTATAAACATTTTGAACATCTGGAATCTGTACATGTACCTCAAGTGCTGACTATGACAGACTGCTCAGTTTGTTTCAAACAATGGCCATGGCAGACTAGTCTGGTCAGACAAGTCCAAAGTATACAGTGTATTATGGTAACTCAAATGTGTTGCCTGCATCTCCAGGATCGACTCGGTTGTCCATAAAATCGACTTGGTCAAAACCCCGCGACTCAATTGTGGTAAAAATAGACTTGACGTACGTATGCAACATTAAGCTCAATTGTCCACAAAATTGACTCAGTCAAAAAAAGACTCGATGCAAAATTATCGACTCAATTGTGGTAAAAGTTGACTCGGTTTGTGCCACGTTTCACTCGTTATACCGGTACTTATACTTTTGACTCGTTCGTCCACTATTTACTGGTTCTACCGTAATTGGGAAAATTAATGCGCTGTTTAAATAATGCGAACTGCCCAAAATTTAACCATTGAAATATTAATGCTTGTTTAAATAATGCGGATACACAAACACAGGCAGAAGGTTGTATAATGTTCAGTTGTACCATGCACTAAGGTAGTTGTTAAGTATCTACTGTTCATCAATATCGGCAAAAGTGTCATCTTCTGAATCACAGTCACTATCAGCTTCGTCTACTGCCTCACAGATTCCTGCTCTGCGGCTTCTCTCCTCCTCTAAGATCTTCTCCATAGCCTTGTTGGCTTCTCTTGTGACAGCATCTGGTAGCTCAGCTTCGTTGCTAGTAGGAAGAGACTGCTTCTTGAAATACTTGTGTAACGTAGCCATTTCTCTCGATCGATCGTCGGAAGTGCTAAAGCTGAAATGACACATGCGATCGTGCGATCTAAATTAACGCATGGAAAAGAAATATTTTCTTAACAATGCAGGAGCCAGTTTACTCACATTTATAGCATTAATAAGACAGTCGCATTAATTTTCTCAATTACGGTATCTCGTTTGAGTGGGACTGAAAAACCTGTCTGCTTTACAAATAGCAAGGTGTCCGCTTTGGGAGTACTCTTAAGTATTGTATTAATAGAGCTTCAATTGGGACCATGTCAAGTAGCCACTGCGATTGGGCGATGTCCGTTAAGGGAGGTTTCACCGTATGCCATACTTAAATGGTTTATTAACCCTCGGCGCGCATGCACAGCGAGGGTTACAGTACTTCGTTTGTCTGTCTGTCTGTCTGTTACAACTAGCTTGGCTCACCTGGCGGCTAGACCTCTAAAGTTTGGACACAGATAGGCTTCAAACCGAACGAGGATGTGTTTAAATTGAGCCGATTTCGCCAAGAACGTTTTGTTCAAGAGTTATGCTGCAATTCGTTTGCCACGGCGAGCGCTAGTTGGCCATATTCTAGTCGGAGAACGAGTTCACGCGCCCTGGTCTGGGATCCCGGGAGTACTGCGGCACTGCGCTGTACTCCGTGGCAAACGAATCGCAGCATAACTCTTGAACGAAACGTTCTTGGCGAAATCGGTCCTCGTTCAGTTTGAAGCATATATGGTCAAAAGGATTGTTGTTTAAGAGTAGTAGACCATAGTTACTCACTAGTCATGTTTCATCACAAATCTGTACTCTGGGAAGTTGCGGAGTTTCTAACTTCACTGCAGCAGTACCTGTCATCCCAGTTGTATAAGCCACTGGTTCATAAACTTCATAGTCAAATTCCAAAATGTCACTGGGTGCATACCAAATGTCCAACAAATTACCAGTCTGTGAGGGTGGGATGTCCAACAGACGTCCCGTGGACGTCCATTGGACAGGTGGACTGGACAGGACAGTGGGACAAGCCTGGTCTGTGAGGGTGGGACGTCCAACGGACGTCCCGTTGACATCCATTGGACAGGTGGTCTGGACAGGACAGTGGGACAAGCCTGGTCTGTGAGGGTGGGATGTCCAACGAACGTCCCGTGGATGTCCATTGGACAGGTGGACTGGACAGGACAGTGGGACAAGCCTGGTCAGTGAGGGTGGGATGTCCAACTGACATCCCATGGACGTCCATTGGACAGGTGGACTGGACAGGACAGTGGGACAAGCCTGGTCTGTGAGGGTGGGATATCCAACGGACGTCCCATGGATGTCCATTGCACAGGTGGACTGGACAAGACAGTGGGACAAGCCTGGTCAGTGAGGGTGGGATGTCCAACTGACATCCCGTGGACGTCCATTGGACAGGTGGACTGGACAGGACAGTGGGACAAGCCTGGTCTGTGAGGGTGGGACGTCCAACGGACGTCCCGTTGACATCCATTGGACAGGTGGTCTGGACAGGACAGTGGGACAAGCCTGGTCTGTGAGGGTGGGATGTCCAACGAACGTCCCGTGGATGTCCATTGGACAGGTGGACTGGACAGGACAGTGGGACAAGCCTGGTCAGTGAGGGTGGGATGTCCAACTGACATCCCATGGACGTCCATTGGACAGGTGGACTGGACAGGACAGTGGGACAAGCCTGGTCAGTGAGGGTGGGATGTCCAACGGACGTCCCATGGATGTCCATTGCACAGGTGGACTGGACAAGACAGTGGGACAAGCCTGGTCAGTGAGGGTGGGATGTCCAACTGACATCCCGTGGACGTCCATTGGACAGGTGGACTGGACAGGACAGTGGGACAAGCCTGGTCTGTGAGGGTGGGGTGTCCAACGGACGTCCCATGGATGTCCATTGGACAGGTGGACTGGACAAGACAGTGGGACAAGCCTGGTCTGTGAGGGTGGGATGTCCAACGGACGTCCCATGGACGTCCACTGGACAGGTGGACTGGACCGGACAGTGGGACAAGCCTGGTCTGTGAGGGTGGGATGTCCAACGGACGTCCCGTGAACGTCCATTGGACAGGTGGACTAGACAGGATAGTGGGACAAGCCTGGTCTGTGAGGGTGGGATGTCCAACGGACGTCCTGTGGAAGTCCATTGGACAGGTGGACTGGACAGGACAGTGGGACAAGCCTGGTCAGTGAGGGTGGGATGTCCAATGGTCGTCCCATGGACGTCCACTGGACAGGTGGACTGGACCGGACAGTGGGACAAGCCTGGTCTGTGAGGGTGGGATGTCCAACGGACGTCCCGTGAACGTCCATTGGACAGGTGGACTAGACAGGATAGTGGGACAAGCCTGGTCTGTGAGGGTGGGATGTCCAACGGACGTCCTGTGGAAGTCCATTGGACAGGTGGACTGGACAGGACAGTGGGACAAGCCTGGTCAGTGAGGGTGGGATGTCCAATGGTCGTCCCATGGACGTCCATTGGACAGGTAGGACAATCCTAAGTGGACACAGGATTTTGATGGCAAACTTGGACATGAGTGGAGTCGAGCCCCACACTAGCAAGTCGAATTGCGGTTTTTCCACGTTATATATTATACCGTAATTATTCGAATTCTACGTAAGCTTAAAAAATAATTAGGTTGTGACCTTATGTTAGACAGTGTATGGCTGTTTTTTACTTAGAATTGCAGAATCACAATACGTGGAAACGCGAAGGGTGCTTTCGCAAGCCTTATAAGTGTATAGCTGGGCTTTCCTAGGATTGTGTACAGACCTGTCGCACTCTGTAACAGATGAAGGCAGTACCAAGTGTCCTTCGCTACCTAGGTAAGTGTACAGCTGGCTTTTCCTCGAATTGTGTACATACCTTGTCAAACTCTTTGACGGATGAGGTTGCACCAAGCGTAGCTAGATAAGTGTAGAACTGTTTTTCCTGAAATTGTGCACAGGCCTCGCCGAACTATGAAGACAGTACACCTGTTTGTGAGACTGGTAGGAAGGCCACGAAGGTTGGAGGTCGAGGTTGGCTTCGGTCATTATCTTACGCTAAATTGGATCAACATAAATAAATTAAGACTCCGGCTTACGTAGAATTAGATTCATGATAAATTCCTAAAATTGAATTTCTTACGTTAAATTGGATCATACGTAGTATTCGAATAATTACGGTATGTATATGTGGCAATCCCGGATAGAATTTGAATATTATTCAATCGCATATTTCGACAGAGTTTGACGCGCTGTAGCGCTAAGCTTCCGCTAGGGGCGGGGCTCATACACGTTTCGTAGGCATATCAGATATTCATGTATTTACATAGTGCATATGAACCTCATTCTTAGCGGACGTTCAGCGCTACAGCGTGTCAAACTCGGTGATGCGGTCAAAATACGCAACAGAATAATATTCGATTACTGTCTGGGACTGCCACATATGTGTATATATATCTGAGTCGTACGTCATTCTGTATGTCCATAATGCTGTCATTTAATGCAGTAGCCGTGTGCCATGTGCAAGCGTCAAGTAAAATTTTGATCTGGCTACAATCTAGCTCGCAGGTGAGCACAGTTTATATGAGAGCCAGGAAGGACAGCTGGCGCATGGACACCTACTGTATGAGGGCTAGCGGTTGTGTAGACCAGCCAGGTTGCTCACAGATACAGAGGACAGTGAGATTCTGCTTCGTGGTTTGAGTGTTCAACCCATGTATTTAGCATGTCAACATGGTGACTTACCTGTCTACATCAAGCTGGGTAAAGTAAGGACCATGCCTGACAGGCCAAGTTGTGTGCACAGAGACAGCAAGGACTAGCATGATGCTAGACTTAGCTTGTGTGTGGAGCACTCAGCTATACTTGATATAGAGTTGCATGTCCATGCAGAAGTTTAAAGACAAGATGACAATCTCTGCACCATTTACAATATGGTAATGTGCTGGTGATCACCACTTCAATGCTGGTCTGTACCACTTGTTCACGCTCGCCCCACAATGTTCTACATTCCCCTAGTTGATACTGTATACATTGCCATTGACTGCTGTACATGTTGAAGATTCTGGCTCTAGATTAATTAAGAACACGTGTGTTGCCTGAGCAATATTCATAGCTCATATCAGTATATTCATAGCTGAGATCAATGTATTCATAGCTCATATCAGTGTATTCATAGCTGAGATAAGTGTATTCATATCCATCCGCTAAGACCCACAAGTGTTAGGTTCAGGGGGGGGTGTTTATAAAGGAGGTCAGGCTGCAGTATTTATCCTGCTGCCAATCATACCCACTTTCAAAGAAATAATTTTTGGGAGGCTCATACATTGTTGAGCCTAACAGGGAAATGTAGAAGAGTGTGGGGGCAAGCCTGAAGGAAGAGGTTTGATTGGGGGCATTTGAAAGCTGGTTGTCCCCTCTTGAACATCTATCTACTGGAATTAAGCCAATGTAGAATGCACCCAATGTAGGTAGTAAATGCATACTATTTCTCCAGTCCACGTCAATGTTTCTAGTTATTCTGTTTCAATCTCCCCAAGTCATTGTCAGACAGTTTGCCGAGTGATTCTATCCTAAGCTGAGCTCCCCTATATATAGAACTACTAAACTAGTCAAAAGGTGCCTCAGATGCCACCTTATGAAGCCTAAGTATATCCCTGGGGGGATGTCCCCAGACTCTCCTAGGTATTGGTATTTCTAAAAGCACCATCTTACTCCCCTGCCCTCCCTTACCTAGTATACGCTGCTTAGTCCCCCTCTTGAAAACCAGATCAGAGCATGTAGCTAGACCATGATATCTGTAGCTAGATGGAATTTCCACTCTACTGTCTGTGGGAAACCCATACACAAGTTTTTACAAGAGACGGTTTAGAGAAATGGTCGTGGATGCAGAGATAGCTTGCCATGAAGAGACACCAGACAGTGTAGCCATTTGTCCTATCTCAGCTGCTCTAGCTGACAGTGCACACAGACCAAGTCTGTCCTCCTCCTGACCTATTGCCTGTGAACACACAGCCTGGCTTCTCACGTATAATCTTTAGTTACACAAAGAATAGAGGAAAGTCACCAAGCATGCTGAATGCATAGACAACCAAACCTCCAGCAGAAGAATCTCTTTGCATTCTGCATTCTGTAAGTAGCCTGGCTCGTCTACTCAACTGTTAGCCCTCTACAGTAGATGCTTACGCTCCCAGCAAGTACACCTCTCGTAACTGGCTTTACTCACACTTGACCTCTTGCTTAGACTTGATGTTCCACTGGCATTATGATGTCAACAGTAGTGGTGTGAAAATCTTATTGTCCATACATGGTGCACGGCTGTCATGTTAAATTACAGTGATATACGGCCTATGGAATGACATTAGATAGACAAAATCTGAAATTCAACTACTAGTGTGAAGCTCGCTTAAGATCACCCAAACTAGGCAGATGCTTCATCATTGTGGGACAAGCCTGAGGAGTTTGCTGCTGATTACATAGCTTGTCTTGGCTCACAGACAATGCAAGTTGCTTTAGCAGCAGGCTTTATCACTGCCTACTGTTATTAACAAACCCAAACTGCACCATGCAACTCATGTAATTGTCATGTTGTAGAAGATAGCTAGCCATGCACCAATTGTTGTCCTCCTGAGCAGCCTAATATCAAACATGGCTTCCTGTCGACCTCTGGTCTGTGTGAGTGAACACAGCCTAGCCCATCATGTATAGTCCTCACTTAATAACACAAAGCAGTAGTAAGTTGCCATGAATGACTTCTATCCAGCTTGCACACGCAAACGTCGAAGCTAGTAGCAGAATGAAGCTAGTAGTAGAATGTGTGCCATCCTCTGTTTTCTGTGAGATGCCTGGCTTTGTCTACACAACTGCATACAGTAGGTGCTTGCATTCCAGCTCCCTCTCTGACTGTCTCTCATAACTATCTTCATTCATGCGATTGCTGGCACTGGCTTCATGAACAGTGTCAGTCAGTTAGACTGTAGATTAAGCAGAAAATCTTACTTATATTGTCCATACATGGTGTGTGGCTGTCTTGTTACGTAAATTACAGTGTAAAAAATCAGAATACGTACGTATGACAGATATAAATACATGTAGAAATGCCCTTGAAGTGAACGAAGACTGTCTCTTCTGTTCATCTGGATACCTCTCCAACCATGCAGTGTAGCAGACTGGATTTGACAAGATTGCCGGAAAAACTTTACAACAGCTTGACACTTGTGTTGCGTAAGTTGGAGGGAGGAATGATACCAGCAAGAGTGGCTAATTTCCTTTTTTGTTTTCATCCACTTTCCTGCAGTTTAGCTGGCCTTTGTTCTCAATACTGGTTGTATGTATACAAATTTTGCTGTCTATGTACATACGTTGCATGTCCTCTTGCTTCCAAAGTGACTTGATGTAGCCTCGTTCCCAGGCCTTCCCACCATCCAGTTTTTGCAGTATGCAAAAAAAGGAGGGGGAAGGCCTGGTCCATTTTATCATGTGAATGACATCAGTGTCTGTCTACCTAGGTAGACAGAGGAGGGGAGGGCTCCCTGATCAAATGAACACATTTTGCGCGTGTGTTCTTCGTTTTGAACCAGGATCACTACATTTTTCGCTTCATGAACGTTCAAAACTCCAGCGCTTGGAGGAGAAACTACAAGATAAGACCTTAAGCTTGTTCTTTCGATGGGGACCCCTCCCCCCCTCTGTCTACCTAGGTAGACACTGACGTCATTTACGTGATAAAATGGACTAGGCCTTCCCCCTCTGTTTTTGCATACTTCAAGTGATCAAAAACTGGACGGTGGAAAGGCCTGGGAACGAGGCTAGCTAGATGCTAGATGCAGATCTTGCCCCATCTGTGATTGATTATAAGATAACGTATTCATAACCTCTTAAGAGCATTCATGGCTACAGGATGTAAACCCACAAGTGTTAGGTTTGTTGGATTGTTTAAAAGCAGCACAGTCTGGGGTAGAACTGTTTTTCATGTACCCACGTTCCTTGCGTGCGTGTTAAAATTTTTGGAAGGCTCACTCACTGATAGTTTGAGCCTAATGTCACAAGTGAGTATTTAACTTTCTTTGGAGGTGTTGGGCGGGGGAAGGAGGACACAGTCACATGGTAGTGACAATTAGTGTTCTCTAGTAGATGACATTCCAAGGATAAGACTCATGGATGAAGTCACAGTGTTTGCATAGCTGTTTTTGTTAAAAGCTTTTCAAACCATCTAGCTAGTCAAAACTCCCTCTCGCGACTAACCTGGTGTTGAACTGGCAACTTACAAGTTTGAAGGTGAGATAAGTCATGTGAAGCAATTTTGACTAGCCAGATGACTTGATACCAGCCTCATCCCCGGCTCTTAGTGGGCAGGGAGAAAACATAACCTGGTATCTACTGTTTGCACAAGTGCCTAATTGATCTACTGAACGTGTGTTCCAACAATTGTGGCAGGGGAATGTGTATCTACAGTACTGAAGTGCATTTCAAAGCTCTAATCTGATTGGTTGGCTTAGAGTACTTAAGGTTGAGCTAGGATTAATTTAGGGTGTTGTTAGGGCAAAGGTGCATATGCACGTATAGTTGTGTATGATATATTGACCTTTGAAAAGTACATCGGGATAGGTCATGTGTATACGCATCCACATGATTGATAGTATTTTAGTAGAGTATATTAGTATAGTACAGTGGAGTGAAACAACTACACTACAACTAGCGCTACACCACCCTGATTCACTATCAGTTCTTGCTAACTTACAGTCTATGACAAATGGTAACAGGCAGTAGCCATATAAACTTGTTTTTCCCCCAGAAAACGCCTAAAATGGAGACCACCTGTACTGTCTTGAGACTAGTACCTAGCTGTTGGAGGGCACTGGAGGGTGGAGGAGAATGAATGATCGAAGGAACGTCATCGTTGGTCAGAAAGTGTGCAGATGGTATAATGGTAGGTATACTGTATGGGCAGAAATTTTCGCGGGACAAAATTTTCGCGGATTGGCCGCTGGCAAAGATTTCGCGAAAAACTTTTCGCGGTTCGACGATCACAAAATTTTGTGGTTAAAATTTTCGCGGTCTGAGGCAAATCCGCGAAAACCGCGAAAATTTTGTCCTGCGAAAATTTCTCGCCATACGGCCCCATATGGTGAGAAATTTTAGTGGGACAAAACTTTCACAGATTGGCCGCTGGCAAAGATTTCGCAAAAAAATTTTCGCGGTTCGACGATCACAAAGCACAAAGCACAACGATCACAAAATTTCGCGGTTAAAATTTTCGTGGTCTGAGGCAAATCCGCAAAAACTGCGAAAATTTTGTCCCACGAAAATTTTAGTTGTAAAGGTTCTGAAAATCAAGGCTAGAATGATTCCAGCAAGAGTTGCTAACTGTTTTCCTACAGCCAAGCTGGCCTCTGTTGTCAATGCTGGTCATTTGTATACAAATTGAATTCTATATTTAACATTTGCTGTCTATGTACGTTGCATGCCCTCTCACCTTCAAAGTGGCTTGATACACTGGCTTCATTCCCGGGCTGTTGTGCGGGGAAGGAGAAAAGAGAGCCTGATACACACTGTTAGCACATGCACTAAATTCCCTTGGTAATCTGCATACTACTAAAATTAACGGAAATTTCTATTTACCTGCTGAAAGGCCACACTGCAGAGTTATACTGCCTGTGAGATGCCTTCGAGCAGTTTTGAAGTCAGAAACAATGTCGCTTTGACGGTAACTGTCAGCATTGCTTCGTTCAAGACGATCGGTAAACTTCAAAGTGAAAGATTGTGTCAGTCATGTGCCATAGGATTTAGCTGGAACGGATAGACACATAGATAATTCCTGTAAGTGAAGACTTTGTTGCCTACATCGCTCCTTCATCATTGTCCACGCAGAACGTGGTCAGTGGCAGGCATCTTTCACACAGGAGAAGTCGGCATGTTTTGTGGAGTTTAGTGTAACGGAGCAGATTTTACCTCCATGCACAAGAATCTAGGAACGTGGCAAGCTCTTAGCTAGATGCAGGGTCTTGTGGGTTAAATAGATTCATATTTGTTATAACAAATTCATAACCTCGAGGTTACAGGATGTGACCCCATAACTGTTAGGTTCACTGGGCTGCTTATAAGCAGCACAGCAGTGGAAAAACTGATATTGTTATGACCCTCCTGGGATAGCAATGTTGCTAATTTTTGGAAGACTTGACCATTAATTGGTTGAGCCTAATGTGTAACAAGTAAGTACTGTACTTGACTTCTTTGAGGGTGTGGAACAGAGGAGGGAGGACCGTTTGCGCTAGCAATGTTGCTAATTTTTGGAAGACTTGACCATTAATTGGTTGAGCCTAATGTGTAACAAGTAAGTACTGTACTTGACTTCTTTGAGGGTGTGGAACAGAGGAGGGAGGACCGTTTGCGCTAGCAATGTTGCTAATTTTTGGAAGACTTGACCATTAATTGGTTAATCCTAATGTGTAACAAGTAAGTACTGTACTTGACTTCTTTGAGGGTGTGGAACAGAGGAGGGAGGACCGTTTGCGCTAGCAATGTTGCTAATTTTTGGAAGACTTGACCATTAATTGGTTAATCCTAATGTGTAACAAGTAAGTACTGTACTTGACTTCTTTGAGGGTGTGGAACAGAGGAGGGAGGACCGTTTGCGCTAGCAATGTTGCTAATTTTTGGAAGACTTGACCATTAATTGGTTGAGCCTAATGTGTAACAAGTAAGTACTGTACTTGACTTCTTTGAGGGTGTGGAACAGAGGAGGGAGGACCGTTTGCGCTAGCAATGTTGCTAATTTTTGGAAGACTTGACCATTAATTGGTTGAGCCTAATGTGTAACAAGTAAGTACTGTACTTGACTTCTTTGAGGGTGTGGAACAGAGGAGGGAGGACCGTTTGCGCTAGCAATGTTGCTAATTTTTGGAAGACTTGACCATTAATTGGTTGAGCCTAATGTGTAACAAGTAAGTACTGTACTTGACTTCTTTGAGGGTGGGGGGCAGTGGAGGGAGGACCACAATCACATGGTAGTGACAATCAGTGTGAACTAAATGACCTTCCAAAGGCAAGAATCATAGTGAACGAAGTCACAAGGGGTGCATAAGGTTATTGAAACCATTGATCTGGCTAATTTTCTACTTTCAAACTGGTAACTTACAAGTTTAGAAAGTGAGGAAGAGCAATATTGACTGGCCAGACAACTTCAGCTTTGTCAAAAACCCTAATTGCCATCATGACTAGAGTACTTCTTGTAGCTTGTATTCACATCCCTCCTCCCCCACCAAGGAATGTCATCAGAGCACTCTGATTTTGTTCTGATGTGATGTCCGTCCTGCCTCCTCTGGGTGAGGAATTTTAGATTTATACTCTATGGTGTTAGATTTAGGGTTGGGTGATACCATCCAGAGATGACTTGATGGGAAACTGAGTACTTGCATGATATACTATCAGTACCAAACAATATTGACTCTTTCTTCTCCTTCCCAAAGAAAATTAAATTCTAAGATGCATTCTTGGTCAGTGTGAAAATACTTTCAACGAATGCTATTTGTCTTAGCTCATGTAACTATTTCCTACATTGCAGCCACCAAATGTGCCACATATGAGGTCAATATCATAAATTATTCAAATCAAGACGATCGGTAAACTTTGAAGGGAAAGCTTACATCAGTGATGTGCGGTACGATTTAGCTTGTTGGATGCATGGATAATTCCTGTAAGCGAAGAGTTTATTGCCTTCATTGCTCCTTCGTCATTGTCCACACAGAAAGTGGTCAGTAGCAGGCATCTTTCACACAGGAGAAGTCGACATGTTTCGCAGAGTTTAGTATAATGGAACAGATTTTACCTCCACCTACGCACAAGAGCCTGGGAACGAGGCTAGCTCTTGGCTAGATGCAGGGATCGGGTGGGTTAAAATAGATTCATATTTGTTATACCATATTCATAACCTCTTAAGAAAATTCATGGTTACAGGATGTGAACCCACAAGTGTTAGGTTCACTGGCCTGCTTATAAGCTGCTCAGCACGGTAGTGCAAGAACTGATCTGCTCAGCTTTCCACGGTTTGCTAATTTTTGGAAGGCTTGACCATTAGTTGGTTGAGCCTAATAACTTAATAGTTTTAATGGTTAATCCTAATGTGTAACAAGTAAGTACTGTACTTTAACTTCTTTGAGGGTGGGGAGCAGGGGAGGATTGTTTGCGTTAGCAGTGTTGCCAATTTTGGGATTTCATGGTTACAGGATGTGAACTCCACAACTGTTAGGTTATCGGCAAGTGGTGTGATCGGCAAGTGATTGAGTTCTGCACTCATGGACAACTGATGCAGGGAGAGACGGTAAATATCTCAGATCAAATAAATGAGTAAAACATGAAGTGTAGCACTGCTTTGGTTATCCTGGTGAAATGATAATCACTGTCATCTCTCCCTTTGCAGACAAATGCGAATTTCTATATGAAAAGGCAGTGCACAAAACATAGCCCAAAATTGTGTGGGCCAGTAGGAAAATGACAGTCAAGTCGTCAAGTGGTAAGCAGGAGACAATGGAGACCACATTATGCAATACATAACCAATATATCACAATGGCATCTGACCAATAAACGATACAGTACTACTGCAGCTCTAAATGTGACTACACTGTCATCTTATTTCAGACCCAATATCTTGAGTAATGTCACCCCCAGCTGTCTGAGTGGCACAAGATGCCCAACTCCTCTTACTTCTTCGTCCCTTGGCCCCTCTCCCTCCCTGTTAGAGCAGCCACTGTACTCTATGTGAAGCCTGCAGAAGACACCCCATTCCTGGTGAGCCCTGCCACACATTGAATGAGTATTCTCAGAATGCTACTCAACACTATCTGTTGCCCCATTGGTTGGTCTTCATGCAGTCACTTTTATCATAAGAATCAAGTGAAGTGCCATTGCATGTTTGTTCAACTAAACATTTGTTTGGAAAATGGGTGTAAATTCCATGTATAATATTATTAGGTGTAAACCTGCGCAGCGTGAGTGTTGCACATGCAAGGTGCATATATACGCATGGTCAAATACTGAGGAGAACAGGGCTAGAAGCATGAATGAAGGGTGGCAAAGTGTACCTTCGAGGACTTTGCAGACATTAGTGAGGTGTTGCAGCCTTTGCCTAGCACCAAAACGGCATGGCGTAGTAACTTCAGATATCAGGGCCAGCAGCACTGCTACAGCTGGTATGACCATGGCTGCACCGGTTTTTGAGAATGAAAAAATGACATCCCTTGGATTCTAACTTGCGCATGTGTAGCCTCCCCTAGGTCCAGCATTTCATCGTAGCTACTGACAAGTATGACACGACTGTCCGGCGGACTTTTCAAGACTTCAAGTGTCCAAAATCATGACGAGAGGCTTTCTCAATTTTTCACATGACATTTAGTTGTGAGACCAGTGTAAAAAATGGGGGCGAGGCTAATTCAGTATTGCATGCCCGTGAAAAGAGGCAGGCTTGTAAGGTGCTCCGCCCATGGGTGCTCTTTCACGAGACTATGGTAAATGTCTGGAGTCCCTACCTCAAGTACTGACAAGGCAATCTGCTCAGGTTGCTTGAAGCAAGGGCAGATTTCTCTGCCAGACAGTCTCGTGTAGAGGGAGGAGTGAGAGGGAGAGAAAAATACGTCTGGAGTTTTCCGGGAACATTCACACTGATGTATAAGGTTCAAATCTGATTGGTTTGTTCAAAATTAAGCACATGACATCCTGCATACCAATCTGTGTACTTCTCGTTTACGATGACATTCTACAATACTGATTCAGCTTTGGGCTTTATACTCGACAGGCGGTGACCTCACGAGTGCAAAAGCACCAAAAAGACGGCTTGCTGTTGAATACTCAAGTCACTGGCTGGAAACTGCAGCTGTGGCCGCTCTTCCGATAGTTGAAATTACAGACTGTGTACACTCTCGAGACGACTCTTTTCAACGTGTGCTTATAGCGGGATTGTTCTAAATGTGCATTCTGTCATGACAGTTTGCCAGTGCGGGCACAAGCTAAACAGAACAGTATCACTAAGCTAGATAAACGTTTTAAGTTGCACACTATGCACTTCACCTGCAAGCTGTTGAGCGCAGTTATTACATTCCTTCGTGGCAAGGAAAGTTGACCACAGTGTCCAGACATATTTTTCTCTCCCTTTCGCTCCTCCCACCAGAAATAAAGAAAATACAGCTGGCTAGATAGACTAGTACAAGCTAGAGCCCACTTTCTCAAAGAAGAAAAAGGTAAGATAAATTGGCATAAAAGTTGTGTCCCACCATTTCATACAGTGCAGTTCAACCACGTTGTAGCACGACAGTCTAGAAAATGGCGAGTCAGGACATATTTTTCTGCTAACACGTACAGCTGTAAACTTTTCATGGAGTGTGCACACTTCACAAAAGACATTTCTAGCGCATTATATTTCCAACTGGATGATGTATATCGTAATAATCGTCACTCACTGATATTACTGTTTGCTGATGACACCAAATGTTTGTCTCCCATTTCTTCTATTTTGGACTGCCAACTCCTACAATCTGATCTAGATCAACTATCCACTTGGAGTTCAGATTGGAGTCTTCTCTTCAATGAGTCGAAGTGCTCACTAATATCTTTCACGTCAGGCTCCTCAAGGAATGCCAGCAGTCTCCTCCCCTACTACATCAACAACTGCGAAGTTGTAGCATGTTCTTATCATAAGGATTTAGGCATCACTATGTCTCATGATCTCTCTTGGTCGAAGCACATAACTCAAATCACTTGCAATGCCTATCGAATTCTCGGTCTGCTTCGCAGATCCTTTTCAGCAACCAATAATATTGTAACTAGGAAACGTTTATACATCTCACTGGTTCGTTCACAGCTACTCTATGGCTCCCAGATCTGGAAACCAGCCTTAATCAAAGATATCAAAAGCTTAGAACAAATCCAACGCAGGGCTACTAAATTCATCCTTAACGACAATTCGCTTGATTACAAGAGTCGTCTCATGAAACTACATCTGCTCCCTCTTATGATGACCTTTGAATTACAAGACATATTCTTTTTTGTCAGAAGCTTAAAGCAGTCGAGACTCCAATGCAGTTCTTTTGACATCCTACAATATATTTCTTTTAGTACTAACCCTACAAGATCAGGCAGCCACAGGAAACTCATTCAGCCTATTGTAAAAACTACCAGACACAAAAACTTCTATTTCAGTAGGCTTCCTCTCCTGTGGAACTCCCTCCCATCTATAGACTTGGATTCCAGCTATGACACAATAAAGCGCAAGCTCAAAGACATCTTCTGGCTCTCCTTTGTTCATAACTTCGACAG
Organism: Agelas oroides; assembly: GCA_949130485.1. Taxonomy (NCBI): domain Eukaryota; kingdom Metazoa; phylum Porifera; class Demospongiae; order Agelasida; family Agelasidae; genus Agelas; species Agelas oroides. Next base: position 17,035,465 of record OX422183.1, on the reverse strand, counting down.
CGAAATTACATGCACATACCATTTCTGCTGCCCATGCAGCAAATGTTCTCTTGTTCCAAAGTCGAACTTTCAAATTGAGTAACAAGCATGTGCAAGTTCTTCAGCCACCACAGAAAAACAACGTGACTAACTTCAACTTTGATTTTAATTTATAAATAATTTGTAAACTATAATTATTGTTTGTCACCACTAGCTTGTTTGTGTTTTTTGTCCAGGCTGCTATTCTTTATCCATAGTAGTCCTTCAGCACGGTACAATCTCTAACTTTCATCTTCATTCAGCACCAACTTCTGTTCTTCATTCACCCTGTCCAAATCTTCACTGTGCTGTAAAGCAATAATAATAATAATAATAAAATAATAATAATAATAATAGTGCATACATAGCAGTTATGATACAAACTTAGCCTCGTGGAATTCGAAGCAAGACTAAGTTTGCGTTTACAGTACTTACCTTGTCAAGGCCTCTACTGTATCTGGCATGTGCCTGATGCTTCAACAGTGACTAGCTGCTCCAAGTTGGATACTCCAAATAGAGCCATCTCCTGGGTTGCTTCAAGGTTTGAAGGTTGAACTCCACCCACTCGCGCATGCGCGGTTTGCCAGTTTGCACTCCGTCCAGAGACTAAGTCCAAATAAGGGTGCGTCAGATAAAAATCACTTACCGTACTGCATGTGAAGGGAAGCTGGGTGAGAGCCTGGGAACGAGGCTAGCACCACACAATGGAGCCATTTGCCCCACCAGTACACAGCTATAAAATTCTATAGCCAAAATCCGATATTCAACTCACTAATGTGAAGCTCACTCAATCTCACCCAAACTAGGCAGATGCTTCATCGTTATGGGGCGTTTCGCTGTTGATTTCATAGCTTGTCTTGGCCCACAGACAATGAAAGTTGCTTTAGCTAGCCTCGTTCCCAGGCCTTCCCCGGCTCCAGTTTTTGATTGCTTGCAGTATAAAACTGGAACCGTAATTGTCACGTTGTAGAAGATAGCTAACCAAGTATATTTTGCAGTGTGCTTGCGCTCCAGCTCCCCTCTGACTGCTTCTCATAACTGTCTTCATTCGTGCGATATTGCTGGCACTTGCTTCATGGACAGTGTCAGTCAGCTTTAGACTGTAGGTCAAGTGGAAAACCTTACTTATATTGTCCATACGTGATGTGTGACTGTCATGTTACGTGAATAACAGTGTGAAAAATATACAGAATACATATGACATACATGTAGAAATGCCATGTCTCTTCTGCTCATCTGGATACCTGTTGAATCATGTAGTGTAGCAGACTGGATTCGATCAAAATTGCCGGAAAAACTTGCTTGACGTTTGCATTGCGTAATACCAGCAACAGTAGCTAATTTCCTTTTCGTTTTCCTCCGTTCCATGCAGCTTAGCTGGCCTTTGTTCTCAGTACTGGTTGTGTGTATATAAATTTTGCTGTCTATGTACATACGTTGCATGTCCTCTTGCTTCCAAAGTGACTTGATGCACTCCTTGGCTAGATGCGGGATCTTGCCCCAACTGTGGTGCATTATAAGATAACGTATTCATAATCCCTTAATCGGGGCGAGTGTGAGCGAGCCCCTCAGGTGGGTTAAGGCGGGCTCCAAATGTATTGTCCGTGATACGGAAGTATGCGAAGGTATCACTATAATTCGTAGACGTTTCATTACAATTTACGGAGACTGAATGGCTGCCGTGTGAAGGCTTCTTAGCTTTGCTAGTAGTGTTATGGCTGTTAGTCTGTACTGTATAGGTTTTTGCTATCGCTGATTGTGAACTAGACATGTCTAACTCGCAGCAGGGCTACGACTGGACGAAGAATTTTGTGTTTCTGGAAGCAAGAAATGGGAAAAAGGCTCGAGCCCGTTCGTTTAGTAGCCGACCTCAGCAACCAGACCCCCCGACGCGGTGCCGAATTTGAGAGAACTCGGTGTGTAACAGCGGTAAACAGGAACAGCTATCATGCATCCTTCGTAATCCGACTGGAGAGACGGTCCCCTCTGCTTCTTAAGAGCAGGAGAGTTAGTAGAATTTATAATTAGCTGCTATTTTGGCGTATTCCAAGGCATTTTTGTCGATTTACTCGTGATGTGAATTTACCATACCCAATTTCCAGTTAGTTCTGAATTCTGCATGTGAAGAGTATTCGAACGATACCAACTTTGCCTAGTTATATGGAATATTCGGCACCGCGTAGGCTAAAATAGTGTTAAGGCAGTCCTAATTAGTGGACGTTGTTTACGAGAGGGCGGGGCGTTTCCATGGAAACGAATTTGTTTGTTTACATCATCAACCACAATACAATAACAGGATACAAAACAAAAACCACTTCTTGTATGCAAAATACACCATAAACTTTCTGTGGTCAGTAGTCTGAACAGTGCTTGTCTACAATAAAAGCCTGCCTTAACCCACCTGAGCCCCTTCTAGTGATGCTAACGGGACTTTCGTATATATATATTATGTGTCGTACGTCGTGCCGCATATCCTAAACTTATCCAATTTAACGCACGTAACGTCTATAAAATACGTATAGTGCAGCATAGATAATACATTATCTATGAGTGCAGACGCCACGTGTTCTACAATGGAGTCGTATAGCAATTCTTCAGCAAGAGTCTGCCAGACTCTGACATCGGTTATCGCGTATTTGCCGCAATCTGGCGTCTCTCTCTTCGGCAGTCTGAGCGGCGTGTCTAGCCCTATCTCTTGCTCTTCGCACTCTCAGCCGTTCCTCTCTCTGTTCCGCGGTTTCAGAGGCACGACGAGCTCTCTCTTGCTCTCTTCTACGCTGCAGTCTGTCTTCTCTATTCCCTGATGACTCGGGGACTGAAAGCGAAGAGGAGAGAGCAGTTAGGCTTCAGCAGATGAGGGACAGGCTGGCCTCTGAGACTGAAGAGGAGAGAGCAGCCAGGCTACAGTGGATGAGTGCCAACCAACATCACAGGTTGGCTTCTGAGACTGAAGAAGAGAGAGCAGCCAGGCTACAGCGGATGAGTGCCAACCAACGTCACAGGTTGGCCTCTGAGACTGAAAAAGAGAGAGAGGCCAGACTACAGCGTAACAGGGAAGGGCAAAGAGGACAACAGTCACAGCTGCCTTTTTTTAGCTTTTTCTATGACTGGATCCAGCCTTGAATCCTGATTTGAAAACTGGGGCCCACCTCAGTGAAAGTCTGTTGAGATACGAAAAATCAATTAGTGTGACCTCAGCCATTTTAATTAGTAAAGTTCAACCATGTCCGACCTCCTCTGTCTACTATATGTATGTATACAAGGGCTATTAAACAGTTGTGTAGAGAGGCTGAAAGCAGAAAGCGGCAGAGACCCTCCTTCTATCCATGGCTGATGGATGGCGAACCCCATCTGTTACATCTCTTAGATGCCTCAAGTAAGGACTATGCGTGACAAGCCAGGCTGTGTTTAGACTTAGCCTACAGTTAGCCAGAGTAGATACTTAGGTTGCACTAATGGCTGCATTGTATGGTACCACCCCACGACAAGCTAGTCTCTGCAACCATCTCCTCTAAGCTGTTAAGAGAGTAGAGTGACAAGCTTTGTTCAGCTACATGCCACACCATGTGTGCTGTGATGTGACACTTCACTGATTCAGCCTTTGATATAAGTTAAAGCTGTGTATTGCTTGCTCACGCTCGCTCCACATTGTTCTACATTCTCCTAGTAAAATTCATGGATACAGGATGTAAACCCACAAGTGTTAGGTTCGTTGGATTGCTTAAAAGCAGCACGCGTGGTAGAATTGGTACACATGCTCTATGTATTCATTTACCTTACGTAAATTTTTGGAAGGCTCAACCATTTAGTTTTATAAGTAAACATTTACCTTCCTTTGAGGATTGGGGAGGACACAGTCAGGAGGTAGTGACAGTAGTGTGCTCTAAGTTACGTACATTCCAAGGGCGAGACTCACGGATGCAATCTACAAGTGTTCTGTAGATGAAGTAATGTTGGGTGCATAGCTGTTTTTGTTAAAACCTGTTTAGGCCATCTAGCTATTCAAAATTTCCTCTCGTGGTGTTGAACTGGCAACTTGCAATTTTGAGGGTGAGATGAGTCATGTGAAGCAATTTTGACTAGCCAGATGTCTTCAACTTTGTCCAAAATAGAGTTGAAGTAGTTGGAGGAAGGAATGATACTAGCCTCATACTACCCGGGCTTTTGGTGGGCAGGGAGAAAATTCAACCTGGTATCTACTGTTTGCACATGTGGATAATTATCCACTGCTGAACGAGTGTTCAAACAATGTGTATCTGCAGTACTGAAGTGCGTTTCAAAGCTCTAATCTGATTGGTTGGGCTAGGGTTTGTTAGGGTTGGGTTAGGTTTAATTTAGGGTGTTGTTAGGGCAGCGGTGCATATGCACGTAATACATTGATTGACCAGTGGGGTTAGAACTTTGAAAAGTACTTCAGGATTTCAAAGCTCTCATCTGATTGGTTGGGTTAGGGTTAATTTAGAGTGTTGTTAGGCAACAGCGCATACAGCTGTGTATAATATATTAACCAATAGGGCTAATTAGAACTTTGAAAAGTACTTTGGGATAGCTCATGTGCATACGCATCCACATGATTGATAGTGTGACGTAGCATTTTAGTGCAGTGGAGTGAAACAACTACACTACTACCTCTCACCTTCGAAGTGGCTTGATACGCTAGCCTCGTTCCCAGGCTCTTGTGCAGGGGAGGAGAAAAGAGAGCCTGGTACACAATGTTAGCACATGCACTAAGTTCCCTTGGTAATCTGCATACTAGTAAAATTAACAGAAATTTCTATTTACCTGCTGAAAGGCCACACTGCAGAGTTATACTGCCTGTGAGACACCTTGGAGCAGTTTTGAAGTCAGAAACAATATCGCTTTGACAGTAACTCTCTGCATTGCTTCGTTCAAGACGATCAGTAAACTGCAAAGGGAAAGATTGCATCAGAGATGTGCGGTACGGTTTAGCTGGAACAGATGGTCTTTTTGGATGCATGGATAATTCCTGTGAGCGAAGAGTTTGTTGCCTTCATTGCTCCTTTGTCATTGTCTGCACAGAGCGTGGTCAGTGGCAGGCATCTTTCACACAGGAGTAGTCGGCATGTTTTCGTGGAGGTTAGTGTAACGGAGCAGATTTTACCTCCACGCACGCACAGAGCCTGGGACAAGGCTAGCTCTTGGCTAGATGCAGGGATCTTGTGGGTTAATCATATTTGTTATAAGATATTCATAACCTCTTAAGGGAAATTCATGGTTGCAGGATGTGAACCCATAAGCGGTAGGTTCACTGGGCTGCTTATAAGCAGCATAGCAGTGGAAGAGTTAAGCTCAGCATGTCCTTTCAGGATTATTGATGTTGCTAATTTTTGGAAGGCTAATAGGTTGAGCCTAATAAAAATACATTGATCCTGATGTGGTGTTAGGGGAGTGGTAGCAAGGGGTGCATAGGACTAGTGAAGCCATTGATCTGGCTATAGTCTAAATTTTCTAGTTTTGAACTGGGTAACTTACAAGTTTAGAAAGTGAGGAGGAGCAATATTGACTGGCCAGACAACTTCAGCTTTATCGAAAACCCTAATTGCCATCATGACTAGAGTGCTTCCTAATCCAATTTTTTTTTTTGGTATGGCATCTGTAAACATTGAAGTTGGCAGTATGTACCTAGAGCAAGCACTTTATATTATATATGTCTAGAGTTCCCACTTCATGCACTGTCAGCACTTCAAGGTCTGTTCAGGTTGTTTGAAGCAAGGGCAAGCTAGACAGATTTCTCTGCAAGACAGTCTCATGCTGAAAGTAAAGACTATTTCATTAATTGCCATGTTTCAAGAACTGTATTCCCAAAGTTCAGCAATATAGCACTTGAACACTGCGATATGATTGAAATGTGTGATGGAATGATCTGTCACTTGTAGTTAGAGTGTGAAAATTAGTGTACTGTAAGCAATCAAACACAAATAGTACGTACGTGAAAAGGTAAGAAACAGCGCTGTCCAAGTGACAATAGCAATATTCATAGCTCAAATCAGTGTATTCATAGTCAGATCAATATATTCATATCCAACCACTAAAACCCACAAGTGTTAGGTTCAGGGGGTTGTTTATAAAGCCAGCCCTGCCAGTCTGAGCTGTCATCCTTTCTCCAGTTTGGAGGGGTTTAATTTGCTCCAACAACAATATAATTTTTGGGAGGCTCATACACTGTTGAGCCTAACAGATAGCTATAACAGCTCAACTAGGGGAATGTAAAACATCCTGGGTATGAGCCTGAGAGAGCAGGGTTTCATTTGGGGGAGGAGAGGGGTGTGTGTCACCCTCCACCCTGAAAGTTTCTCGAATCACTATTAAGCTAATGTAGAATGCACCCAACAGAGGTAGTAAATTTCATTTTCCATGTGCTAACCGACAATTCTTCTATTTCAGTCTCCTTTTTTTATTACGATAGTTGTCAGAGAGCTTTGTCAGGTGAAATCAGTTCTGATTTCATAAGTTGAACCCCCCTATAAACCAAGAAGTCTTTAGGAAGGAGGAAGAGAGCCTAGTATCGTGATATCTGTTATTACACTCGGTTAGTAATCACTGTGATGGCCACAACTTACAGAACTGAACTGAAAGATCCTCCACATGGCTGATATATGCTAGTTATAGAACGTTCTAGAAGAATACATGTGCTACGTAATGTTCTAGAAAGGTCACTAGGTCACTAGGTTACAGTAATAACTAACACTGCTAATTACAATAAACAATTACCTATGACAGTCAGCGTCTACAACACTCCCAGAGTTAGTCGACAAGTTACTCCATGCCCATTAGAGCACTTCTCAAACTGGTAACTTACAAGTTTAGAAAGTGAGGAGGAGCAATATTGACTGGCCTGATGTCTTCAGCTTTGTTGAAAACCCTAAGTGTCCATCATGACTAGAGTGCTTCTTGTAGCTTGTATTCACAATCCCCCCCCCCCCCCTCCCCCCCCACTCGGATTTTGCTCTGATGTGATGTCTGTCCTGCCTCCTCTGGGTGAGGGGTTTACATTCTATGGGGTTGAGATTTAGTGGTGGGTGATACCATTCTGAGCTGATTTGATACAATACTGAGTACTTGCATGATATATCACCAATACTAAACAATATGGACTTTTTCTTCCCCTTCTCAATTAAAATTAAATTCTAAGGTGCATTCTTGGTCAGTGCAAACATACTTTGAAAGAATGCTATTCATCTTAGCTTATGTTACTATTTCCTACCTTGCAGCCACCAAATGTGCCAAATGAGTTAACCCTTTGTACCCGAATGACGACTATAGTCGTGATGAATATAGGTACGTTAATTCCGAATGACGACTATAGTCGTCATGACCACTATCGAGCGGTTAGCGCTCTATACCCCGCGGCTACGTAGTATATAGTTAGTATGTGCCGCAGGAAGTCGAATAAAGCATAATTAGCTGGGCTGTCCTATAGGGAGTTTCCCCGGAAATCGCGTTCGAAGTTTACCGTTCGATCGTGTTGTACTTAGTACTGCCACAGAACAGCTGGTTTCCCACACGCTACTGGTCCTACCGAATTTGTTCTCGCTAATCATCTAAACAACAGTGAAAACATACCTTCGCTGGAAGTTTTGCCACGGATTTCCAGTCATTTTCCAATACGTAGCGAATACCCGCGCTTCCACCGCTGTATCTTATTCGGACTTCACTGCCAACTCGTATGACTACTTCCCGAGTAAAGCAGGTTTGTCTTCAACCAAACTAAGCCTAACTACCGATTGTTAAACTCTGCTAGTTCACAAGATATAACGCAATGAATCAACATAGTACAAAATCGCCATTTTTTATCTTGCTTCTCTCATAATCACATGTTTATTGTGCGCATGCGCATCGGGTGTAAAGGGTTAAACATCGTATTGAAATCTTGAGGTGCCAAGTATTGGTATCAGTGGTATCAATAATTGTGATGTTGTATCACCCCTCTGTAGTAAAGGCAACTTAGTATATCGTAGTTCCAAGCATGTAATATGCCAACCACTCTCCATACCAGATTTTGAGCCCTTTGTGAAACCAGTTTCCTGATTTTCAATCACATGACAACTGACCAGCACAAGGAAAGTGTACTCACAGACCATAAAAACTGACCATCCCAGCTTTACTAGTTATTAAAAGTTATGAGTATTTTTTGTGTAGCTATAAGTAAGTAACTGAATGCAGCGCCTTACCTACATGGTGCCCATGAGCCTTTCCCACCACGACGGGAAGAGACCGTACTTACTGGTAGCCTCGTTCCCAGGCTCACCTGCTCTGGAATGAGAACATTGAAGTTGTGCAGGTGGGGAGGGCCTGGTATTTTTTCTCACGTGAGCACTGTCAACGGTAGAAAGGGGCTAGAAAGACCTTAATTGTGCATGGGCGTACCAACGTCTCATAACAGGAAAAAGAGTGAAGGTAGTGGACAACTTACTACACGTATCTACGTAGCTATCGGGGGGGGTGAATATCATACATACCGAGCGTTCTGCCTATCTGTTCTAAAATCTCTGGTCCTATTTCAATTACGTCATGATCACATGAGAAGAGATACCAGGCTCTCCCTGCCTATACATAATCGCGTTCCGGAGTGGCGGAGCCTGGGAATGAGGCTAGGTTACTGGTCAATGCACTAGTCTTGCTCCCAGACCAATGACTGTGGACTTTGGTGTGGGAGTGAGACTGCATGTGCGCATGCGTACAAAATTAGAAATTGCCATCCTACACAACGGACAGCAGCTGGGCAATGCTGTGAACAGCTTTGTCGACCAGGGTAAATTTGAGGCTATGAAGACTGAGTGGTCGTAGAGTTCCGCACTGTGGTAAGCATCAATTTTGTGCTAAAATTACAATGAATACTTGAACAGTTTTCGAGTTACTGTTGTTGAACGAGGTGGTCTGAACAAAGAAAGAAAGAATACGAAAAATGGCACTTTTGCTACTGCACAGCTGTCTTCTGCGTGGCTTTTTGGCAACTATATGGGTCTTGCTGATCATAGAAGCACTCAAAAGCTTAACTCTTTAACAACCGTAGGCTATTTACTGGAAGTGTTTATTAGGCTATGGATACCTTCCATGATCCGTATTTTCACTTCCGCTTGGAGCTAGCACTGGAAACTTGACTCAAAACTTCATTGACACATTCTCTGTAGGTTCATGACCTTGGACACACCCACTCATTAGCGAGCGTTCAATAGTCAGGGCCCTCCAACCAGAGAACGCTCCTCCGGACTAAAAGCTGCCTAAAATGCCAGAAATGGAGGAGTCCCTACAAGGTGAAAGGAGCGTTTTCTACGCCCGTTTGTGCAAGAAAGCAGACAAATGGCCCACCCGGCATTGACCAAGGCTTTTCTACAGGCAGCTGCAACCGCCGCCATGCACTGTCAGCCAGAGCGGTGCACCCACCCACCTCCCCCTGTCCCACCCTTTCTGCTAGCGCAGAGCCTATCTTCAAAACGGATTGCGCCAACTGATAACATGCGGCCAAAATCTGACGACGCCATATGGCGTCATTGGTTGGTAAAGGGTTAAATAAGCTTTTAGTGTATTTGTGGTGAAGTTTTATGGCTTTTGCCGCTTCAGTATTGCATTTATTGCACTGGTCATGTGTATACGAATTGAATTGTATACTTAACATTTTGTAATTTTCATGCCCTCTCACCTTCAAAGTGGTTGATACATATGCTCTTGGCTAGCCTCATTCCAAGCTCTTGTGCGGGTGAGGAGAAAAGAGAGCCTGGTACACACTGTTAGCGCATGTGCCAAGTTCCCTTGGTAACCTGCATACTACTCTGCTACACTAAAATTTGTTGTTTACCTGCTGAACCTTGTGAGACACCTTCGAGCGGTTTTGAAGTCAGAAACAATGTTGCTTTGTCAGCATTGCTTCGTTCAAGACGATCGGTAAACTTCAAAGGGAGAGATTGCATCTGTCACATGCTGTAGGATTAAGCTGGAACGGATAGACACATAGATAATTCCCGTAAGTGAAGAGTTCATTGCCTCCATCGGTCCTTCGTCATTGTCCAAACAGAACATGGTCAGTGGCAGGCATCTTTCACACAGGAGAAGTCGGCATGTTTCACGGAGTTTAGTGTAACGGTTACCTCCACACACAAGAGCTTGGCTAGATGCTGTGGGTTAAAATAGATTCATATTTGTTATACCATATTCATAACCTCTTAAAGAAAATTCATGGTTACAGGATGTGAACCCACAAGTGTTAGGTTCACTGGCCTGCTTATAAGCAGCTCAGCAGTGAGATCTAATTTTTGGAAGACTTGACCATTCTTAGGTTGAGCCTATTAACTTTGCCCTGTACATTGAGCCTGATGTGGCAGGGGAGTCACAACAAGTGGCATGGTGCGCATAGGGGTATTGAAAAAGCTAAGCCATTGATCTAGTTTTGAACTGAGTAACTTACAAGTTTAGAAAGTGAGGAGGAGCAATATTGACTGGCCAGACAACTTCAGCTTTGTCAAAAACCCTAAGTTTCCATCATGACGAGTGCTTCTTGTAGCTTGTATTTAAAATAGATTCATATTTGTTATAACATATTCATAAGCTCTTAAGAAAATTCATGGTTACAGGATGTGAACCCACAACTGTTAGGTTCACTAGGGTGCTTATAAGCAGCTCAGCAGTGAAAGAACTGATTTATTGATGACTCTTCTAGGATAGCGATGTTGCTAATTTTTGGAAGGCTTGACCATTAGTTGGTTGAGCCTAATAACTTAATAGGTTTAACAGATAAGCCTAATATGTAACGAGTATGTACTGTACCTAACTTCTTTGAGGGTGGGAATAGAGGAGGGAGGACCACAGTCACATGGTAGTGACAATTTGAGGGTGGTGGAAAGAGGGAGGACCACAGTCACATGGTAGTGACAATTTGAGGGTGGTGGGCAGAGGAGGGAGGACCACAGTCCCATGGTAGTGACAATTTGAGGGTGGTGGGCAGAGGAGGGAGGACCACAGTTACATGGTAGTGACAATTAGTGTGAACTAAATGACCTTCCAAAGACCAGAATCATAGTGAACAGTCACAAGGGGTGCATAAGGATAAGCATTGATCTGACTATATTCTAAATTTTCTAGCTTTGAACTGGCAACTTACAAGTTGAGAAAGTGAGGAGCAGCAATATTGACTGGCCAGACAATTTCAGCTTTGTCGAAAACTCTAAATTTCCATCATGACTAGAGTGCTTCTTGTAGCTTGTATTCACAATCCCCCCCACCCCCCCCCCCCCCCCCCCCACCCCAAGGAATGTCATCAGAGCACTCTGATTTTGTTCTAATGTGATGTCTGTCCTGCCTCCTCTGGGTGAGGGGTTTATATTCTATGGGGTTGAGATTTAGTGGTGGGTGTTACCATTCTGAGGTGATTTGATACAATGCTGAGTAGGTGCACGATATACCATCAATACCAACAATATTGGCTCCTTCTTTCCCTTCCAAAGGAAAATTAAATTCTGAAGGTACATTCTTGATCATGCTTTTCCTCTTAGCTCATGTTAGTATTTCTTACCTTGCAGCTACCAAATGTGCACAATAAATTAAATATCGTATTGAAATTGTACGTGAGATACCAAGTTTTGATATCAGTGGTATCGATACTATATTACTCCTCTGTAGTGAAAGCCCCTCACTCAGAACTTGACTGCCATAGATTTGAAAATTTTGTGCTCAAAGTACTTCTCACGAAAATGTTTTTGTGGCTGCACACATTGTGTGTACATTTCATTATGTGTTAATTCTACAATCTGATTGGAGCTCTCAAATTTGGCGAATGGCCCTGCCCCATGTGACAAGAAATGTCACTCAGAGCACTAGACATGTGGGAGTGTCTGAACATGAGACTAGAGATATGCCAGTGTTGTTCTCTACCCACTGTTCTGTTCACTAGACTGCTTATAAGTGTTCTGCTCAGAGTGGCTGGATTGTGTAGTTTTCCAGAGTAGAAATTTTTTTGGAAGGTTCAATTTGAGCCTAACACTGAACAACTTAAAAAGTAAACTCTTAAGTCAAATGACGATTGGTAGAGAGTGATAGCCTTCATGTGTAATATTACTAGGTGAGTCTAGGCATGGTCAAATACTGAGGAGAACAGAGCTTGAGGTGTAAGACATAATTGTTATAGGACATGAACATACATACTAGACACTTGGCACTTACAGAAACTTCTAGTACTTACAAAAAGTTCTAGCACTTAGAAATTTCTAGCATTATAGACTCAAATACTGAGGAAAACAGTGTAAGCAGGTTATAGGACATGGACATACCAGAAATTTACAGTTTTTGAGGGGAAAAAATGACATCCCTTGGATTCTAACTTACGCATGTGTAGCCTCCCCTAGGTCCACCATTTCATCGTAGCTACTGACAAGTATGACAAGACTCTCTGGACTTTTTCAAGACTTCAAGCATCCAAAGTCGTGACGAGAGGCTTTCTCAATTTTTCCAGTTGCGAGACCAGTGTAAAAAATGGGGGTGGGGCTAATTCAGTATTGCATGCCCATGAAAAGAGGCCAGATCAAGACTTTCAGCCGCTCACATCACATTTCCGCATCGAGTGTCGGAAAAAGTGCTCCTGTGAGACAGCCATTTCAGGGGTTCAATCATTCAAGTGGCTTCACTAGTTGCACTTGCAGTAACTTTTGGTCCAAACATGACCTCAGAAGCAATTTCAGAGCACCTAATTCTACTTTGTTTAGTATGGCATCTATAAACATCAAAGTTGGCTGTATGTACCTAAAGCAAGCACTTTATATTATACTGTAGTCTCCAATTTCTTGTATAGGGTCAAAGTTTACTTGAACGAGTGCCCACCCTGGAGCAAGCTTTACGTGGCTAATCAGAGCACACTTGTGTAGTGCTGAGAAGCACAGCGTCAAGTGCTATGCATATATCTGAGGCAAGAAAACTTCGCGTTACACTTTACCGAAGGGTGGCTTTGCGTCATAGCCAGTTAAAATGGGCCGCGCTCGCTGTCTACACCACGCTCATGGTGGCATTCTGCCGTTCCGAGTGTTGCGGGCTGTCAGAACGTGAGCTTCCAAGGCCTGCAACTCCGTTGTATGTCATTGTTTGTCCAATACTTCAGCGAATTTGTGGGCAATGAGTCACTGTAAGCATACATGGGCGCTCTTTCGTGGTTAAATGCGGGAACACTTAAGAGAGCGCCCATCCCCTCTTTGGCAGGCTTGTAAGGTGCTCCGCCCATGGGTGCTCTTTTGCGAAACTACAGTAAATGTCTGGAGTCCCTACCTCAAGTACTGACAAGGCATTCTGCACAGGTTGTTTGAAGCAAGGGCAGATTTCTCTGCCAGACAGTCTCATGTAGAACTTGAGACTATTTCATCACGTATTTAAATCATATTGCCATGTTTCAAGTACTGTATTCTGGAAGTTCAGAAATATAGCACTTGAATGCCGCGATATGATTGAAGTATGTGATGGAATGATCTATCTTCAACCGTCACTCGTGGTTAGAGTGTAAAAATTAGCATACTGTAAGCAATCAAACACTGAATGGTGCGTACATGGAAAGGCTAAGAAGCAGTGCTGCCTAAGTTACAATGGCAATATTCATAGCTCAGATCAGTGTATTCATAGCTGACCACTAAAACCCACAAGTGTTAGGTTCAGGGGAGAGTTGTTCTGCGTTTCTCTTCAGTGTTCAATGTTCCATTTTTTGATATAATTTTTGGGAGGCTCATACACTACTGAGCCTAACAGCAACAAGAAAATAAAAGCATTAAAGATGTAGGGATGACATGCCAAAAAGTGTGCAGAGAAGGCAGGGATGATATAAAAGTGAAGGTTAATATGCACAGCCTCATTCCTGCATCTTTTTCACACAAGAGTGGTGTCAAAAGATGTGGGATAGGGGTTTGTATATTTACCTTCACTTTTATATCATCCCTACCACCATATTTTTTGGAGTGCCATCCCTACATCTTTTTATTTTCTTGTTTCTGCACTTTTTTGATATTAATCTCAGTTACATTTAGACCTAAGCATAAGAAGGGTAACCACAAGCCTACAACTTACTAGTATATAGTAGTTCCAAGCATGTAATATGCCAACCACTCTCCATACCAGATTTTGAGCCCTTTGTGAAGCCAATTTCCTGATTTTCAATCACATGACAACTGACCAGCACAAGGAAAGTGTACTCACAGACCATAAAAACTGACCATCCCAGCTTTACTAGTTATTAAAAGCTATGAGTACTTTTTGTGTATATAGCTATAAGTAAGCAACTGAATGCAGCGCCATACCTACATGGTGTCCATGAGCCTTTCCCACACCCACAGGAAGAGACCGTACTTACTGGTAGCCTCGTTCCCAGGCTCCCCTGCTCTGGAATGAGAACATTGAAGTTGTGCAGGTGGGGAGGGCCTGGTATTTTTTCTCATGTGATCACTGTCAACGGTAGAAAGGCCTTAATTGTGCGTGGGCATACCAAAGTCTCATAAAAGGAAAAAGAGCGAAGGTAGTGGGCAACTTACTACACGTATCTAGCTATCGGGGGGTGAATATCATACATACCGAGCGTTCTGCCTTTCTGTTCTAAAAACTCTGGTCCTACGTATTTCAATTACGTCATGATCACATGAGAAGAGATACCAGGCTCTCCCTGCATATACATAATCGTGTTCCGGAGCGGCGGAGCCTGGGAACGAGGCTAGGTTACTGGTCAATGCAATAGTCTTGCTCCCAGACCAATGACTGTGGACTTTGGTGTGGGAGTGAGACTGCATGTGCGCATGCGTACAAAATTAGAAAATGCCATCCTACACAACGGACAGCAGCTGGGCAGTGCTGTGAACAACTTTGTCGACCAGGGTAAATTTGAGGCTATGAAGACACTGAGTGGTCATAGAGTTCTGCACTGTGGTAAGCATCAATTTTGTGCTAAAAATTACAATGAATACTTGTGGCAGGCATCTTTCACACAGGAGAAGTCGGCATGTTTCACGGAGTTTAGTGTAACGGAGCACATTTTACCTCTACACACAAGAGCCTGGGAACGAGGCAAGCTCTTAGATGCAGATATCTTGTGGGTTAAAATAGATTCATATTTGTTATAACATATTCATAAGCTCTTAAGAAAATTCATGGTTACAGGATGTGAACCCACAACTGTTAGGTTCACTGGGATGCTTATAAGCAGCTCAGCAGTGAGAGAATTAATTTCATCATGCCCTTTCCTGCAAAGCAATATTGCTAATTTTTGGAAGACTTGACCATTCATAGGTTGAGCCTATTGAGCCTAATAACTTTACCCTACATTGAGCCTGATGTGGCAGGGGAGTCACAACAAGTGGCATGGTGTGCATAGGGGTATTGAAAAAGCGAAGCCATTGATCTAGTTTTGAACTGTCAACTTACAAGTTTAGAAAGTGAGGAGGAGCAATATTGACTGCCCAGAGTATGCATTCTTGGTCAGTGTGAAAATACTTTCAACGAATGCTATCCGTCTTAGCTCATGTAACTATTTCCTACATTGCAGCCACCAAATGTGCCACATATGAGGTCAATATCATAAATTATTCAGATCAAGACGATCGGTAAACTTTGAAGGGAAAGCTTGCATCAGTGATATGCGGTACGATTTAGCTTGTTGGATGCATGGATAATTCCTGTAAGTGAAGAGTTTATTGCCTTCATTGCTCCTTCGTCATTGTCCACACAGAAAGTGGTCAGTAGCAGGCATCTTTCACACAGGAGAAGTCGACATTTAGTTTAGTATAATGGAACAGATTTTACCTCCACCTACGCACAAGAGCCTGGGAACGAGGCTAGCTCTTGGCTAGATGCAGGGATCTTGTGGGTTAAAATAGATTCATATTTGTTATACCATATTCGTAACCTCTTAAGAAAATTCATGGTTACAGGATGTGAACCCACAAGTGTTAGGTTCACTAGGCTGCTTATAAGCAGCTCAGCACGGTAGTGCAAGAACTGATCTGCTCAGCTTTCCAAGGTTTGCTAATTTTTGAAAGGCTTGACCATTAGTTGGTTGAGCCTAATAACTTAATAGTTTTAATGGTTAATCTTAATGTGTAACAAGTAAGTACTGTACTTTAACTTCTTTGAGGGTGGAGAGCAGGGGAGGATTGTTTGCGTTAGCAGTGTTGCCAATTTTTGGATTTCATGGTTACAGGATGTGAACTCCACAACTGTTAGGTTATCGGCAAGTGAGATCAGCAAGTGATTGAGTTCTGCGCTCATGGACAACTGATTCAGAGAGAGACAGTAAATATCTCAGATCAAATAAATGAGTAAAACATGAAGTGTAGCACTGGTTTGGTTATCCTGGTGAAATGATAATCACTGTCATCTCTCCCTTTGCAGACAAATGCAAATTTCTGTATGAAAAGGCAGTGCACAAAACACAGCCCAAAAATGTGTGGGCGGCCAGTAGGAAAATGACAGTCAAGTCGTCAAGTGGCCATGGTAAGCAGGAGACAATGGAGACCATATTATGCAATACATAACCAATATATACTCCACTTCACCCTTGTTTCTGTGGCAACAGGTGGGTATTATTTTCCATATACTGACAGGAAGTTGTAGATTCTGTTCCATATACCCCAGAAGTTGTAAAATGATGTTTCCTACACGGCTGTTTCTCGCGGACATTTAGCGATTAATTAAACGCGCGTAAGTACATTTACGGTATGCAATGGACACGCCCCCACAGCTACTCGGAACTTTGGCAGTTTATAAAACTCTCAGGCATGCTAACCATGCAAAGAATTCGCCGATTTACATTCCTAACAGTTCATACATGCCATGATACTAACCTTGGATGCAACTGCGCAACTGGAGCGCTTTACAAAACCATTTGCGCAGCTGCTTCAAGGCGGAACCTCGCGCGCGGGTGTAAGTAGTACCTATGTATGAAGCCTTATATCTTACCACGGGAAGCGCTTCAGCGGGACTGCTCAGCAGAAAACAAGTACTTAAAGATACAGGTAGTTAATTTACCACCGAGCTAAACAGTACTTATTTTTTCTAGAGAGTTACAAGCTCTTAAAATAAAGATAAATTAACTCTGTAATGTATGTGAGGAGAGGCTGGCAAAGGCAAACAGCAGTGTATAAATGTACATAATAGGTGCTGAGAGTTCTGTTCCAGCTTATGTGACAACAGATGGACTTGATGACCCCCCAAGATTGTTCTGCCGTGGCAGCTGGGCAACTGTGGTGAGACGTTCAACTGTCGTCTCCATTACTCCACCAATGTTTTCACCTAGGAGAAACACAGAGAGAAAGAGTGTATAGTAGATAAAATACAGCATACTCTACAGGCTCATTGCTATGTTGAGATGAAAATTAGTTTTGAGCACTAGACATAGCATACAAGAAACAATCCATAGGATGATTCGGCCGAGAGCCTTTATCAGCGTGTCCTGCTGTTCTGATGATCTGGCAGAGTTGCTACTGTGATTAGACTTTTGAAGTCTGTGGTCTGATAATAAATTCACGGTATGCCCACTCTAACGTAGGGCTTTACATACTCAGCTGCCATAGGATAATTTAGTGTGCCAATTACTGCTGCACGTGGATCGAGAAATCTAGAGATGTGTCATGCTTCTACCACCAGCTTGACAACCTCACCGTGTCTCAGGACCTGCTAGGCCAGAATGTTTACAAAGCAGCATCATGAGCATGTTCGGTACACTCAGGACTGACCAACTCAGTTTGAAACTTTGAATTTTAATAATCATAAACTGCCCTCAATCCCTAGCCTCGTTCCCAGGCCCCGCCCAGCTTTCCGTCGCTTGCAGTACGGAAAAGCCGTGGAGAGCCTGGTATCTTTTCTCACGTGAGCATGATGTAATCGGAAAATAGCGAAATTTTGCAGAACTAACAGGCTGTGTTTCGCGTATTTTAAACCGACTACACGCTCAACGCTTGGTGTGTAAGACAGTCGCCTCCCGCTAGCTAGATACGTGTGGTAAGTTACCTGGTACCTTGACTCTTTTCGCTGTTCTGGGCCCTGTGCGCCCACGCACAATTAAACCCTTTCTACCATCCTTTCTATCCTGACGTCACTCACATGAGAAAAGATACCAGGCCCTCTCCCGCTTTACCGTACTAATAAGCGACGGAAAGCTGGGCGGGGCCTGGGAACGAGGCTACTCAATCCCCAGGTGTTAACCTACCTTAACGGCACATGTCGAAATCTCCCAGACCTTCCCCTCCCTATTTGCACACTGAAAAAAAAGAAAGTGAAGGTCTGTGAATGAGAGTATGGAGTCCACACACCAGGGTTTTTGTCTTGTGCCCACTGGCTCGCGAGAGGCTTAACAGCGCCGGATCCAAACCCTGGAACACGACTGAAAAAGATAATCAGGGAACTCAACCAGAAAATTCTTTGTTGGTATCCTAGCTAGTGTGCTTTATGTATCTTTATAGACCCCCTCTTCTCCCAATAAAACCAGCCTTGCTGCATTACCAGGCATCAACGGGTGAACATGCCTAACGGGTACATTCAATATAGTACCCCCCCTTTGGTAGTGCATACCACGCTACAAAAAATAAGTACTGTATTAGCTTTATACCAACTTACAAGTTCATGCTTTTCTCTCGTAAGAGCCACTCTCTGCTTCTGCTGAAGCGCTTCTGGTTAGCGGTGACAGCGTCAGTTACTTGAAGAAGCATCGCTCGACGTTTGACAGCGCATCATCGGCGTCCTTCATCGGATTTCGCTATTTCTTTCACTGAAATGCACAGCTGGCTCTTCTCTACAATTCTAGTTTGCCCACGTGGCTCCAGCGGTCACGCTCCGATCACGCGAAGCCTGAGAAAAACTCAGGAAATAAACCGGAAGCGTGGTTGCTACGCGTTGCTAACCGCAGGAAAAAATTTTGGGGGCGTGTCTTAATGTCCACGCGTGAATGTACGGAAAACAGCCGTGCCTATAAGCTACCTTGTTTACAGTGTAAACTACTTTACATGTTTACTAATAACATAGCTTGTTTACAGTGAAAACTACCATGTGTATTTACTAATAACAACAAGGACCAATCAGAGTGGAGAATATAACAGATAAACCACAGTAAACAGGGATTTATGGCCATAAACAACCCTTGCCCTCCGGCTCGGGTGGTTTATGGACCATAAATCCCTGTCTACTGTGGTTTATCTATAACATATCACAATGGCATCTGACCAATAAATGATACAGTACTATTGCAGCTCTAAATGTGACTACACTGTCATCTTATTTCAGACCCAATATCTTGAGTAATGTCACCCCCAGCTGTCTGAGTGGCACAAGATGCCCAACTCCTCTTACTTCTTCGTCCCTTGGCCCCTCTCCCTCCCTGTTAGAGCAGCCACTGTACTCTATGTGAAGCCTGCAGAAGACACCCTATTCCTGGTGAGCCCTGCCACACATTAAATGAGTATTCTCAGAATGCTACTCAACACTATCTGTTGCCCCATTGGTTGGTCTTCATGCAGTCGCTTTTATCATAAGAATCAAGTGAAGTGCCATTGCATGTTTGTTCAACTAAACATTTGTTTGGAAAATGGGTGTAAATTCCATGTATAATATTACTAGGTGTAAACCTGCGCAGCGTGAGTGTTGCACATGCAAGGTGCATATATACGCATGGTCAAATACTGAGGAGAACAGGGCTAGAAGCATGAACGAAGGGTGGCAAAGTGTACCTTTGAGGACTTTGCAGACATTAGTGATGTGTTGCAGCCTTTGCCTAGCACCAAAATGGCATGGCGTAGTAACTTCAGATATCAGGGCCAGCAGCACTGCTACAGCTGGTACGACCATGGCCGCACTGGTTTTTGAGAATGAAAAAATGGCATCCCTTGGATTCTAACTTGTGCATGTGTAGCCTCCCCTAGGTCCAGCATTTCATCGTAGCTACTGACAAGTATGACACGACTGTCCGGCGGACTTTTCAAGACTTCAAGTGTCCAAAATCATGACGAGAGACTTTCTCAATTTTTCACATGACATTTAGTTGTGAGACCAGTGTAAAAAATGGGGGCGAGGCTAATTCAGTATTGCATGCCCATGAAAAGAGGCAGGCTTGTAAGGTGCTCCGCCCATGGGTGCTCTTTCACGAGACTATGGTAAATGTCTGGAGTCCCTACCTCAAGTACTGACAAGGCAATCTGCTCAGGTTGTTTGAAGCAAGGGCAGATTTCTCTGCCAGACAGTCTCGTGTAGAGGGAAGAGTGAGAGGGAGAGAAAAATACATCTGGAGTTTTCCAGGAACATTCACACTGATGTATAAGGTTCAAATCTGATTGGTTTGTTCAAAATTAAGCACATGACATCCTGCATACCAATCTGTGTACTTCTCGTTTACGATGACATTCTACAATACTGATTCAGCTTTGGGCTTTATACTCGACAGGCGGTGACCTCACGAGTGCAAAAGCACCAAAAAGACGGCTTGCTGTTGAATACTCAAGTCACTGGCTGGAAACTGCAGCTGTGGCCGCTCTTCCGGTAGTTGAAATTACAGACTGCATGTGTACACTCTCGAGACGACTCTTTTCAACGTGTGCTTAGCGGGATTGTTCTAAATGTGCATTCTGTCATGACAGTTTGCCAGTGCGGGCACAAGCTACACAGAACAGTATCACTAAGCTGGATAAACGTTTTAAGTTGCACACCATGCACTTCACCTGCAAGCTGTTGAACGCAGTTATTACATTCCTTCGTGGCAAGGAAAGTTGGCCACAGTGTCCAGACATATTTTTCTCTCCCTTTCACTCCTCCCAGAAGAAAATACAGCTGGCTAGATAGACTAGTACAAGCTAGAGCCCACTTTCTCATAGAAGAAAAAGGTAAGATAAATTGGCATAAAAGTTGTGTCCCACCATTTCATACAGTGCAGTTCAACCACATTGTAGCACGACAGTCTAGAAAATGGCGAGTCAGGACATATTTTTCTGCTAACACAGCTGTAAACTTTTCATGGAGTGTGCACACTTCACAAAAGACATTTCTAGCGCATTATATTTCCAACTGGATGATGTATATTGTAATAATAGTGCATACATAGCAGTTATGATACAAACTTAGCCTCGTGGAATTCGAAGCAAGACTAAGTTTGTGTTTACAGTACTTACCTTGTCAAGGCCTCTACTGTATCTGGCATGTGCCTGATGCTTCAACAGTGACTAGCTGCTCCAAGTTGGATACTCCAAATAGCTAGAGCCATCTCCTGGGTTGCTTCAAGGTTCGAAGGTTGAACTCCACCCCTCCACCCACTCGCGCATGCGCGGTTTGCCAGTTTGCACTCCGTCCAGAGACTAAGTCCAAATAAGGGTGCGTCAGATAAAAATTCACTTACCGTACTGCAAGTTGAAGGGAAGCTGGGCGAGAGCCTGGGAACGAGGCTAGCACCACACAATGGAGCCATTTGCCCCACCAGTACACAGCTATAAAATTCTATAGCCAAAATCCGATATTCAACTCACTAATGTGAAGCTCACTCAATCTCACCCAAACTAGGCAGATGCTTCATCGTTATGGGGTGTTTCGCTGTTGATTTCATAGCTTGTCTTGGCCCACAGACAATGAAAGTTGCTTTAGCTAGCCTCGTTCCCAGACCTTCCCCAGCTCCAGTTTTTGATTGCTTGCAGTATAAAACTGGAACTGTAATTGTCATGTTGTAGAAGATAGCTAACCAAGTATATTTTGCAGTGTGCTTGCGCTCCAGCTCCCCTCTGACTGCTTCTCATAACTGTCTTCATTCGTGCGATTGCTGGCACTTGCTTCGTGGACAGTGTCAGTCAGCTCTAGACTGTAGGTCAAGTGGAAAACCTTACTTATATTGTCCATACGTGATGTGTGACTGTCATGTTACGTGAATTACAGTGTAAAAAATATACAGAATACATATGACATACATGTAGAAATGCCATGTCTCTTCTGCTCATCTGGATACCTCTCTAATCATGTAGTGTAGCAGACTGGATTCGATCAAAATTGCCGGAAAAACTTGCTTGACGTTTGCATTGCATAATACCAGCAACAGTGGCTAATTTCCTTTTCGTTTTCCTCCGTTCCATGCAGCTTAGCTGGCCTTTGTTCTCAGTACTGGTTGTGTGTTGTATATAAATTTTGCTGTCTATCTACATACGTTGCATGTCCTCTTGCTTCCAAAGTGACTTGATGCACTCCTTGGCTAGATGCGGGATCTTGCCCCAACTGTGGTGCATTATAAGATAACGTATTCATAATCCCTTAATCGGGGCGAGTGTGAGCGAGCCCCCTTCTAGTGATGCTAACGGGACTTTCGTATATATATATTATGTGTCGTACGTCGTGCCGCATATCCTAAACTCTTCCAATTTAACGCACGTAACGTCTATAAAATACGTATAGTGCAGCATAGATAATACATTATCTATGAGTGCAGACGCCATGTGTTCTACAATGGAGTCGTACAGCAATTCTTCAGTAAGAGTCCCCGAGTCATCAGGGAATAGAGAAGACAGACTGCAGCGTAGAAGAGAGCGAGAGAGAGCTCGTCGTGCCTCTGAAACCGCGGAACAGAGAGAGGAACGGCTGAGAGTGCGAAGAGAAGAGATAGGGCTAGACACGCCGCTCAGACTGCCGAAGAGAGAGACGCCAGATTGCGGCAAATACGCGATAACCAATGTCAGAGTCTGCCAACTGAAAGCGAAGAGGAGAGAGCAGTTAGGCTTCAGCAGATGAGGGACAGGCTGGCCTCTGAGACTGAAGAGGAGAGAGCAGCCAGGCTACAGTGGATGAGTGCCAACCAACGTCACAGGTTGGCCACTGAGACTGAAGAAGAGAGAGAGGCCAGACTACAGTGTAACAGGGAAGGGCAAAGAGGACAACAGTCACAGCTGCCTTTTTTTAGCTTTTTCTATGACTGGATCCAGCCTTGAATCCTGATTTGAAAACTGGGGCCCACCTCAGTGAAAGTCTGTTGAGATACGAAAAATCAATTAGTGTGACCTCAGCCATTTTAATTAGTAAAGTTCAACCATGTCCGACCTCCTCTGTCTACTATATTATGTATACAAGGGCTATTAAACAGTTGTGTAGAGAGGCTGAAAGCAGAAAGCGGCAGAGACCCTCCTTCTATCCATGGCTGATGGATGGCGAACCCCAGGAGGTAGTGACAGTAGTGTGCTCTAAGTTACGTACATTCCAAGGGCGAGACTCACGGATGCAATCTACAAGTGTTCTGTAGATGAAGTAATGTTGGGTGCATAGCTGTTTTTGTTAAAACCTGTTTAGGCCATCTAGCTATTCAAAATTTCCTCTCGTGGTGTTGAACTGGCAACTTGCAATTTTGAGGGTGAGATGAGTCATGTGAAGCAATTTTGACTAGCCAGATGTCTTCAACTTTGTCCAAAATAGAGTTGAAGTAGTTGGAGGAAGGACTGATACTAGCCTCATACTACCCGGGCTTTTGGTGGGCAGGGAGAAAATTCAACCTGGTATCTACTGTTTGCACATGTGGATAATTATCCACTGCTGAACGAGTGTTCAAACAATGTGTATCTGCAGTACTGAAGTGCGTTTCAAAGCTCTAATCTGATTGCTCAGGGGCATTAAGGACTGGGTCTGTGGCTTTTGAGGCTACATTATGTCAAAATTTGGATCAACTTTATGACAAGGGAAGAAGCTTGACATAATTGTTTACTGTTGTTACGTGTAACCCCACCCTTAATGTTTACTGTGACGTCATTTCAGGCCACGCCCATAATCAGCTTAGCTGTACCACGCCCCTCCCTCGGGGTATATCAGTACAATAAACTTGATATGAGGACTTTTTGCGAACAAAATTTCACAATTGTTTCTGCACCATTACGTTCTATTTCAGCTGGCTCAACTTTTTATCCGTGGGAATAGTGGATATCTCTTTCCAAAGCGCTGGAACTGGCAAATATGCCACACCCACTAGGCATTTAAACTTCCACTTCGCACCTTTAGCGGTAAGCTACAAACTTTTCCCACGGTGAAATCAAAGACAATTGAATTTCTTCTCGATCTAACCCAACAGTATACTCCAGTTCTCTTCACAAAAACTCCTCGTGAGTTACTTCCGGAAAAAGAGCTGCTAAGCGGCCATTATGCGGCTTATTCAGAGGTAGCTGGCACGTGCTACACTACACGGTGCACGTGACTCCACTATGTGCGCTTTGAAAGTTGCTGAAAGCGCTTGGCAGAACGACTTCTAGTGTTACAGACGTGCGTCTCACATCACGCTTTAGCCGAAAAAAGTAAGGACAAGACTGAGCGTTGTTGTAAGGACCAGTACAAGCCTAAGCCGATCCTTCGGTACCGTACAGCCAAGGTGCATAATTGCATTCCAAGGTCCCGCATTGTTTACATAGATACAACCGGCTTCCTGTTTGTGG
Organism: Agelas oroides; assembly: GCA_949130485.1. Lineage (NCBI taxonomy): Eukaryota > Metazoa > Porifera > Demospongiae > Agelasida > Agelasidae > Agelas > Agelas oroides. The sequence goes on along the minus strand of OX422183.1, from coordinate 17,011,052 downwards.
TGCGATAACGCCCGCCCCAGGGGTAATTTAGGCAGCGTGCGCAAAACAGCTGGACCCAGTCCTTAATGCGCCTGAGTGGTTGGGCTAGGGTTTGTTAGGGTTGGGTTTGGTTTAATTTAGGGTGTTGTTAGGGCAGCGGTGCATATGCATGTAATACATTGATTGACCAGTGGGGTTAGAACTTTGAAAAGTACTTCAGGATTTCAAAGCTCTCATCTGATTGGTTGGGTTACGGTAAATTTAGAGTGTTGTTAGGAAACAGCGCATACAGCTGTGTATAATATATTAACCAATAGGGGGCTAATTAGAACTTTGTAAAGTACTTTGGGATAGCTCATGTGCATACGCATCCACGTGATTGATAGTGTGACGTAAGCATTTTAGTGCAGTGGAGTGAAACAACTACACTACTACCTCTCACCTTCGAAGTGGCTTGATACGCTAGCCTCGTTCCCAGGCTCTTGTGCAGGGGAGGAGAAAAGAGAGCCTGGTACACAATGTTAGCGCATGGACTAAGTTCCCTTGGTAATCTGCATACTAGTAAAATTAACAGAAATTTTTTACCTGCTGAAAGGCCACACTGCAGAGTTATACTGCCTGTGAGACACCTTCGAGCAGTTTTGAAGTCAGAAACAATATCGCTTTGACGGTAAGTCTCTGCATTGTTTCACTCAAGACGATCAGTAAACTGCAAAGGGAAAGATTGCATCAGAGATGTGCGGTACGATATTTAGCTGGAACAGATGGTCTTTTTGGATGCATGGATAATTCCTGTGAGCGAAGAGTTTGTTGCCTTCATTGCTCCTTTGTCATTGTCTGCACAGAGCGTGGTCAGTGGCAGGCATCTTTCACACAGGAGTAGTCGGCATGTTTCGTGGAGGTTAGTGTAACGGAGCAGATTTTACCTCCATGCACGCACAGAGCCTGGGACAAGGCTAGCTCTTGGCTAGATGCAGGGATCTTGTGGGTTAATCGTATTTGTTATAAGATATTCATAACCTCTTAAGGGAAATTCATGGTTGCAGGATGTGAACCCATAAGCATTAGGTTCACTGGGCTGCTTATAAGCAGCATAGCAGTGGAAGAGTTAAGCTCAGCATGTACTTTCAGGATTATTGATGTTGCTAATTTTTGGAAGGCTAATAGAGTAAGTTAGCAATCATTGGACCACAGGTATATTCGGACAGGTATATTCGGACAGGTATATTCGGACACTCAAACGCGGAGGGAAAACTGCGTAAACATTCGGCATACCACAAGACTGTAGCTGAGGTACGTGGTACCTGGTGTACCAAAAATGACACCCGCGCATTGTTTCCTGTTGGCGCTAGAAGCGATAAAATGGCCGTCCGAAAAACATCAATATTGGGAAAAGTGTATGTATTTTCAGACACTGTTGTTTGTGCCTTCTCTGAAGCTGCTTTTGGAGAGATTTTAGCATCGATACGATGCCCCAAGACCTCCCCAATTCGCAATATACTTTGGTAGCGGTAGCTGCTTTGAACACTCAGGGGCGCAGCTGAACATGGACCAGTCCGATTCGATCGATATCGGACAGTGAAATTTGTCATTTCTTGCTGTGTTGTCTCCAAACAAGTTGAAGTCTCCACCATATTAGCATCAGTAGAATCTACAGGCTCTTGGCTACATGCTGGTATTTGTCCGGAGTTTGTGCGTTGAGTAGTTCTCGAGATATAAATATATTTCATATGTTTCTTTCCATAAACTACGCTGGTTGATTTATGTGCAGCATAAATAGGTGAGTTCAAACGATATCGTGCAATATCTCGATGATCTGTCACAGTGTAAAAATTAGTGTACTGTAAGCAATCAAACACAAATAGTACATATAACCTGTTACCTAGGCAACATATAAGAATGTTGCTCATATCTCTCTTCTACAGAGATGTTGCCTAGGTAACAAGTTATATAATAGTTATATCCCTCCCTGGGGTGTGGTCTTGCACATTGGTGTCGAACGACCACCCCCCAGGGAGGGATATAACTATTATGTACATGAAAAGGTAAGAAACAGCGCTGTCCAAGTGACAATAGCAATATTCATGACTCAGATCAGTGTATTCATAGTCAGATCAGTATATTCATATCCAACCACTAGAACCCACAAGTGTTAGGTTCAGGGGGTTGTTTATAAAGCCAGCCCTGCCAGTCTGAGCTGTTCATCCTTTCTCAAGTTTGGAGGGGTTTAATTTGCTCCAACAACAATATAATTTTTGGGAGGCTCATACACTGTTGAGCCTAACAGATAACCATAACAGCTCAACTAGGGGAATGTAAAACATCCTGGGCATGAGCCTGAGCGAGCAGGGTTTCATTTGGGGGAGGAGAGGGGTGTGTGTCACCCTCCATCCTGAAAGTTTCTCGAATCACTATTAAGCTAATGTAGAATGCACCCAACAGAGGTAGTAAATTTCATTTTCCATGTGCTAACCGACAATTCTTCTATTTCAGTCTCCTTTTTTTATTACGATAGTTGTCAGAGAGCTTTGTCAGGTGAAATCAGTTCTGATTTCATAAGTTGAACCCCCCTATAAACCAAGAAGTCTATAGGAAGGAGGAAGAGAACCTGGTATCAAATCAAATGTGATATCTGTTATTACACTCGGTTAGTAATCACTGTGATGGCCACAACTTACAGAACTGAACTGAAAGATCCTCCACGTGGCTGATATATGCTAGTTATAGAATGTTCTAGAAGAATACATGTGCTACATAATGTTCTAGAAAGGTCACTAGGTCACTAGGTTACAGTAATAACTAACACTGCTAATTACAATAAACAATTACCTATGACAGTCAGCGTCTACAACACTCCCAGAGTTAGTCGACAAGTTACTCCATGCCCATTAGAGCACGCAACTTCTCAAACTGGCCACGGGCAAGTTTAGAAAGTGAGGAGGAGCAATATTGACTGGCCAGACAACTTCAGCTTTGTTGAAAACCCTAAGTGTCCATCATGACTAGAGTGCTTCTTGTAGCTTGTATTCACAATACCCCCCCCCCCCCCCCCCCCCCCCCCTCCCCCCCCCACTTGGATTTTGCTCTGATGTGATGTCTGTCCTGCCTCCTCTGGGTGAGGGGTTTATATTCTATGGGGTTGAGATTTAGTGGTGGGTGATACCATTCTGAGGTGATTTGATACAATACTGAGTACTTGCATGATATATCACCAATACTAAACAATATGGACTTTTTCTTCCCCTTCTCAATTAAAATTAAATTCTAAGGTGCATTCTTGGTCAGTGCAAACATACTTTGAAAGAATGCTATTCATCTTAGCTTATGTTACTATTTCCTACCTTGCAGCCACCAAATGTGCCAAATGAGTTAAACATCGTATTGAAATCTTGAGGTGCCAAGTATTGGTATCAGTGGTATCAACAATTGTGATGTTGTATCACCCCTCTGTAGTAAAGGCAACTTAGTATATCGTAGTTCCAAGCATGTAATATGCCAACCACTCTCCATACCAGATTTTGAGCCCTTTGTGAAACCAGTTTCCTGATTTTCAATCACATGACAACTGACCAGCACAAGGAAAGTGTACTCACAGACCATAAAAACTGACCATCCCAGCTTTACTAGTTATTAAAAGTTATGAGTATTTTTTGTGTAGCTATAAGTAAGTAACTGAATGCAGTGCCTTACCTACATGGTGCCCATGAGCCTTTCCCACCACGACGGGAAGAGACCGTACTTACTGGTAGCCTCGTTCCCAGGCTCCCCTGCTCTGGAATGAGAACATTGAAGTTGTGCAGGTGGGGAGGGCCTGGTATTTTTTCTCACGTGAGCACTGTCAACGGTAGAAAGAGGGTAGAAAGACCTTAATTGTGCGTGGGCGTACCAAAGTCTCATAACAGGAGAAAGAGTGAAGGTAGTGGGCAACTTACTACACGTATCTATGTAGCTATCGGGGGGGGGTGAATATCATACATACCGAGCGTTCTGCCTATCTGTTCTAAAATCTCTGGTCCTATTTCAATTACGTCATGATCACATGAGAAGAGATACCAGGCTCTCCCTGCCTATACATAATCGTGTTCCGGAGCGGCGGAGCCTGGGAATGAGGCTAGGTTACTGGTCAATGCACTAGTCTTGCTCCCAGACCAATGACTGTGGACTTTGGTGTGGGAGTGAGACTGCATGTGCGCATGCGTACAAAATTAGAAATTGCCATCCTACACAACGGACAGCAGCTGGGCAATGCTGTGAACAGCTTTGTCGACCAGGGTAAATTTGAGGCTATGAAGACTGAGTGGTCGTAGAGTTCCGCACTGTGGTAAGCATCAATTTTGTGCTAAAATTACAATGAATACTTGAACAGTTTTCGAGTTACTGTTGTTGAACGAGGTGGTCTGAACAAAGAAAGAAAGAATACGAAAAATGGCACTTTTGCTACTGCACACTTTTGCATTCAGCTATCTTCTGTGTGGCTTTTTGGCAACTATATGGGTCTTGCTGATCATAGAAGCACTCAAAGAGGAAGGCTGGGCGCTTAAATAAGCTTTTAGTGTATTTGTGGTGAACTTTTACGGCTTTTACCGCTTCAGTATTGCATTTATTGCACTGGTCATGTGTATACGAATTGAATTCTATACTTAACATTTTGCTATCTATGTAATTTTCATGCCCTCTCACCTTCGAAGTGGCTTGATACATATGCTCTTGGCTAGCCTCATTCCAGGCTCTTGTGCGGATGAGGAGAAAAGAGAGCCTGGTACACACTGTTAGCGCATGCGCCAAGTTCCCTTGGTAACCTGCATACTACTCTGCTAGACTAAAATTGACAGAAATTGTTGTTTACCTGCTGAACCTTGTGAGACACCGAGCGGTTTTGAAGTCAGAAACAATATCACTTTGACGGTAACTGCAGCATTGCTTCGTTCAAGACAATCGGTAAACTTCAAAGGGAGAGATTGCATCAGTCACGTGCTGTAGGATTTAGCTGGGATAGACAGACACATGGATGATTCCTGTAAGTGAAGAGTTCATTGCCTTCGTCGCTCCTTCGTCATTGTCCAAACAGAACATGGTCAGTGGCAGGCATCTTTCACACAGGAGAAGTCGGCATGTTTCATGGAGTTTAGTGTAACGGAGCAGATTATACCTCCACCCACGCACAAGAGCCTGGGAACGAGGCTAGCTCTTGGCTAGATGCAAGGATCTTGTGGTTTAAAATAGATTCATATTTGTTATAACATATTCATAACCACTTAAGGACAATTCATGGTTACAGGATATGAACCCACAACTGTTAGGTTCACTGGGCTGCTTATAAGCAGCACAGCAGTGAAAGAACTGATTTGTTGATGACCCTTCTGGGATGGCTATGTTGCTAATTTTTGGAAGACTTGACCATTAAATTGGTTGAGCCTATATGTTTAAGTGTTAAACTGAATGTGTAACAGGTGTGTATTGTACTTAACTTCGAGTGGGGAAATGACTTTCCTAAAGCAAGAATCATAGTAAAAAAGTCACAGGTGGTGCATAGGGATGTTGAAAAAGCTGAAACCATTGATCTGGCTATAGTCTAAATTTTCTACTTTCAAACTGGTAACTTACAGGTTTAGAAAGTGAGGAGGAGCAATATTGACTGCCCAGACAACTTCAGCTTTGTCGAAAACTCTAAATTCCTAGAGTGCTTCCTAATTCTACTTTTTTTTGGTATGGCATCTGTAAACATTGAAGTTGGCGGTATGTACCTAAAGCAAGCACTTTATATTATATATGTCTAGAGTTCCCACTTCAAGCACTGACAAGGCGGTCTGTTCAGGTTGTTTGAAGTAAGGGAAACCTAGGCAGATTTCTCTGCAAGACAGTCTCATGCAGAAAGTAAAGACTACCGGTATTTCATCATGTATTTTTATTAATTGCCATGTTTCAAGCTGTATTCCGGAAGTTCAGCAATATAGCACTTGAACGCTGCGATATGATTGAAATGTGTGATGGAATGATCTATCTTTGACTGTCACTCGTGGTTAACAGTGTGAAAATTAGCGTACTGTAAGCAATCAAACACATGGTACCTACGTGAAAAGGTAAGAAACGGTGCTGCCCAAGTTACAATATTCATGACTCAGATTAGTGTATTCATAGTCAGATCAGTATATTCATATCCAACCACTAAAACCCACAAGTGTTAGGTTCAGGGGGTTGTTTATAAAGCCAGCCAGGTTGAGCTGTTCATCCTTTCTCCACTTCGGAGGGTTCAGTTTGCTCCAACAATGTAATTTTTGGGAGGCTCATACACTGTTGAGCCTAACAGATAGCTATATAGCTACAACAGCTCTACTAGGGGAATGTAAAACATCCTAGGCATGAGCCTGAGCAAGCAGGGTTTCATTTTGGGGGAGGAGAGAGGCGTGTGTCCCCCTCCACCCTGAAAGTTTGTCGTTAAGCTAATGTAGAATGCACCCAACATAGGTAGTAAATTCATATTCATTTTCCATCTGCTAAACGACAATTCTTCTCTCCTATTTCTTTAATATTACGGTAGCTGTCAGAGAGCTTGTCAGGTGATTCAGTTCTGATTTCATAAGTTGAGCACCCCTATAAACCAAGAAGTCTTTAGGAAGGAGGAAGAGAGCCTGGTATCAATTCAATTGTGATATCATGGCAAGACATCACAGCCATGACTGCTAAAATCTTGATGCATTCACATAGCCACGTGAATAGCTGAGTCAGACAGCTCCAGTAATACTACTGAAGAAAATGAGTTGAGACTGTCAAACAGCAAATACCTAGTGTGTAGATATGACTTTCAACTTGGCTACACAACAGAAACTAAGTAAAACCTCTAATAACGGACCCTCCGAAAAGCGGACAACCTCTGTACAGTGGACGGCTCACTTGCCCCCGATTGATTATACCATAGAACTAATACATTTCGAACCTCCGAGAAGCGGACACCTCTCAACTCCGAACAACGGACACTGATCAGTCCCCGACGTACCTTAGCCAATATAAAATTACCTCCGAAAACGGACAGTGAAGTTACACCCACATAATGCGGACGCTTGTCGACCGCTTTCGTAATGCCACCGTCACTGGATTCAAAGAGCGAACACTATAGTAGCACTATTGCTGATCGTGCTAGCCTTTCTCGTCAGCATAAAGCAATGGAGAGGTCCGAAAATGCGCGGCGTTCAAGAACCCAGCCGATCACAGATTACCACGCCTACCGGAAGTATACCGAATGCCTATACGGATACCTCCGTATTCCGGACCCGCAGCGGTGGTCCTTTATATAAGCATCATTCTCATGATAGTAGAGTCCCTCTTGTCATCTTGCTATTGAAAAAAAATGAAGCAGAATATATTATAATAATACATTTAAGTGTTATTTTTCGTCTTTAAGAAATTCCCAATAGGTTTAAAAGAAAACCTCCGAGAAGAGGACAACCTCTCTACAAGGGACAACTGGCCTGTCCCCAATGTGTCCTTTGTTCGGAGGTTTTACTTTAGTCACAGTTACAAACTCTTGACCAGACAGTGCTTCACAGTGACTTTGTACTTTTCACCTCCATGAGTGACACTTCAGGTTCCATAATGATGTTGTGCATCGATATCGCATGCAAATTGATACCAGGCTCTCCCCCTTCTTTTTTATTTGTGGTCAGAGCATGGGGTGGAGGGAATTTCTATCTGATGCACCCTTTTCAAACAGTCTCTGCACGAAGTTCATGCTAACGAACTGCGCATGCATGGAGGTGGAGTTAAAACCCTTGAACCCTACAATATCTTCATACAGTCATCAAGCAAGCTGCAAGGTGAGCTATAGCTACTGATAGCAAAGTTCAAGTTTGCCCCTGTGACTGAACTAGTGTTGTGGTCAACAAAAGCAATTGGTTGGTCGACCACTATGTTATTTTTTAATGTGCGAAGGGGTGGTTTCTCAGTCACTAGCTATAGCTACACTATTAAAGTCACTGTAGCTATAGCTACAGTGACTCTGAGAAACCACCCCTTGACTTCTATGGTCACAGTAAAGACAAGGGTCTTAAAAGTTCGACCATTTGGATACTTGACACCTTGATTTCACTGCCGAGAGCTTGAGTGTTTGACTACAAGTCAACCTATTGACCTTGAAAGTAGCCAATCTTCAATGTCTCCATGCAGTATTTGTACATATTTCTATTCAAATACAGTGGAATAAGACCTGAAAATGTCATCACATGCAATTATTTCATAACTGTAGCATTAGGTAGAGAGACGGTAGGCACACGGAAGGCTCTGCTCGACGAACAATCTTGAGACCCTTCCGGCTTCTAAATCCTATTTGTGTTTGAAGTGTAAACATTTGCAAGGCTGATCAACACAACCCCAAGTATATATATAGTGACTTGATGGTTGCAGTTTGACCAGATTCTTCCCCATTTGTGCCGGGGACGAGGCTAATCCAATAAATGGCATCCTTGTCTGACTTTGAAAATCAGAAATGTCCTTGGTTGCAGTTTTCGCATAAAATGGCTCGTGATTCACCATTCAGTCTCTCTTCAGTCACCTGTGTTCACATATTCAACATCAAACAATGACTTTGGGAAGAAGGGACAATTTTCTTGTCTAATTGTTTGTGTGTGTCTCCAAGAGTCCAATAGCAAAGGACAGCAATTTGGTGTGACAATAGGAATTTGCGCAGGTTCATATCAGCTAAAGTAAGACATTTTTGTGGACACAATTTCATCTGGAAAAGAAATGAATGCATGCCATTAGCTTTAATTTTCCATCATCTTTTGATCACTTTGAGGGTGGCCTGGGAGATTTTCCCTATCAGGAAAGTACAAGGATTCTCCATACCCCTCCTCTTCCTAGGAAGACATTCATGTCTCTCATGTGGTAAAATCTCTCAGCCTGGACTTGTATACAAACTTCAAACACAGCCACAGTGCACCTGCATATACAGTGGGAGAAGGTGTGGGAGATCTCATCACATGCAGTGATGTCATGTAACATCAGGTAGACAGAATGCAGTCACACAGGGGGCGGTACTCGATCATTACAATGTAAAGCATTTTTTGTATGGCATTGCCTAGAACCCACAGGCAGTTTAGTGGCTGTACCTAATTTACTCCTACATGCTTGTACAGGCCTTTGCACTTAAAAAGGTAGCCAAAATGATAATTTACTATTGGGTGCTAACTTCCTAATAAGAACAACTGGAAATCCCACAGGGACAGCACCTAACAACTCCTACATGGTCAGGCAAGCCTTTACTTAACAAATTGCCCAATAATTTACTATGATGTGCCTAATTCCATATTAAGAAACAATCATTATATAGCCCAGTGTTTTCAACGTGCTCAAAAGCATTTCATCTGTACATCTCTGTGAACTGTATGTTAATAGTTGGTTGGCCATTATGGTTTTAGTTTGACTAACTGTTATTGAGTTTCAGGTAAGTGAACAGAATACATGTAAGGACAATTACTTGTGTCATTAATAATGCCAAAAATCCACACATTACATCATGTAATGATGTAATGCTAGCTATACACCTCTTCAGATGATACTGAGTTATTTAGACTCATTTTGGCATCTTGACATTGCTATTTGTATGTAAATGGCAGGCTTGGATAAAGACTGTAATTTGTTTGCATTCTTAACAGATACAATTTGGTCAGTCTATCTGTATACATGTAATGTGTTTACTCAGCTGAAACACATAATAGCAAATGGCTAGTCCGAATAAAAATCCCACATAGAGGTAGAGTGAGTATAAAAGTACACTATTGTGTAAGTAACAAGCAAACTCACAATTATTTGAGTCCACTGTGAAAAAGTACAGTAGCTTATATTAACTAGCTGTGTGTAAATAGCATGATGACGAAGATGACAACCTATGGGTGTGGAGTGATTCTGTTCATGATCAACTTGTGTTGGAGTGGTGCACTACATCCAGCAAGTGAGACTGAAATCCTGGGTGATAATCAGAGGGGATCAAGTGCTGTACAGGAGCAGTCTTGTCCAACTTGGTACCTGGAGACAAAGGATAATGGAGTGACCAGGTGTGTGTGTGGTGCCACATTAGAGGGTGCTGTGGTGTGTGATGATGCAACCCTAGAAACTCTACTTATTGCAGGCAATTGTATGAGTTATGATGACACAATCAATGACACCGTGACTACCGTGACTGGAGAATGTCCCTTCAACTACCACCATCCTAATACTCAGATTTTCTGTCACTCTCCCGAATGATACCTCCCTAACCCTAACCCTATACCATTTCTCCACCAGCTGCTCCGGAAGACCAGTACACTACACTTTCTAATGTGTGAACTGTATAATGTGTGAACACAAGCGGGTTATTCCGTACCCTTACACGGTCACCACATAAGCTTACACGGTGACCATTAAGCCTATACGGTAACCGTGTAAGCCTACGTGGGTAATTACCGTGTAAGCTTACGTGGTGACCATATGCAATTCCGAGTTTTGTTACAAACGGCATGCAATACACAATACACATGCATTTCGCACATGCATGTATAACGTTGCACGTGCAGTTTGACATATTGTATATATGCATGTTGGGATACTACACAGTTCCATGTTGTGTGCACATATGTCATGTTGGCATGTTATGTATGATGATATATCGTGCATGCATGTTGGCATATTGCAAATGCATGCTGATATAGGACATGTTGTGCATGCATGATGATATATTGTGCTTACATGAGGGTATGTTGTATATTCATGTTGGCATGCATGGTCTGTCCAATGACTATAGACATGTTAGAAATGTTGTGCATGACACATCACCCCCCATATTGGCTAGTCAGGTTTATTAGGCCTCATCATCACTTGAGATCACTATCTAAATGCACATGTTCAGCCACCTATAACCTTTGGTTTCCTGTTCTTTTGCTATAATTATATATAAGAACTAGTTAGGCTTCAAATCATCACTCTAGATCCCTAAATGCACATGTTCAGTCACCTATAACTTTTGGTTTCCTGTTCTTTTGCTATATAGAACTAGTAAGGTTTGTTAGGCCTCAAATCATCACTCTAGATCTAAATATGGGGCGCCATTTGTGTCTATTTATAACCCCATTTCGACTTGTGCTCGGGAGTTCGTATTTATATAAATCGGGAGTCTTATTTTTAAGACACTTTGTCCCTTTGTGCTGGCGACTTGTGCTCTGCTAGTATCTATATGTGACTAGCAAGATAGCCATACAGCTCTCCAAGCAAGTCCTGTGCAGTCACCTGTCACAGTTATTGGCATCTGTACACTTGCAAATCTCCACTGATACCTTAGAGAGAGCCATTTGTCTTTGCAACATTGCATCCAATTTTTGCCTGTCCACGTATGCATTTGCTATGCCAGCTGACTTTGAAATCCCACGAGAGAAGGTACTAAGGTTGACAGAACAGCAGGTGGGGTGACATCGCTAGGAAGACAACTGGTGACCTCTCGAGGGCCTGAAATAGCGATCTATTTACGCACGTATTTACGCGCGTCCTTTCATCGCAGCGGCGTAAACAGCTTACGCACACGTTCCACGCTTGTCCTCTGTGAACAAACAGCTCGCACAGCTGCAACCAGACTCGTTTCGATGGTGGTGATTCTCAATAGCAGCGAGAATAGTGTACCACTTTCAAACGGTAGGGCACTTAAAATGCACAGCTAAGCCGGGTGCATATAAAATGTTTTGAAGGCCAACAACCTGAACAGGGGGGTTCGAGCGAACCCCCTCGAACCCCCCATGCTTACGGACCTGGAACTAGTAAGGTTTGTTAGGCCTCAAATCGTCACTCTAGATCACTCTCTAAATGCACATGTTCAGTCACCTATTACCTTTGGTTTCCTGTTCTTTTGCTATATCAGAGAGTCGGTAGACTCTCTATGTAGGGATGGCGCCGATGCGCAATATATGCAATACTTAAGCAAAAGCCGTACAAGACTTAAAAAAACATTAAAAATGTAAAAAGATGTAGGGATGACATGCCAAAAAGTATGCAAACAAGGTAGGGATGATATAATAGTGAAGGTAAATTTACAAAGCCTCATCCTTGCATCTTTTTCACATTAGTTTGCAACTGTAATGTAAAAAGATGTAGAGATAGGGCTTTATAAATTTACCTTCACTATTATATCATCCCTACCTTGTTTGCATACTTTTTGGCATGCCATTCCAACATCTTTTGACATTTTTAATGTTTTTTAAGTCTTGTTTCTGTCCTTTTTTGATGTTAATCTCAGTTACAGTTAGACCTAAGCCTAAGAAGAATATACAAGTGTAACCACAACACTGCAGAACTTGAAACGGCATTGACAATTTAGTAGTGGTTCCAAGCATGTAATAACATTGCCAGCTAGAATCTGATGAAGGCCAACCACTCTCCGGAGCTCCGTACCAAACTTTTTGAAACCAATCTCCTGATTTTCAATCTCATGACGACTGACCAGCTGCAGCACAGGAATGACAACTGACCATCATAGCGTCACAGTTTACTAAAGCTGTGAGTAGCTACTTTATTTAGTGTAGCTGTAAGTTGGGCAGCTGAATGCAGCGCCTTACCTGTATGTGGTGTTCATAAACCTTACTACGGGAAGAGACCGTCCCAGCCGTGCGCGTGGTCAACTCGCGATTTCGGTAGTGAAATTATACGGCTTATGCTTAGTATTGCATATATTGCGCGTCGGCGCCATCCCTACATAGAGAGTCTCTGACTCTCTGATAACTCAGAGTCACTACAAACTTGCACGCTAAAAGCTTATTTAAGCACCCAGGCCTCCTCTTTGAGTGCATTTGTGATCAGCAAGACTCATATAAGTGGCCAAAGGCCAGGAAGACAGCTAAACTCAAAAGTGTGCGATAGCAAAAATGCCATTTGTCGTATTCTTCTTTCTTTCTTTCTTTCTTGTTACGACTTTTGTTCAAACAACGATATCTCGCAAACTGTTTAAGTAATCACCGTCATTTTAGCACCAAACTGATGCTTATCACAGCGCGGAGCTCTACGACCACTCAGCGTCTTCATAGCTTCAAATTCACCCTGGTCAACAAAAGCCATTCACAACGCTCTGAGGCTGCTGTCCGTTGCTTAGGACGCCATTTTCTAATTTTGTACGCATGCGCACACGAAGTCTCGTTCCCAGACCGAAGACCACGGTCATTGGTCTGGAAGCGAGACTAGTACACAGGTGAAATGGCTAGCGGGAGTAGTCAGTAAGTACGCATGGCTGGCACGGTCTTTTCCCCCTGCGGCATTGGGCAAGGCTTATGAATACCACGTAGGTAAGGCGCTACTAGCCTTGTTCCCAGTCCTTCACCACAGCTATCGTCGCTTGCAGTATGAATGAGTCATAGATAATATATAGGGTAGATGCAGGTATTATGAGTCAGAGGGTATTATGGGTTCACATGTAACTTTTACTCCTAAAATTACCAAACTCGATGTCCATTTAGAGTACATACAGGTGCCATTATCTAGCAACTTTCCCATCAAAATGTGTTTCCCTTATAGTATTTTTCAAGGTTGATGATTTTAGGGATCCCAAATTATGAACCCTGAACCGTGTATGTTAACATTAATACCATGGTAGAACGGAAGGTACTCTAGTGAAGAAAAATTACTATCAGCACAAAGAGAGGTTATAAAATGCTAGGATACAGTTTGAACTCCAACTGAAAAGGTTTCAATCAACAAAGCACCTGGTGACTCATAATACCAGCAGTCGACTCATAATACCTGCAAGAGTGATTTTCATAGGTTCTTACTTTTAGAACCACTGCCTAGGGGGAAAAATACGAAGTTTATTTTATAAGTGGTACATTCTCCAGAGAAATGTTTCAAACCTTTAGACGGGACTGAAAAATTACATTACACTAATGAGTAGCAATTCAGTTTAGCTGTCTCATAATACCAGCATCTACCCTACCCGTAGGTGGATATGAAACACGTCCGCATACTAAAATTTTTACGGAAACATTCCTTGCCACGGATGAAACGGAGAGGTTTACGGATGTCCGTGTCATTTCACCTCAGTTGAGCGGTGTGGCAGCAGCTGGAACAGAGAATAGAATGGGCAAGGTACATACTCTACAGCTAGAAGGTTACAGGAAGTTTAATTTCATCATAGACTAGTAACCGGGATTGGAAACATCTCACGTGATGCGCATATATACCATAGTTAAGCGCGCGGACACTCCGTGTTGCGGTTGTGGGTTGCCTTGAGGGAGAAGGAGCGACCGACCAACAAGCAAAAACCTTCAGAAGCGAGAAATGTACTGAAGCTGGTGAGTTTTGCAGGGTACTGTGCGGTTTGGGAAGGGTTGCGCTACAATTAGAACGATCATTTTTGACTGATAGTCAATTTTATTGTCATTTTAATTAAAGCGTTAAACAAGCGCCTCTGTTTTGGTCATCTTTTGTGGAGCAGTTACTCTGACTGTAGGTTTATGGGTTTGGTTTAGAGCATTTCAGAAGAAAGCTCACAGTCTGAAGTTTTGCATGGTAATCGTTTTGATGCCATGAACTTTCTTGTGGAGGAGTTTGTGGGGGGAGTTTGCCGTGTATATTATAGCCATTTCATTTTTAGTATAGGCCTCTTGTCTTTGTGCAACGGTTATATAGTTTTTGGTCAACATGCACTCCCTGTACACCTACAGATACGGGTGGGAGTAAATTCCAGTTGGACATGAATTGCAAGAGAGAAGAAAGTAAACATGAAGCTCGAAACACAACCTTACTCTGTATCTCAATTCTGCCAAAGGGAACTACCAGTGTTGCCACTCACAGTATCAATTCCAGGACAGCTAGTTGATATCTAGCTACCAAGTCTGGTGCAAGCTTATCACTGCGCTCCCAGCATTCCTAATCTCGTCCCCAGACCCCAGCCGCGAGGAGAGGGTCTGGTGACATTCGGCTGATTCCTTGGGCTTCATTGAAAATTCATAGCTAGCTGTATGCATAGTTCTCCGGAAAATTCTCCGCAGAAAGCAATCAACATTAGTGAAGCCCAAGGGATTGGTCGAATGTCACCAGACTGTCTCCTCTCTGACTGATTCTCCTGGTCCAGTGGTCCCATGGGTGTGGCAGTGTCTGTTTGATCCTCCACAACAATTCTTTTGGTTGTCAGTGGCAAAGAGGTTGTATACACGACAACCTCAACCTCAGTATCATTTCCACGACAACCTCAACCTCATTATCATTTCCACGACAACCTCAACCTCAGTATCATTTCCACGACAACTAGCTGATATCATAGCTACCAAATCCGGTACAAACTTATCACTGTGCTCCGAGCATTCCAACTCCATGGTTAATAAATTTTCACTCACCGTCAATGACTGATTCTCCTGGTCTGGTTTTCCATACAGTTTATTTGTCTTGTTTCAATTGTATTATTGATATCACGACGTATAGTATGATTTGTTTGCTTATCAACTTTCAAGAGTGCATACTATATTCTTAATTTCTTATGTGGTTTTGCAACTTCTTACATAAAAAATCTTCGTTTTACCTGTAAGTTCTGACTGTGTACACACGAGGAGTCTCTTTAGTTGTGCTCCATCTTTTGTAGGTATAGTGTAGTCACTCCAGTGCATGTAAACCACTGCGTCTGGACGTCCCGACGCGATAAACTCGCAGTGGTTCATGGATTTTGACTGCAGCGCTGACAGTGCCTCATTATGCACGTGACCGGAAGTACTACTTCCTGTGTAACGCGGAGTGGACACGAAATTGAGATGTTTCCAATCCCGGTTACTAGTCTATAATATCTATGACATAATGTTCTCCCAGAATATGATATATGAAGTGTGTGAGAAAGTGATTCTTTTACTATTATCATAACTCTAACTCACGGTGATGTTTGGGAGTCAATGAGAAGAAGCCTTGCAGCTGGGTGTAGTTTATAAAAAGCCGTATTTTTACTATAAGTCATGCGAGAATCAGGTACTACAAGTCACGTGCTGCATCCGAATGTGCACTGAAATTGAAGGCTCGTATGATAAAATCATTATCACCATAGTAACAAGCTATACCGGAAAAAAGTATCACTCGTTTTTTGCTGTTGGCATTGTTACTCGTGCTGCGCACTCGTAACAATACAGACGGCAACTAACTCACGATATTTTCCAGTTTAGCTTGGTACTATGGTGATACTTGTATAGTATTCCGTTATTTTCCTTCATGGAGCATGCCCATATTTTATGCATGGTTATTTATTTGGCATGCTACGCATGCACATGTGTGTTATAAGCTGTGCATTCTCTTGTCTTGTTACACGTGAGTGATGAATTTCTTATTACATGGGTTAGATGATGAGTCATTTCACTCGTATGCTTTATTTTCACTCCCCTTCAGTTCGTGAAAATACATGTGAAACAACTTGATGTAATCCACTCTGACCGATGCACTAAGGTATATTCCTTCTTAGCAGTCTATTATTACGTATTTGTGCCAACTACCCCACCATCAATATGCAAAAACAGAGGGGAAGGCCTGGGAGATCTCATCAAACGGATGATGTTAATGTCTACTTTGGTGGACAGAAGGAGGGAGGGCCCCCTACTGAACGGATGCATTTTACAGTGGAACCCCGCTTAATGGACACCCCTGAACACCGGACACCCACGATATAACAGACAATTCCAAAAGTCCCGACTGTCCTTCCATTCACTTCAGTACTAACCCCTGAATAGCGGACAACCTGCTACTTTGTATAACGGACAGTTTTCACGGTCCCAATTGTACGCAAACAGTACTTAATGACCCTGATTTAGCGGACACTCGTCGACCTTTTCAACAAGACTGTCCACCATCACTGCTGTAGTTAACAACTTGACATTAGATTAGCGCTGTTACTCGTAGTACTAGCCTTCCCCGCCAGCATACCACAAAGGAAAACTCTAGCCACGTTGTGCTCAACAGCGTGATTACACAGTACCGCGCCTACCGGAAATATACTGGAAGCCCCTGAGTTAGGGACACCTCGCTATTAGGGACAAAATGTTGGTTCCAAATGGTGTCCGTTTTAGATCGGTTCCACTGTATTGCATTCCACAATGTGTTCTTTGTCCTGAACAGTGTACAGTAAGTGTTTAACCTCACAAACATTCAGGACTACATTGCTTGGACACACAGTGCAAGAAAATGAAAGCTCGGAATCATTCAGACTCCTTCTCCTCTCTGCCTACCTAGGTGAACATTGACTTAATCATTCATGCAACAGGATCTCACAAGCCTTCCCTCTCCATTTTTGCATACTGTAAGCGATCAAAAACTGGAGCCAGAGACAGGGCTGCCAAGAGAGCAGAGGGGCCCTGGGGAAAAGCTTTCACTCGTGAAGCGTGCAAAAATTTTCCAACTAATTATTCATTATAGGCGTGGTCAACCAATTAACAGTATTGGTTCCGCGTGTTTACACATGTCAAAGTACACTAACCATGAAAGTGTTACTGATTATTATTAGCATTCACTCATTGAATCCAGACAATGCAATGGAAAGTGAAAGAAAAAGAAACAGTGTGACGCTGCGGGCCAGAAAGGTATAGATAAAAATTAATTTAAAAGCGTCATGGGGCCCCTTTTCTAGGAAAAAGTTTGGGGGCCCCAGGGAAGTATTCCCTGTCCCGCCCCCCCCCCCCCCCCCCCCCAATCTCAGTGGGCCTGGCCAGGGAAACTAGTCCTAGGGAACAACGCTACCTTATACCCAGGACTTTGATCCCAGTGTCTGTTGCTTGCCATGGGTCAACAGTACTGACTCTGAGTGGACTGACATCATAATAGTGACATCACAATGATGTAATAGCATCATTGCAATGATGTAATAGTGACATCACAATGATGTATAGGACACCACAATGATGTATAGAACATCACAATGATGGAATGATGGATAGGGACGTCACAATGATGGATAGGGATGTCACAATGATGGATAGGGATGTCACAATGATGGATAGCGATGTCACAATGATGTATAGAACATCACAATGATGGAATGATGGATAGTGATGTCACAATGATGTATAGAACATCACAATGATGGAATGATGGATAGGGATGTCACAATGATGGAATGATGGATAGTGATGTCACAATGATGTACAATGATGGATAGTGATGTCACAAGATGGATAGTGATGTCACAAGATGGATAGTGATGTCACAATGATGGATAGTGATGTGCAATGATGTAATAGTGACATCACAATACTATGGCCAAGCTCAAACCAACATAAACCTGACTGATCTTATTTGCATGGTACAATAATTATGTTATCGAATGATACTGGCTGTTTGGTATAGACTTTGAAATTTGGCAAGTGCTTTGTATGGACATCAGGAATCTGTACATGTACCTCAAGTGCAGACTATGACAGACAAGGCAGACTGCTCACTTTGTTTCAAGCAATGGCCATGGCAAACTAGTCTGCTCAGACACATTTCTGTGACAGTCTTTCATAGAAATTGAAGAATATTCTTCCAGGCGGGGATCATGCTTCAAAGATGCATGATGTGTCTGCATAGCATATATGAGCCCCAGAAAGTCAGTGATACCACGCTTTGAATACAGCAATACAATGTACAGTGGAACCTCTATAATGCAGACACCATTGGTGCCATCTAAAGTGTCCTGAGTAAAGAGGTGTCCCTACTTCGGAGGATTCCGGTATATTTTCGGTAGGTGTGGCAATGCGTACTCATGCTGTTGAGCGCGACAAAGGTGTGTTCCAGAGTTCTTCCTTGCTGTACAATGGCAAGAAAGGATAACCAGAGGCTATAACTATGTGTACCAGTGTTAGTATAATGTCCAGTTGGTGAATCAATCAGCAGTGCTAATAGTGAGGTGTCCACATTTTGGAGAGCTGTAAAGTATTACGCATAATGCAAATTCAATCTGCATCGCAACATTTTGTTGTGTATGATGGAGGTGTCCGCTATAGACGTTAAGAGAGGTTCTACTGTATATACAAGTTGCTTGAGCAATATTCATAGCTCAGATGAGTATATTCATAACCAACACTAGTGCATTCATAGCCAACCACTAAAACCCACAAGTGTTAGCTTCAGGGGGCTGTTTATAAAGCTAACCAGTCTTAGCTATTCATCCTGCTGTAATTTAGAGCTTGGTCTTTGCTCTGTTTATACAATTTTTGGGAGGCTCATACACTATTGAGCCTAACAGGAAACATCATGAGGCTGAACCTGAGCGGATCTCAACCTCTTAGACTGAAAGTGAGTGAGATTGGTATGAAAATGTGTGAGACATGCTGAACAGATAGTCAAAGTATCTCTTGCTGTGTCTTTATAGGCCGCTGACGCATGTAGGGAATGCCAAATGTGAGATACGATTGTTTTTCCGCCTTCATGCGGGCCTAGTTACAGGAAACTAAATTTCTGAAGTACATGAATCAAAAACAGTTGTATCTCGAGAACCACACAAAGCATAAAGATGAGACTTGTACTGTTACATTGGCAAGGACATGTAGTATCTGTGTGGCTTAGTCTCCATGTACGAGCATCCGATTATCACTGGTGTCCAAGTATTGATAGTTTACTCTACATGTAGCAAGTGATGTAGCTAAAGTAAGTTTTATGGGAATGATGCATATTGACCCTCCCGTCTGGTAAGCAATTTGGTATTGGTGTGCGAGTATTAAGTAAAAGTTTACACAACTTGATCTGGCTACAAGCTAGCTCCCAGGTGAGCACAGTTTATAGGAGAGCCAGGAAGGACAGCTGGCACATGAACACCTACTGTATGATCGAGGGCTAGCAGTTGTGTAGACCAGCCAGGCTGCTCCGAGGGCAGTGAGATTCTGCTTTGTGGTTTGAGTGTTCAACCCATGTCGACATGGCGACTTACCTGTCTACATCAAGCTGCGTAAAGTAAGGACCATAAATGACAGGCCAAGCTGCATGTGTGCACATAGCCAGCAAGGACTAGCATGATGCTAGACTTAGCTCATGTGTGGAACATTCAGCTATACTTGATAGTAGTTTAAGGACTTGCAGAATTTAAGGACAAGATGACAATCTCTGCATCCATTCACAATCTGGTAATGTGCTGGTGATCACTTTAGTGCTGGTCTGTTCTACTTGTTCACGCTCGACCTACAATGTTCTACATTCCCGTAGTTGATACTGCATACACAGTGGAACCCCACCTTATGGACACCCCTGAAAAGCGGCCATCTACGATATTGTGGACACTTTGTTTGGTCCCGAACGTATTTCCATATGTTTGTGTACAATCTAAAATGTGTTCGTAAAGCAGACAAATTCCCCAGTCCCAACAGTACCTGAACTGTACAAATTTCACTCGATAATCCGAATGCTCGTCTACCACTTTCGTAAAATTGCATGACACATTTGGTGGATTCAACAGCTGGGCATTACATTAACATTGTTGCTCATCATTCTAACCTTTCTCAACCTTGTACAGCAACAGAAAGATCCAAAAATGCGGCCTCATTGTGAATTACCATGCCCACTGGAAGTGTCCCGGAAGCCCCTGAAATATGGATACCTCCATATTACGGACACACAGTAGTGGTCCCAATGGTGTTCGCTTCAGAGGGGCTCCACTGTACTGCCATTGACTGCTGTACAAGCTGTACACCAGTTCAAAATTAATTAAGAACACGGTGTTGCTTGAGCAATATTCATAGCTCAGATCAGTATATTCATATCAAACCACTAAAACCCACAAGTGTTAGGTTCAGGAGGTTATTTATAAAGGTGGTCAGTCTGGGGTATTCATCCTGCTACCAATGATGCTCATTTTCTTTGCTGCTGCAAAGAAATAATTTTTGAGAGGCTCATATATTCTACATGAAAATGTAGAACAGTGTTGGGGCAAACCCGAAGGAACAGGTTTGATTGGGGGCTTTTGAAAGCCTCTCCAATCTGAAGGCTCTCCAATCTGAAGGCTCTTTAATGGTTTGATGTGTAAAAAGTGAGTGAGTATTTAACCTTCCTTTGAGGGTGGGGGGCAGAGAAAGGAGGGCACAGTCATGAGGTAGTGACAATTAGTGTGCTCTAAATGACATACATTCCAAGGGCAAGACTCATGGATACAAGTTACAACAAGTGCTCTGTACTTGAAGTCACAATGGGTGGATAGCTTTTTTGTTCAAGCCATGTAGATAGTCAAAATTCCTTCCTGTGAGTGACCTGGTATTGAACTGGCAACTTATAAGTTTGAAGGTGAGAGATGAGTCATGTGAAGCAATTTTGACTAGCCAGATGTCTTCAACTTTTGTCAAAATTATAATTGAAGTTGTTGGAGGAAGGAATGATACCAGCCTCATACTCAGGTTCTTAGTGGGCAGAGAGAAAAAGGAGTCTGATATTTACTGTTTACCCATGTGCATCATTAACCCACTGCTGAACGCGTGTTCAAACAGTAGTGGGAGGGAATGTGTATCTACAGTATCGAAGTGTGTTTCAAAGCTCTAATTTGATTGATTGGGTAAGGATTGGGTTAGGGTTAGGTTAGGGTTAATTTAGAGGGTAGCGGTGCATTTGAAAAGTACTTCGGGATAGTTCATGTGTATACGCATCCACGTGATGGATAGTGTGACGTAGCATTTCATTACCGTACACTAGTATATAGTATAGTACAGTGGAGTGAAACAACTACACTACAACTAGTGTTATACTGCCCTGATTTCATTGCTATCACTTCTTGCTAACGTGCAGTCTATATGACAAATGGTAACACTTTGTATCACACACAATTACATTGGTAAGTATACGCTATGACATCACAGTTGTACGGACGTAACACGATAGTTCCCGATTTCCCAAGAAATTAAGCACATACACAAACAATAGATACCAGGCTGTTTTTTTTTTCTCTCTGCCCACCAATAGCCTGGGTATGAGGCTAGAATGATGCCAGCAGGATAGCTTCGTTCCCAGGCCTCCCCTGTTTTTGTTCTTTGGTTTGCGTTCAGTATACTGAACGCAAACTGAAGAACGAAAATGCAAACCGAAGAACGAAAACGAGGGAGGTCTGGGAACGAGGCTACCAGCAAGATATATATGTTTTTCCTCCAGCAAACATCAGAGTAGAGGCTACCTGTGCTGTCTTGAGACCCATATCAGAAGTACCTAGCCATTGGAGGGCGTTGGATGGTGAAGTAGAACGGACAATTGAAAGAACTCCTTTTTTGGTCAGAAAATGTGCAGATGATATACCAGTAAGTATACGTTATGATGTCATACCGGTAGTTGTATGGATATAACAAGATAGTTCCTGACGAGTTTCCAAGGTTCTGGGAAATTAAGTGCATGCACAAACAGTTTTTCTTCCCACCCACCAAGAGCCTGGGTACAAGGCTAGAATGATACCAGCTATTCGCTAACCGTTTTCCTCCACTTCCTGCAGCTAAGCTGGCCTTTGTTGTCAATACTGGTCATGTGCATATGAATTGAATTAACATTTTGCTTTCTATGTAGCGAGCAAGTAACTGCACCCCAAGATGCTCATGGTTAGTGCTACAGGTTTACCTTGGCTCGAACACTTTAGAGTTCAGCGCTATACATAGGTGAAATCTTTGTTAGTAGGCTTTACGAAAACCAAGTTCACTGCTACTTAGCTACAAGACCTGAAGTGGAAAGCCTTAGAGTTCAGAGTTTTGTGGTTTCTTACAAAAGCTTTACCCTCAAGGGAGGAGCCAGACATCAGTTTATCAATTGTGAATAGCAAGCCACGCCTTCACCTGCCTTATACGCTCGTATTATTACGTGCCTAATATCAGCCCGATGCGCGGTAGCGCGCTCAATACATGCAATGATTTTATACATAGGTATATTGAACGTGTGACATCACGTAAGCGAAAAAATCGCTTCGGAGTCGCTGGTGAGGGGTGACGGTGTTGTAGCTGGTGAAGGGAAAGTTGTTGGTGTACCAAAGTTTCATTCATGGGGTAAGTGCACCATGCCATTAACGAATATCAACTCAGATTGGATGGCCAACGCTACCTCTGGCCTGTGTATTATATCATTACACCCCAATATGCGAAATAAATAGTAGGAATAGGGAAGAACGTAACAGCCATACAAGTACATGAAAAAATGCTAGCCCAGAGGAAGGAATAAATCTCAAATCTGTGTACATATTGGTTAGTGCCATGGTCCACCTACCCCAGGATTGAAACTTTGGTGGGAAAGTGGTGCTAAATAAGAAAACAATAAAAAGTCTCTGTGTTTGTCACACATTTTCCATTTGTGGGGTAGTCTACCTCACTGATGTGAAGTAGGTGCTATGTAAACTATTAAAGTGCTAAATAGCCTATGAAACGGTTATGTTAGCAGTATGAGGTGGTCTAATGGTTATGGTTCGATCCTCAACATTGGGTAGCACTTATTTTTCTTTTTCAATCCCTTTATCACTGCTTATGGGCTCCCTTCCCTTGCAGACAATAGTAAATACATGGCAGTGCTTTCATTTATTTTTGAAAGCCTGTACTAAAGGTTATGTAGTCAACTCATGTCTGGCTCCTCCCTTGAACCCAGCAGTGAGCCATTCAGCAACCTGCAGCACTAACCTCTTATGTGCTTGGGGTGCAGTTACGCTCGTATTATTTATATTTTATTATGCGGGGCTTAAGTTGTATCTTGGGGTGTAATTTTCATGCCCTCTCACCTTCAAACATATGCTCTTGGCTAGCCTTGTTCCAGGCTGCATCTTGTGCAGGGGAAGAGAAAAGGTGTGCACACTGTTAGTACATGGACCAAGTTCCCTTGGTAGCTACTCTGCTACACTAAAATTAACAGAAATTGTTGTTTTCCAGCGGTTTTGAAGTCAGAAACTATATCGCTTTGATGGTAACTGCAGCATTGCTTCATTCAATACAATCTGTAAACTTCAAAGGGAGAGATTGCGTCAGTCACGTGTCATACCATTTAGCTGGAACAGATGGAAACATGGATAATTCCTGTAAGCAAAGAGTTTATTGCCTTTATCACTCCTTCGTCATCATCCACACAGAGCGTGGTCAGTGGCAGGCATCCTTCACACAGGAGAAGTTGGCATGTTTCACGGAGGTTAGTGTAACGGAGCAGATTTTACCTCCACCCATGCACAAGAGCCTGGGAACGAGGCTAGCTCTTGGCTAGATGCAGGGATCTAAAATAGATTCACATTTGTTTTAACATATTCATAACCTCTTAAGTAACTTCATGGTTACCGGATGTGAACCCATAAGTGTTAGGTTCACTGGGCTGCTTATAAGCAACACAGCGGTGGAAGACAGTCATGATGACCCTCCTGGTTTAGCTACGTTACGAATTTTTGGAAGACTTGACCATAAATTGGTTGAGCCTAATAGTTTAACCCTTAAGTGTAATGCTTAACAAGTAAGTACTGTACTTGACTTCTTTGAGGAGGGAGGGGCTGGGGAGGGAGGACCACAGTCACATGCATGGTAGGGACGGTGTGAACTAAATGACCTTCCAAAGGCAAGAATCATAGTAAACAAAGTCACAAGGGGTGCATAGGGATATAGAAAAAGCTGAAACCATTGATCTGGCTATAGTCTAAATTTTCTAGTTTCAAACTGGCAACTTACACAAGTTTAGAAGGTGAGGTGAGTCATGAGAAGCTCTATTGACAGGCCAGATGTCTTTAGCTTTGTCAAAAACTCTATGTGCCTACCATACCGTAACTATATAGAGTGCTTTTTGTGGCTTGTATTCGCATGTGGGAGATTTGGTCTTTAGCAAGTAGTTTTTGCTTGCTCAAATTTTTGCTGCTTTGACAATTAGTGTGCTCTAAGTTACGTACATTTCAAGGGCAAGACTCATGGATACAAGCTACAAATGCTCTGTGGGTGAGTCACATTAGGTTTTTTTTAACATAAGCTGTCCAAGGAGTCAAAATTCCTCTCATGACTAACCTGGTGTTGAACCACCTGTCTATAATGGCTTGCCCCATGGCAACCATCATAGACAAGCTTTCACACTCGCCTTCTGACTCTAGTACATATATTTGATCTAAGCAACAGCATAATTATTACTGGAAAGTCACACCATGCTCTTATTTTCCCTGCCCACTGAGAGCCTGGGTACAACTCTAGGGCCAGATACCGGGTTTTTTTTTCAAATGAAACGCATGATCCAATCTAACGCAAGAAATTCAATTCTGGGAATTTATGGGTGGATCCAACTTAGCGCAAGCCGCCACTAATTAATTTTGAGTTGATCCAATTTACCGCAATACCAGGAATGAAGCCTCACATTTTGTGACAACAAAGGGAGGTCAAGAACAATTTCCAGGAAAAAGAGCTACTTGAGCTACTGTATTTCTTAGATCAGACGCCACGGCTACTCGCTGCACGTTTCTGCACGGCTACTATTCGAGGGCGGCGTGTATTCATTGGAAAGCCTGCAGACATCAATGACGGTTGGATAAGGCCACTATGTGTTGTATATTAGTTTCTCATCAGGGACTTTCTCTAAGTTCATGCGGGTGGGCGGCCATTACCATTATACCATTATTCGTCGACCGCAATAAATGTTCGGCTCTGCGACTCGAAAGGCCACACCCCCTGAGAAAGAGGCACGAAATGTGGCATCTGTGGGCCGGGGTGAGCGCTCAAAATTGTTTTTTACCAGCTTACAGTGAGCTTAGTAGTTCCAAATCGACATGCAACTCATAATTACTGATGCATACAGAACACGAGTTCGAAAAGTACACAATAATGGCGATAATTATTCACATACGTGTGCATGCGCCGCGTATAGTTGCTGCGGCTACCGTATTCCAGCCGTTCCGCTA
This sequence comes from Agelas oroides, assembly GCA_949130485.1. NCBI lineage: Eukaryota > Metazoa > Porifera > Demospongiae > Agelasida > Agelasidae > Agelas > Agelas oroides. Next base: position 16,985,281 of record OX422183.1, on the reverse strand, counting down.
ACGGTCAAAAATCCGTTTATTTCTCGAGATATATTTGCACACGCCCGCACGCGTTTGCACACCGCGGGTCATGGCGGCACGCACTCAATTTTGACATTTGTTTTACAGCTGAAGTTTGGCCATGCTAGATTCCAGTTAAAACCCGAATTTGGAAGAAAGACTGTTGTGAACCAGTGCTCGATCGATTTATTGAGTTACAAAGAGTTGTAGACCGGGCAATCTTTCTTTCTGGAAATGCCATCACACAACACAACTGTCACCGTTGTGTAAACAAATAGCAGTACAAACTTGGCGCGGAAAACTTGTTTGTCTGTCCTAGCTTCCTAACACTACATGCAACGCAAAGAGGAAAGCTTAAACTCTGTTCTGATGTTTTTGTTAGGGTCCTGCCATGCCATCACAATTCCTCCTCTTTTACAGCTCAGAGGAAACTGAAAATTATAGCTGTTCTTCAATACAATATATAGTACAAGCAGAGAGCATCAACAACAATCCAGCAAATCTCTCTTCCAGCACCATCGACACCAACTTCATTTCTGTGTAAAGGTATAAAAAAGCAAATAGTAGATATTTAGGTTGTGACAAGCCTCAAATATTACTTTAGCACAAGTCATGTGACGTCAAACGTTAACATTGGATTGGTCAGTCTTGTTTCCAGGCTACACCCACTATGACACTCCTTTCAATACTGAGTGAAGACTTCCTGTGCATTCAGCACTTAACTTGAATGTTTCGCCTCATTCTCATTTTTAGCTATGGAGAATTGAGAACAAGGCTGTGAGGCGGGGGCAGTTGGATACATCATATCTCACCATGATCCTCAGTCCATCCAATGAACGAAATCAATACAGCCAAACTGACAAAGCAGCATAACGAACAAAACTCAACTGCACAAGGCGTTATGAATAATGAAGCATTAGGTGGGCATGCCAGAGACTGTGGGCAGGGATGAGAAACTAATGATCTAGTATTGTCCGTTCAAGGGCTAGAGGCTGAAGCATTTGCAAGGCATGTTTAAGACACCAGAGGTGGAGATATTGTTGCAGAAGGTGATGTTGGGTAGACAGAAGTGGGGACATGGCATGACCTACGTAATACTTAGATTTTGCAATATCTCCCAAGCCTTCACCTTGCATACTGTACACAATCAAAGAAGGGTATCCACTGGCTTACCCCTTCAGTCCACTGGTTCTTCTTGTCCATCCGACAAGTATATGCTGAAGAGGAGAATACCTGAGGAGAAAGAATATAGAATTTCATTCAACATCAGTGTGAAAATTAATGATGCCCAAGAATGCACAATGAAGAGGTTGAATCTGGCAATTAATAGCATCAACATTAAAGTAACACTCTTAAATAGTATGCTAGCCTTGTACCCAGGCTGTTCTTTTTTTTTTTTTACAGCCTGGGTATGAGGCTAATAGTATGCCTGATCTGGGTTGAAAATATATGTAAAAAAAAAAAAAAAACAGTACCAGTACAGATCTATGAGAGATACGTCGGGTCTTCGGGTCCCCCCACATATTCCCTATTAATTAATTGGCATGCATGAAACAAAGCTAGGACTGTGCTAGTATGCCCAGCTGTCCACGCCCCCCTGGGAGAATCTCTGGTGGTTTGATTTTTCAAAATGCATAAGGAAAGGATGTCGCCAGCTGTTAGAAGCTCACGGTTGACAACTGAAATCAGGAAGTTTGCCACTCCTTTCAATAGCGACTGATGCTTTGATGGTTAGGGAATGTCGCTGACTACTTCAAAATATAGCAGCAAATAGAGAACAGATCTGATAATTGCAATCTTGGCACAATAATTATGCATTCGCCAGACATGCCTTCATGACAAGAAATTCTGTCAAGCCACCAACGTTCTTTGCCAGGGGGCATGGATGGCTGGAGCATGAGACTATGCTAGCATGCCAATTGGGCCATACAATGGTTCAAATTAAAGCACACCCCCAACTAGTAATACGAAGCTGCCTGGAAACTTAAAGCAGCTTGCACTACTAGTCAAGCCTTGTTCCGGGGCTTCCTCTTGCTTACTGCAAGTAGGCGGGCCGCAAGTCAGCAGGAAGCTTGGTTGAGGCCTTGAAATACTTGCTGTTCTATCTTGTGTGCTCCAGGGCCACTGGGACAACCAGCAGCAGTTAAGCAATGCTTTGCAATATCCATTATTGTGTTTTTACTAGTATCATAAGCTATCAAACCCCACTTTTCGTTCTCAATCAATTTAATTTCATGTATCAGGCTAAGATATTTGGCACGGAAATTTTGTTCATACCTTATTTCAGTCTATTGGCCCACCATTACATTCTCCATGCCTCCTGGTGTCTGCAGTCACCGTAACTTTTCTGTTAGAGCCTCTTGCGCGGAACGAGAGCTCCTCAAGTGGGCCACCCTCGGGCAATACAAATCGGCTTTCCATGAACTCTTCACAAAATCCTTCATTACGGCATGGATAATGACAGGTAGTACCCGGTTGCAGAGTTTTGTACGTTCATACTGTATCTGAAGAAACCTCATTTACTCGAAGTAGGCAACAAGTATCAACTCCAGAGACGAAAACGCAACCGCTACACAAGCAGCTGAAAAAGTCGCCTTGCTGCATTTTAGGTCATTACGTCACTTCCGCTCTGCAATTAAAATTTGACCGTTAGCGGAACGGCTGATTCGAGGGGGGCGTCTAGTCGAAGAAATACGGTATTCCATAAATGTTCTACTTTGGCATTTGTAAGACTTTTGTTGTTGCTGCAGCTGCTACTGTCTATCAAGAACCTCACTTCTAGAGAACTGAAGGCCAGGAACTCCTTACATTTCTCTTGACCATAAAAATTTTTCGCGTTTGAATCCTTCGCAGCGCATGATCTAATCTAACGCAAGAAATTCAATTCCTGGAATTTATGGGTGGATCTAACTCAACGCATGCCCACTCAAATTATTTAATTTGCATGCGTTTAAAATAAAAACGGTAGTATGTAGTCTGCGTTATTAAATGATTGTGTGTCCATACTACCTTGTGCAGTGAAACTTGTCTCTGATGGTTGGCATGGGGCCAGCACTGTTAGGCTATTATAGACAGGTGGTTGCTTTATCCAGGTCACTGTACAGCACCTGGGACATGGAGTAGTGGCTGTTACTAATTGGGGCGAGCGTGAGCATGCCCCACACTAGCAAGTCAAATTGCATATATGTGTACATCATTCTGTATGTCCGTAATGCTGTAATTTAATGCAATAGCTGTGTGCCGTGTGCGAGCATTAAGTAAAATTTTCAGCAACTTCATCTGACTACAAGCTAGCTCTCAGGTGAGCACAGTTTATATGAGAGCCCGGAAGGACAGCTGGCACATGAACACCTACTATATGATTGAGGGCTAGCAGTTGTGTAGACCAGCCAGGCTGCTCATAGATGTAGAGGGCAGTGAGATTCTGCTTCGTGGTTTGAGTGTTCAACGTATTTAGCATGTCAACATGGCGACTTACCTGTCTACATCAAGCTGCGTAAAGTAAGGACCATGCATGACAGGCCATGCTGTGTGCATGGAGACAGCAGGGACTAGCATGATGCTAGACTTAGCTCGTGTGTGGAACATTAGTGGAAGGTTAGAGTAAATGCACTGCCACACACTGGTGCTAGAAAAAGCGGCCAACTTGTTTGACCAACCCGAAAGAGGTGAGTGTGGCACAGAGTTTTCAGGTGTTGGAGCATAATAGGGGCATTTGTAGAGCATTATGGGTAGATATTTGGAGCAGTGCAGCATAGCATGGCATAATAGGTTGCACTGAGCAAAATCAGCCTACCCTTACGTGTGTGTTGCCTGAGCAATATTCATAGCTCAGATCAGTATATTCATATCCAACCACTAAGTGTTTGGTTCAGGTAGTCTCGTCCCCAGACACCAAATTTTTCGCGCGCGCCCTGCGGCCTTGTCGAAAAATAGGGTCTGGACACGTTCACTGGTAAAACTGGGGCGTAATCATACAAGCGTATCGGCATGTTGTCGCACCAATCAGATTGCTCAGGTAAAGTAAATTGCGTAATGCATCATCACAAATATCCAGCTTGCAAATTTTTTGGCGCCAAAGCAAACGCTGCCGGTAGCTGATAATGTAATTACCACCTACAATTACCCAATTTACTGACCGCCGTATGTAAACATGCCCCAGTTTTCGTAGTGAAAGTGTCCAGACCCTATTTTTCGACAAGGCCGCAGGGCGCGCGTGAAAAATTTGGTGTCTGGGGACGAGACTAGGTTCAGGGGGCTGTTTATAAAGTCCATGTCAATTTCTAGTTATTCTGTTTCAGTCTCCTCACTTCTGTCACAGTTTGCCAGATGATTCCTGAGCTCCCCTATATATAGAACTACTAACCTAGTCCAAAGGGGCCTCAGATGCCACCTTATGAAGCCTAAGTATATCCCTGGGGGGAAGCCCCCATTAAGGTAAGGTACCTATTAAAAAGCACCATCTTACTTACGGGATTCCACTGTACATGGGTAGCCAAACCGCCAGCAGAAGAATGTCTTTCGCATTCTGCATCCCGTAAGTCCCTGCTTTGCTCTCCAACGCACCTTTTGTTACACTTGACCTCTTGCTTAGACTTGGTGTTGCACTGGCATCAGCATGATATTAACAGTAGCAGTGTGCAAATCTTATTGTCCATACATGGTGCACAGCTGTCATGTACGTTAAATTACAGTGATATACGACATATGGAATCACATGTAGATATAAATATAAAATTATATACTGAAATTCAACTCTCTAGTGTGAAGTTCGCTCAGGCTCACCCCAACTAGGCAGATGCTTCATCATTGTGGGACAAGCCTGAGCAGTTTGCTGCTGATTTCATAGCTTGTCTTGGCTCACAGACAATGCAAGTTGCTTTAGCAGCAGGCTTTGTCACTGCCTACTGTTATTAATGAACCAAAGCTGCATCATGCAGCTTCACGTAATTGTCATGTTGTAGAAGATAGCTTGCCATGTACCAATTGTTGTTCTCCTGAGCAGCCTACTATCAAATATGACTCCCTGTTGACCTCTGCTGCCTGTGAATCAAGCCCATGCACCATGCATAGTCCTTACTTGAAACTAAGCAGGTAAATGACCTCTATTCAGCTTGAACACACAAACAATGAAGCTAGTAGTAAAATGTCTGCCTCGCACTGAGTTCTGCAAGTTCCCAATTAAAGATAAAGCAGATGATGGTCCAGGCGGCTATGAACTCACTGCAGAGGATGTAATGGTGAGGATAAAGACCGTTTTCTTCCTTCATTTGACAAAAGTCTTCGTGTTTGGCAGCCCTTGGCCAAATCCCAATTGCTCACGAAGTAGTACCACCCCTACCTGCTTTTTCTGGATAGTCATGCAAGTAAAAGGCCGTGGCCTCAACAATTACCACTAAATAAAAAGGGATTTACCCCAAGGAGCTACTTGACTTCGCTTCTTCGCATGGTAGGGGCCTGAATGTAATGCAGGCGTATAAATACGCAGTTCACGCTAACGGGAACTAAAGATTAGGCATATATATGCCTATCACGTTCAAAGTGTTAATTGGGCTAATTATTAGGGTTAGTATCAGTACTTTCAGTTTTAGTTTCAGCAAACTAAACGGACAGTGAATCAAGAACATAACTAGAATGCCACACCAATTTGAAATCATGTGAATTAGGGTGTATCCAAAGTAAAATAGGCACCCACACAGAATAAGCACCCTATGAATATAGGCACCCATTTTGATTACAGCAACCACGTCACGTTTATAAGCACCCATACAAAAATAGGCACCCCACATGAAAAGGCACCCATACCACGTGAACGGAAGTGAATTTGCTGGTTTGGCTTTTTCGAACGTAGCGGCTAATTTTCGCCAGTGTCTATCTCCAATTGTAAGCAAGCTATCGACACAGGATACAACCCAAAATATAGGCAATGCCTCTTGATAAAAACATATCCAGGAATTAGCAAAAAGCTCTAATGGGTTCGTTAGTTCCATGTGCTTTATGTTGGTTGGCAACGATCAATCGATTGCTGACTGTATCTCTGGTTCTAATGAACATTGGACAGAAATTAGCAGAAAAAAAACCCTAGACCTAAAATATATCCGTTCCCAAACAACTGCACGCTACCAGAAAATTACATGTGTTTATTAGCCCCCCATGAAAATAAGCACCCCTCGAAAATAGGCACCCATTCTGGCTGCTAATTTACAAAATTGACACCGGTGCTTAATATCCCGATTTTACGGTAGCTTATTGAATGCAACATTGAGCTCCAAATCCTACCTCACATTTTGTTCGCAGAGAAAATGCTTTGTAGTTCATTTTTGCTCTAGTGCACACATGCAACATTTTCATATTGGTTCATATTTGGTGTTGCAAGAGCATGCATTAAATCACGTAATCTTAATAGGTTAGGGTTAGGTTAGGGTGGACAGTGGCAATGTATTAGTGTCTTGCAACATCAACTTGCCTCCAGATTATCCCTATATTAATCGTGTCCAGATAACTTAGCCAACCAGAATTATTTATAACTCCAGTCATCATCAGAGGAGGAAGGGTGTGCGGAGACACTTTTTATACTGACAGCATTCAACCACCTTGGTATAAAAGTCTGATCAAGGGGTAGAATGATAGAGTATCCCTCTTGTGATTATTACCACACATGTTGTCGTTTGGTTATAACTGCTATCCCTGTGATATCGTATAGTGGGTTACTTTTGTGGTGTGCTAATTTTGTTGTTTTGCGACTAACCCAGGAGTCATGAAATTTTTCACCCACAAAATTTTACACCTGTACTGTGAATTACTGTGCCCTGTTGACAGTGCCCTAGATCCACAGAATCCTCTGTCTAAACTCTCCTGCACATGTTGATTCACAAAGTAAACAGTAAAGTGAAAAAGCAAAAGGTGAGGCCAGTACCTCTTCGTCTATTACGGAAGGCAGCAGTCACAGCAAATGGATCAGCAAAGTTGCCATTCCTGGCTTCCTAAATATTTTCATGGATGTGGTAGCCTCTCACATATGGCTTGATGCCAAAGTGCTCCATCAATTGCTCAATTGCACACGTGTTATAAGCTCAGACTTCATATTAGCATCATTGTGCCAAAACCATGGAAATTTAATTCTGGGGGCCTTATTGAGCTTTTCGCACAAATTTTTAGCCACAAAAACAACCTGCTACACAGTATAATAAACGCAGGAAATATCCTGTTGCAGTGTCAGTTTCAGCTGTGAGGTACATAATATTACTGTAACAGGATTTCTGGAAGTCTTAAAGAGTATTGATGTGAGCCCTCTCTCTTTCTTCTATGTATAGGAACCTCTACTGACCTGTACAATGAAGGTGGTGAACGCGGAGGATGGGTGTGTACAAGTCACAACTGAATACAACACGAAGGCCATCAAGAGAAGGATTTTAGCTGGGAGAAATGAAGAAGTAATAAAGCTAGTTGTAGCAGAAATCCACCAATGTGTAGGAATTTTTACTGTAGCAATGTTTCCTGATTATACAAACTATAGGTTTTTGTGTGTTATGGCTGCTGATTATTTGTAAGTATTTGTACTGTGTTATGATTACCACAAATTAAGGATTATTTTTAGTGGTGCTATAGCTAGTAAACTATATTATTAGCTATATGTATGAATACCTCGGCTGACAACTGCTGAGTTGAGTATATAAACTCAGTAGACTGGATTCTCCACCCACCCACGAGAGCCTGGGAACAAGGCTACGGTTACATATACCCTCCACACTGTTGTATACATGTGTATGTGTTTGCACTTGGTTACTAAACACAGCCACAAGGTTGTGCGTAGCTAAGGCTTCAGTATGATTGTTAATTAGCATCCTCTCTCATGTACACAGATGATCCTGCATGGCTTCATATATAAATGGAATTTGGTTCTTGATCCTAGCTAACTATATATATGTAACTGACCCAAGACTCAGCCGCTTAATAATTCTAGTAGTCTAGAACTCAAACAACTCGTCTCTCAGGCTGAAGATTGTACAGGTATATAGAGGATTGACATTCGTGAACGAGCAATCTTTGAAGGCTCACAATTTCATCTCCCACACAATACAGTGGTCTTTATAAAACAGACAAGCCAGCACATGTATTGCCTGAAGAAGGCCCCTTGGGGTCAAAATGTTGCAAAAGTGTGATGAAGTTTCATGCATTCGAGGATTGCTCAGATAATTCATTCACGAATATCTACACCTGGTTTAAAATTAACATTACATCTCATAATGGACTGCCCTTTTGCCCAAGATTGTATGTTCACAGCAGCAAGCTTCATAATGAAAGCCCGTAATGGTGGCAGTAAGTTAAGTTGGTGAAAGAAAAGGGAGGAAGATCTGTTCTGTCTTGTCAGCTTGTCCTGGATCTCACTTCGTGATTGGTGACATTGATCAGATTTGTTATTTTTCACACTGACAAAAATATAAAAATTTCCTAATCTATTGTAACTCCATTAATAGTCTTGTAAGACATCTCCCTGACTTACTCCCCATGCACCTCACACAGCCTTTGTTTCACCTCGCATACTGGGTTTATCACTGGGTGAAGGGAAAATATTTCAGCCATAATCTCAGAAACAAACAATCGGAAAACACAGCCATTCAGTGCACAATATCTTTTACGCAGCAAATATTCATAGCTTTTTGATAATTGTAGCACTATCTACCCATGCAATTGCCCACGCCCCTTGGTGGAATGAACTATATTGTAGGCGATGTGGCAGAAACCAAGAACTGGTGACTGTTCTCTCCACCAACTAAAATCTTGCGCCTTAGCATACTGTACATGTAGTATTTTTCTTGTTTTCTGATACTTTGACCTTTCCTGAACAGCATTCAGTTATAGCATTAATTTGACAGAGTGCAATACAGTGATTACAGTCTATCCCACCAAGGGGCATTGCCAAAAAGGTCAAATGTCATTACGACAAAAAGTGTAAATATTTGGTGCATATAGAGTCTAAATATGCAGGAACGTATGCAGGAGCTTATGAACCACCTGATATGTGCCTTCTTTTGTATTACCCCCAAATTATAATAACTGACAGGCAGGAAGTGATGAATATCTAATCTGAGCTCATATTTGTAACTACACGATTGTGGTAATCCCAGATACGTGTAGAACATGTACAGCCAGGATTCGAATCTGGGTCTTCTGAATTCCGGTCAGATGATTTACTAACTGAGCCACTGGAGCAGACTTTCGTCAGTTCGATTCTCAGGCTGGATATCTCTCCTAGGCTTGATATTTAACTTTGCATGATAAGTACTTTTTGTTGCCACCAGCAAGCTGGGTAATAGATCTAGGTAACAGCCACCCTATGTGCTGTCTGGATCTCAATGGTTGCATCCAACAAATTCACGGCAAGTAACATGGCTTCATCTACTTCACATCTCTCAGCTGATATGACACTTGGTGTGAACATTTTGGGGTTTCACATGAGCCTAGTGCCTACAAACCACGAAGTAGCTTGAATAACAATTTAAGGTCTCATGCTTCCTGAAAGCAGTTGTCTGATTGGTTCTATGGTACCTTGAACCTGTTGCTGCTGCCAGCACATTTCGGACAATTATGACAGCCACATGTATATGTCTAGCAATGTCTGCATGGGGTGCCTGCATACACATGAAACCTACACTGTAAAGTTGTGTAGAAATACAGTTGCCCTTTCCTCCGTCACAAAATTGAAATTGGCTTTACTTTGTGGGCTCCTCCAGGCAAAAAACACTACAGCACTACACTTCCATTCAAAAAAATAATTGTGAAGAAGGGGCAGTGTATTGCTACTGCAAGTACACCATAACATTGTGTGCTTGTTACATGAAGACACCGTTTCATTCCACTCCCTATAACACAAGACGTAATTGGTCACATCCTATGGACGAGAAAGAAAACTGTTATGAAGAGAAACACAAGCTACCCCAGGTGTCTCCATTTGTATGCAGACAGGCTGGTCCGGAGGTAGTATCCTACCTTCCAGGCTTCTCTACAGCTCACTGGACACTTGCTTGTCACCTGGGATAGACAGCTTGAACTGTGAGATATGTATGTAGGTTGTTAACAGCACTGTGCTTTGATGTGAGAGGCATGACTACTATTTTATGCAAAACAAGAGGAGATTTTCCCCCCATGGCTCTTGTTAGGCCAAGGTATTATTAGCCTTGTCCCCCAGACTTTTGTGCATGGGTACCTGCTCACTACCCATAAGGAGGAGCTATATAGGGATAGTATTTTGTACATAGGAAAAACACTTGACCTTGTCCTAGGCCTATTATTGAGCACTTGATTCAACAGTAGTGCAAACATCCATGCACTCACTGTACTGATTACTGAAACCTCCTGGACTTAAATGACTCTTTGAGGAGGGAGGTGGGTACATTATTGAGGGTGGGCCTATTTGGTACTATGGAAGTTGTTTTGGCTCTGAAATAAGGACCGATTTTGGATTCCAGCCATAAAACACCTCAACAGCTGATACCCAAGTGGTTGTACACAGAAATAATGCCCACTCGTCTACCTGAGCATCAGACCTATTTTTTTTGACTACCTAGCCTTGTTCCCACACATTCTCATCCCAAATGTTTGCAACATGCATAACTGCTTGTACAAAAAATTTGAAGTGAAAGTCTTTGGAATGAGGCTAGCTATCCAGTAAGAAGGGAGGAGGGTCTGGTGAATATAGTAATTGAATTTTGAGGTAACAATCTGATTGGTTTATTGGCCAATGATCTTGTATGTACTGGGCTTCCTGCCCACAAGCTTAGCTTTACTCGTCACACCTTTACCGACCTACTTACCAGCTTTAGCTTTAGTGTGAATTTCAATGTTTGTGTGTACTGTACTGAGGGTCTGGGAACGAGACTAACATCGATCATATACCAGTACTATGCACTGATATATACATGAAGGAAGTGCATGAGGGAGAGGTGGCATTATTACAGTGGGTAGTATGGGGGTCTGGTAACGAGACTAATAATTATGTTATCAGCAACTCAACAATACTACAATGCATGCAGAGGCTGTTTCACATAAAATGGACATGAGAACAGTGAAGACACATGAAGTAATGTACAAAACTGTGATTCATGTCTTTATAAAAAAATATACACTGATACAGAGAGCAGCAGTTTCCATTTGGCTGTATACGATATATTCATAATTGTCCTGAAGAGATACTATATATAGCAAACAGCTAGAACATTAATAGTTGCAATTAGGCGAAAGGCAGCTGCAGATTATCAGCACTTGTACTGGTCTTCTCTTTGGTCTTGGTCCAGCTGGAGGGCTGTAACTTTCTTTGGATACCCCTTGCAATCTGCTGCGGTATGCATTTAAATATTTGGTTGCTAAGTAACATCATACAAAAAATGCCATTAGAACAACAACTAAGCATAGAAACATGAACAAATTCTAAAAAACATCCTGTCCATATTGTAGTACCCTTTGATTTGGATTCACAGCAATACATAACAAACAATGGGGGAGGTCCTCATCCCCCAAAGGGACGGTCTGGTACTGAGACTACAAAACATGATAGAATAGTAATTTACGTAATTAGGCGAAAGGCAGCTGCAGATTATCAACACTTGTACTGGTCTTCTCTTTGGTCTTGGTCCAGCTGGAGGGCTGTAACTTTCTTTGGATACCCCTTGCAATCTGCTGCGGTATGCATTTAAATATTTGGTTGCTAAGTAACATCATACAAAAAATGCCATTAGAACAACAACTAAGCATAGAAACATGAACAAATTCTAAAAAACATCCTGTCCATATTGTAGTACCCTTTGATTTGGATTCACAGCAATACATAACAAACAATGGGGGAGGTCCTCATCCCCCAAAGGGACGGTCTGGTACTGAGACTACAAAACATGATAGAATAGTAATTTACGTAATTAGGCGAAAGGCAGCTGCAGATTATCAACACTTGTACTGGTCTTCTCTTTGGTCTTGGTCCAGCTGGAGGGCTGTAACTTTCTTTGGATACCCCTTGCAATCTGCTACGGTATGCATTTAAATATTTGGTTGCTAAGTAACATCATACAAAAAATGCCATTAGAACAACAACTAAGCATAGAAACATGAACAAATAATATACACTAAAAAACGTCCTGTCCATATTGTAGTCTTTTTTTTTACCCTTTGATTTGGATTCACAACAATACATGCAAGTGTTCTGTGTATTGTTGTGAATGAAACCGACAAACAAACAAACAATGGGGGAGGGAGGTCCTCATCCCCCAAAGGGACGGTCTGGTACTGAGAATACAAAACATGATAGAATAGTAACTTACAGAACATAAAATTCGACATGCAAATAACTATATGAACAGAGTTGTAATGAATGTGTACACAAAAAATTATTATAATAATTTAGCCTCATTTCCAGGTCTTCCCATTGTTTACCTTTTGATCATTTACACTATGCAAAATATTACAGAATCTCCTGGACCTTTCCTCACTGTTCTACAACTGCATAAAGCAATCACAAACTGGACAGAGAGGAAACAAGGCTATATATATATATAATCAGATTTTTTGTAGCAACCTTCGCATCTGAAAACACCCATACATAGCTCCACTTCTTCACAAGCCTGCAAAGAAGTAGGTATGCATGATTATGTATTCTCAGATCCCAGGCTGGGGCACGTGGAGCCGTTGCTACTTGCCAGCCCGCCCATCCTCCCTCCCTTCACAGTGATTGCTGCTCTTGAGGTGACTGAATAAGTTTGCTAGCAGTCTAGTCGTTAGCTGGACTGTGGACCCAGGTCCTAGGCCTCTCCAAGAACAAAGATGTACTTCTCTTCTGGAGTGCACTCCTGCAGCATTATGTCACAACTTGAGAAGAAGTGTCTGCCAAAATTTCTCCGACTAACACTGTAGATAGTGTCCGATGAGATTGCCTTAGTCCTCGTCTTCTTGTAGTAGCCAGACCGTTGCGTGTGTCAAACAGATCGATCGCTGCTATGGCTGATGCATAGTTCTAGGTACCACGTGCATGTGTTGTGAAGCTAGCTAGAGTACTGTAGCTAGCTAGCCGGTGTAGAGACGTCAAAACAGTAACTGGTTCCCCATATGGATTCCCCTATGAAGTGTAAGGAGATTTCTGTCTTTTGTGCTTCCTCTTCACCAAAAAGTTGTGTGTCTACATGTAACAAGTACCAGCATGATGATGTAATGTAATTTAAGAACCCTAGTTTTTTACCAAAACTTTGCTGGTGTGTAGGAATATCATAGCTGCAAATTTGAATCTCAGAGGTCACTGTGCAGAGGAAGTGGAGCACTTCCGTGTTTGTAGGTGAGTAAGAAGTTGGCAGAGCTCTTAGAATTAGCATTTATTGCAAGTAAGTAGTTACAATGAAGCAATCCCTTTTAGTTTAGTTTGTGAACTTGTCAAAATAACATAAAAAACAAGTCTGGCAGTGGTTTAAAGTTCTTTGACATCTGGCTAACGGCATGAAATGGTGATATCAGCATGGATGAGGTAAGTGAAAGCTTTTCAGTTTTTTCTGAGTTACTAGTTTTGGGTACAGCTAGATTTGTTCGATTTTGAATGTCATGTTTTTATTTTACCATGTACATCCAAATCGGGTGGAGTTATTATTTTTTCTTTGTCATTAACTATTTCTGAGAATTCTATCACAGAAAGTTGCTTAAAACTCAATATCTCCACCCTTATCAACAAACTGCTCTACTCAGATCTGCATGAATGACAAATCTAGCTTTTTACAAAACCAATACACACAAATTGAAAAGCTAATCTCTGTTTCACATTTTGTATTACTGTAGTCAGACGAAAAAAATCTTCAACCATACCAAATCTGTTTGTTATCAGCACAAAGCTTCAAAAATCTAAACTAAGAGGGATTGCTTCACCACAACTGCTTATACCCGTTAACAAATGCTAATTCTAAGAAATCCAACAATTTCTTACTCACCTGCAAACAAGGAAGCGCTCCACTGCCTCTGCACAGTGACCTGTGAGACTCACGTTTGCAAGTATGAAACTCCTACACACTGGCAAAGTTTTGGTAAAACGGAGTGCTAAAATGCAATACATCATCATGCTGGTATCAGTCGTACTTCAACCTCTCAGTCACGTGAGTCAGTTTCAGTGTGGTTACTCCACAACGTGCATTTGAAGGTGAAGCTTTAGTGTGCGATTGTTTGAACATCAGTATAAGTCTGTTACACATAAATATGTGCACAATAAAGTTCGAATACAACCACGGGCACACACGCACATGCACACCATCTTGTAGCATGGCCATACAATCTGATGGGGTGGCTTTGCCAATATCACGGTAATATCTCTGCCATAACATCACTATCCTACTTTGTTTGCCTTGCCATGCTTGGTTCTTCACACCTAGCCACTCTGTCCCACCATGCTGCAGCCTGTGATTGGCAAATAGCATTCCCCCATATACGCCTTGCCATGCTCAGCTGCATTCACTCCTTACTACTACCCATGTACGCCTTGCCTTGCCAAGCTCGGCTGCATTCACTCCCAACTACTACTGCAAGAAACCATGCTGCAGCCTGTGATTGGCAGATACCATTCCTCCATATACGCCTTGCTATGCTTGGCTGCATTCTACTACTGCATCAAACCATGCTGCAGCCTGCGATTGGCTGATACCATTTCCCCCATCCCATAAATGCCAACACACAACTCTATCAAACCTAGATAGTGCCACCCTCGTTGCCGTCATCATGTATGAATGCGCCGAGACATCAAGCGTACCAGGTTGCATAAATACATATATGAACATGTACATACATGTGTACGTGTACATGCCACCGTACACAAACAAATGCGTTGTGATCGTGTAAGTACGCATTCGACACACTCCCGTGTTACATAATTATGTGCACAATAAACTTCGAACACACTCGCAGGGTGCACACAAGCACGCACCTTACCAATATTATGTGATCTAAACATGTGCACATTGAATTAACACACACATGCGCATGCCACCATACACAAACGCATCGTGATTGTGTAAGCACACATACAACTCTACCATGTTACACAAATATGCGTAAAATAAATTTAACTTCGAACACGCTTGTGTGCACACATCTGGTAGCATGGCCTTGCCAATATCACGTCATAACGTGGCCCATCATCCCTATCATACACCTTGGTTGCCTTGCCATGCTTGGCTGCCTTCACTCTAACCACTGCATCCCACCATGCTGCAGCCTGTGATTGGCTGATACAATTTCCCCATAAATGCCGATACACGATTCCTTGGTTGCCTTGCCATGCTTGCCTGCCTTCACCCTAACCACTGCGTCCCACCATGCTGCAGCCTGTGATTGGCTGATACGATTTCCCCATAAATGCCGATACGACACTTATCATACCTAGATAGTGCTCCTTAGTTGCCTTTCCATGCTCGGCATTTTATGAATTACAATAACGTATGAATGCACTGAGACTATATTTTACCAGGTTGCATACACATAAACACTTGCAAACGCGTCATGGATATGTAAGCACGCATACGTACAGACACACTCTATACCATGTGCACATTCAACTTCGAACACACTCTCGTGTGCGCACATGTGCATGTGCATGCCACCATACACAAACAATCGTGTCGTGATCGTGTAAGTACAGATACAGACACTGTACCATGTTATACATAAAAATGCGCACATTAAACTTACATGCACACCATCTTCTAGTGTGGCCTTACCAATATCACATGTACTTCAAAACACACATGCATGTTCCACCATAGACAAACAAATGCATCGTGATCATGTAGCACGCATGCATACAGATACACTCTACATTAAACATGCTCTTGTGTGCGCACACGTGCATGCGCATGCCACCATACACAAACAATTGCGTTGTGATTATAATCACTGTACCATGTTATACATAAATACGTATGCACCCAATTCGAACACACGAACACGCTCGTGGGTGCACATACACACAAGCACACCATCTTCTAGCATGGCCTTACCAATATTATGTGTACTTCAAACACACATCCATGTTCCACCGCACACAAATGCGTTGTGATCGTGTAAGCACGCATACAGACACACCTTACTGTTAATATGTGCACATTAAACTTCAAACATGCTCGCACATGTGCACACACTACATGCAGATGCCACCATACACAAAACAACCACGTCGTGATTGTGTAAGCACAGACACACTCTACCGTGTTACACATAAAAGTGAAATTCGAACACACGCACGCACACCATCTTAGCGTGTCCTTGCCAATATCGTGTATATATAAACACGTGCACACTGAACTTCAAACAGTTACGTGCACGTGCACGTGCCACCCATACACAAAAACACGTGATCGTGGAAGCACACATACAGACACGCCCAACCATTACCATGTTACTATAAACGCACAGTAACTCTAAACACAAACATGCACATGCCAATGTACACCATAAACAAATGTGTCATGATTGTGTCAACCGCCTACTGTTACCATGTTACCATAAATATGCGCCCAATAAACTTTGAACACGCTCGCGGGTGCACACACACACACATGCACACCATCTTCTAGTGTGGTCTTACCAATATTATGTGTACTTCAAAACACATGCACGTTCCACCATACACAAACATGCGTCGTGATTGTGTAAGCATGCATACAGACGCACCTTACTGCGTTACACAAACATGTGCAAGTTAAACTTCGAACATGCTTGCGCGTGTGCACCACATGCCACCATACACAGACAACCGTATTGTGATTGTGTAAGCACACATACAGACACACTCTATCATGTTACACATAAAAATGCGCACCATAATTTTTTAACACACGCACAGCATCTTCGTGTCCTCACATGTACATAAACACGTGCCCACTGAACTTCAAACACTTACATTCACGTGCATCATCGTGATCGTATACAGACGTAAATGCACAGCACTGTAAACTGGCATCAAACACGGTTTGTCATAGCCTGAAAATGAATTTTTAACGCACATACATGCACATGACCACTTGTACACATCACAGGTCATGACAGCGTACGCATACACAAACCATACAAAATTGCTGCACTTGCGCATGTGTACTTATTATGTATAACTTTTTAAAATAATTACCGGCATAAAACATGCAGGCTTAATTACATACAATTAGCTGAGCAGACAGGTGCAACAATTGATAGCCGCATCGACTAATAGGATTACAGTAACTAGACAACAGGACAGAAGCATTAGTTTACAATGGTTCAATGCCATAGATGACAGAATTTATGCGCGTTAAAAACGTTGTGAAAACAGACCTTTTACGCTGCACCGTTTACTATAGGAATGCGGAGTAGAGCGGAAGTAAAGTGCCACGCCCACTGGTGGGAAAGTTGCGTTGTGCAGCTGCCTTGCACCGTGTTGAAGACAGGCGATGAGCGAGTAGTACAGAAAGTTAGATGCTGTTGCGCAGAGCAGATACTTAGAGGAACTAAAGCTGCTTGATCCTGAAGAGAAGGATGATCTTAGTTATTCGACTAAAGACGTGCATGTGCACATTAAAAATTTGGTCGGACGAAATCCGATCTGCATGACCGCTTGCTACGACCATGTACACACAATTCTACGGTTCATTACCTGATATAAAATGTTCATTGCAGATTCTTGAATGTGGTGTAGGTTGCCAGTCTTTTCTGCGCACAGCAACCACCCATCTCTCGCATCTCTCTTTGTTAGCTACAGGAAAACGGTAGAAACTGAGAACTTTTTTTTACTAACATAGTTGGTGCAGCCGACAACACAACAGTTATTAACCATCTGTCCTGCAGGTGTTAAAATTTTCAACAAAAATACAACTCTGTGAATTTGCAGGCCGACTGTGCAGCTGTGTGAGCGCGCGTATCTTTCCCACCAAGGGGCGTGGCACTTGCACTTCCGCATTTACGCAAAATCCCGTAAACTAAGCCCGCGTAAAAGGTCTATAGAAACAAAGCTGCGCAAATGCAATGCGTAGTATCGCCAAGCATAGCGTAAACAATACCATATGTAGCAGGTTAAACCATTCGGATACATCATGTTAATCTCTGCACCTGGCTTCTAACGGCATTCATTAATATTGCTTAAGTTATTACGCGTCCGCGCCATCCGTACACCGTGCCCTCCCGTCATGCCGTGGGATGGGTATCCCCTAGGGTACACGTTGCAGACAGCTGTGGGTCTGGCCTGAACTAAAATCAGCTGCAGAGACTTTTGGCCTCAACTAAAGTTATGTGTTTGAGTTATTTTGTGTGTGTATGTGTGTTCTGTAAATTTCGCGCATACCTACCGGTCAGTCGCAAATGAACTTTGAACTACATAGTACCGACTCTCTG
This sequence comes from Agelas oroides, assembly GCA_949130485.1. Taxonomy (NCBI): domain Eukaryota; kingdom Metazoa; phylum Porifera; class Demospongiae; order Agelasida; family Agelasidae; genus Agelas; species Agelas oroides. The sequence continues at coordinate 16,966,909 of OX422183.1, read as the reverse complement.
ATACTAACAGATGAGAACAGACAGCCAGGTGCACTGGGTCCAAAATGGCAACACACTTCCAGCACAATGTACCAAAACATTAAGTTAAGAGTTGCGCAAAGCAGGAATACACGGAATAATTATAATACGGTTGACTCACTTCAGGATTTTGCTCTGTCTTCACTGCAAGTGCGGAGGCCGATGGACACAGAAGTCAGTTGAGCGCTGAACGTGACAAATGTGTCCGAAGTTATGATAATTTATGCAAATGCAAAGGATACATAATAGCTTCCTAGGCTAATACAAGTATGTACCCTGATTATAAAATTACAAGAACATAGGTGCAACATTCAACTTAAAAGTGCGAAGTGAAGGTGCAATAAGTGCATCGTGGGGTAAGTGATTCCAGATGGAAATAGTGCTAGGAACAAATGATGATTGGAAGGCGTTAGTGTGTGCATAGGGTTGATACAATAAGGGGAGATTATAATTATAATCATGTCTACTAGGTTGAGGCATAAATACATCAGGTGTAAAAGAAAAGAGACCATGGATGATCTTAAATACAGTACAAAGTTTTAAGTATATTCTCCTGTTTTCAAGTGTAGGAATTTGAGTGAGATGGAGTAGTTCCTGGTAGCCTAGATCCCACCTTTTCAAACACATTTTTAGTCCATATTTTTGCACATTCTCCACAGATTCTATGTCCTTTAAAAGGTGGGGATCCCACACAGGGGCGGCATATTCAAGGTGAGGACGCACTAGAGTTTTGTACATTTCTAGCAGTCTTTCACTGCATACGTTAGATGAGAATCTCCTATATAGTAGACCAATAAGTTTCTTTCCTTTTGCACAGATGGAATCTATGTGCCTGGACCAAGACAAGTCTGATGAAATAAGAACTCCCAAGTACTTAAAGGCTTCTACCTGTTCAAGTGGTACCTTATTTAGCAGGAACTGTGGAGGATACCTGAGATTTCGCTTTCGTGAGATCAGCATGGTCTTACATTTAGCTGGATTCAGTGATAGATGATTGTTATCTACCCATGAACTGATTTTGTCAATGTCCAATTGTAGCTGCTGGTAATCCTCACTGCACTTAATTTGTTTGTATAGGAGCATGTCATCTGCATAGAGGTTTAGAACTGTGTTTTCAGACAGCTTGAGAGACGACACATCATCAATATAAATGAGGAATAGTAGTGGACCCAAAACGGAGCCCTGCGGAACTCCTGAAAGCACAGGTGAATCAGGAGATGAATCACCGCCGACGACCACATGTTGTTTTCTTTCAGCAAGGTAGCTGTGCAGCCATGAGAGGATGCGGGAATCCAGTGCATATGTGTTCAGTTTTTCTAAAAGCAGCCTGTGAGGAACTGAATCGAAGGCCTTGCGGAGGTCGAGGAAGACAGAGCATACATTGTGCCTGGATTCAAGTGCTTTAAGCCAGTCATGTGTTACAGCCAGTAGAGCTGTAACTGTGGATTTTCCAGGTTGGAATCCCCACTGCTTATTGGAGAGTGGTCTAATTCCATTGAGGTGGGTGGTGATTGCTTGATGAATGTGTCGCTCTAGCAGTTTGCTCACTACCGGTAGAAGGGATATTGGTCTGTAGTTGGCAACCTCATTATGTTTAGATGACTTTGGTACAGGTACAACAGAAGAAGTTTTCCAACAAGTTGGAAAGCGCCCGAGTTTGATGGAAATATTAAAAAGCTTAGCAAGGGATGGAGCGATGCTTGTTGCAGTATGTTTGAGCATTCTAATGGATATCCCATCTGGACCACTGGCTTTAGTGGCATCCAATGTTTGGATGTATGACAGGACTTCCTCCGTGGTACATAGGAGGTCTTCAGAACAGGTAGATCCAAACTCCATGTGAGTCTGACTCTCTTCATCTAACTGTGACAGGGGAGGAACTGATGCATTAAAGCAAGTTGAGAAATACTCATTGAGCATAGTAGCTTTCTCGTAGTTTGTTTCTGCGGTGGTTTCCTGATGATGAAGAGTTGGGATCGTGGATTGTTGCTTGTTAAGTACCTTTACCGCCTTCCAGAACTGCTTTTTGCTTCCTACATTAAGCCTGTTGAGGTATAAGTTCTTAGCTTCCCGTAGCATCTTTACAACTTTGTTACGTAATTTCTTGTACTTAGTTGCTACTTCAGGCCTGTCCGATCTCTTAGTAGCATGGAACGCCGCATTTCGTTTTCTCATATGGCGGATTATATTCTTAGTCAGCCAGGGTACATTCCTCCTTCCTTTCAATGTTTGTTGTGGAATGCATATAGAAATGACATCCATGAACTTTCTGTGCCAATTGGTGGCTGCGGTATCGATATCTTCCTCAGGTAATAAACTATCCCAATCAGTATCATCAAACATCTGACATGCCATTCTGAAGTCAGCATTTCTATACCTCCAGATGGTCCTAGGGGGTTGTTGCGCTTGTCTGCCGCTTAGTCTCCACTTAAATGAGAGTTGAAGTCCATTGTGATCAGAATTTGCAATAGGAGGCATTGTAGAACAATGGTGAAGCAGAGCTGTATTGGATACAAGGGCCAGGTCAATCAGCGAAGAATTCCCATTAGGACATGTGTGGGTGGGGGTACCTACAACTTGGGACAGTGACAACATCTGGAGAATACTGTTGAGTTTATAAAAATAAGGATGGTCTGTGTTACAAAAATCGACGTTAAAATCTCCTACCAATACAAAACTAGAGAACTGATGAGGTGACAAATTCAAAATGGTATTATAAAGGCTATCGAAAAAACTAACAGATGAAGAAGGTGGACGATACAAAACTGAAACACAGTGTTTGACAGTGTTAATGGTACTTGAACTAACAGACAGAGCTACAAGTTCTAGATCATTGGGACCCTTCTGTAGAATTTCCCAGCTCAGGGAATTGTGAATGTACACTAAAACCCCTCCACCATGTCTATTCCGATCCAATCTGACAATTTGATAGTTCTCAATTGAGATCTCACTATCAGATATATTTTCTGACAGCCAGGTTTCAACAATGCAGATGATGGAAGGATTGTTTGCAACGGCTTCAGCACGTAAACAAGCTAATTTTGGCAGAATACTTCTCGCATTGTAATATAGGATAGAAACATTGGAGTCAGATTGTTCTGGTGTACATTGTAAGTGTATTGTTTGTCTATTAGTTACAGGTATAGTATTATCATAGCTTACGCCTTCCAAGGAATGTGTCCTGCACCTTAGCGTTCTCCTAAAAAAGGAGAATTGTCGCTTGGGACTTTGTTGACACTGTTGGTATCAGAGTTCTCAGCGACACTGGTTGTGGGTGTAGATGAAGCAGCTTCCTGTGCATTACCCTCGTCAGTAACTTGGGATTGGGTCGAGAGAGGGGAAGGGGAAGGGGAGGGGGTTATGGGCATAGCACGTAGTTCATCACTAACAGGGTTGATGGAGATGCTTCCTGGGATCTCGTCAACATATGAAAGACATGGCTTGATTACCCAGGATGTCTGTATTTGTACTTTCCCCCATTCTTCCTCCAGTTTAGCCATTGTACCCTCATCACCGCTTACCACATGCCACCATTTTGCTACTTTGCCACTCTCTGCCATCTTGTACTTTCGTTTGACTTGAATACTAGTATCAGTAATGCATGTCAGCTGTGAAATGACACTTTTGACAGTGGTGGATGGGCAAATCTTCATAGTGCCCCATACCTTCCGTTTACCAGGTAAAGGTTTCCTTGGGCAAGACTTTTGAGGTTGAGATTGAGATTGGGATTGGGGCTGACCATTATGCTGTTCATGAGTATAAGTGCTAGGTCCATGGGAATATGCACCCCGCTTCCCCCTATTCTTACTACTCTTGCCCGCACCGTCTTGTTTGGCTTTTCCATTGTGGTTACTATGCTCATATCTTCCCCCATTGCCACCCTTACTTGGTTTGTGGTCTCGTGTCTTCTTCTCCCTCACAATCTCAGACCAGCTGGGACTGTCAGTAAGGCATGTTGTTGTTGGTTGCTGTGAAGACACAGTAACTCTGAGCTCCTCAAGTTGTGTAGCAAGGGTCTGGACCATCCCACGTAGTTCTTCAATAGCCTCTCCTTGTGCGCGAGCAGTGCATCGAAGACAGCTATAAGCTGTGTCTTCATCCTTTAGCTCGAGGAACTCATGTTTCGCGAGGCCGGCACAGCAGCGATGAATCCACTTCTTACACTGTCCTTCGCAGTAAATAGCGTCCTCACCAACTGTTGTCTCCCCAGCGTCTACAATGACATTTTCACAAATAGGGCACACTGAGTGCTCACTGCTCGTGTCCGACACGTCAGAGGCCTTCAGGCCCTCATCTCGCCCAGTTTTTTTCCTAGGGGCTGGTGAGGCACGGGCCGCTCGAGATAAGCTGCTAGATGCCACAGTTGCCTTCTTCAATGTTGCAGTCTTCTTCGGAGGCATTTTCGAGTCTTCTTCAATGAGTATATGGTATTATATTAAATTTGTACCGCCTGTGAGCGGCCTGAAGTTGACGAAGAAGAGAACGGATTAGCGATAAGTAGTATAAATGACACTGGACTAGTCCATTCCAGCTTTTATCTCGCACCCGGCCCCCACTGCTCCAACCAATCAGGTTCATGTACCTTTGACCAATCAGGTTAAAGTATCGGTACCGGTTCCCAGTCTAGATCTGGAGACAAACCGCCTAATTTTTGCGCGCGCCCTGCGGCCCTGTCGGGGGGGGGGGGGGGGGGGGGGGGGGGGCGGTTTAGGTAAATTCATTGTTTCTCAGGCCCGGCCGCCCGGCTGTATCAGAAACCTAGCCTCGTTCCCAGGCCATTCCCGGCTCCAGTTTTGATCGCTTGCATACTGCAAGCGATCAAAACTGGAGCCGGGAACGGCCTGGGCTGCAAGCGATCAAAACTGGAGCCGGGAACGGCCTGGGAACGAGGCTATCAGAAACCCCAATTTGTTTTTTTATGTCCCCAAATACGCATGCACAAATCGGCAGATGAGGCTTTTCTCGTGCATGCCCGCAAGCATTGTGTATTAATAAATGTTTGTGGTTCCTTGCTTTGTACTTTTGCATTCCTGTTTGTGGTTTCCTGGGGATTTCCCCACTGAATTAAAAACAACGCCCGCCCGCCTCCAAAGTTTTGCCTGAGAAACAATGAATTTACTTTACCATGGCCCTAGCTAGCTCTAATCAGAGCCCAGGAGTTGCATGCAGCCACCAACAGTGCACGCATGGACAGGTGCTTTGGAGCCACTCAGATGTGTGTACAACCAGTCAATGAACCATCTCCCTGACAGGCCTAGACACTGCATTCAGTGGATTGCTAAAAGAAGGATGCTAACCCTCAAAGTAAGGTGTGCCCCACTGCTGCAAGGAGCTCTGCTCTCCTTTTAAAAACATCTACTTAGCATGTTATTTAGCCTCGTTCCCAGGCGCTCGAAAAAATTTTCGAGCGCCTGGGAACGAGGCTATATGTTATTGTACTCCCACACACTTGCTGAACTCCCGACAAGTGGTGAATGTGACTAACTTTTGATTATACTTGCACTGGCTACGCAGGAGTATGTAGGGTTTGTGTATAGCAAACTTAGATTTTTGTGCAATGCTGGTTGGTCCACCACGTTTATGCGCCTATCAATGTTATGCCCCACTACCCCCCCCCGTACGGGCAGATGGCGGGCAATGTAGGGGCTTTGACCGAAGGAGGCTGCCCCTATAGTCGGGCATTTGATTACCTCTGAGGACATCTTGAATACGACAATGGTCTCCGTATACTGCACAGTTACACTGCGTGTGTCAAATCCCCAGTAATCCCCCCACCTTCTGCAAGGGGATTTGATTATAGGGTATGTCCCGTATATTGGGGCAATTGATATTTAAATTAGTCAAATCCCCACCTTACCCCACTATAGCCCGTACAGGGGGTAGTGGGGCGTAACATTGATAGGCGCATTACATTCACCTCAACCATTAATTACTTGTCTGTGAATCTAGGAATGTGTCTTGTTGTTGAGGTACCAAGGTATAGGGCAAGTTAACATCATCTGAGAGTGTCTTGCATGCATTTTTGTGTCTTAACTGGTTCATTTGGAGGCTTTCTGTTCCACCCTCATCATCTGGGCAGCCTGGGTGAGAGCTGTTTGGCACCGCTAGTCTCTAACTGGTGCATGACAATGAGACTATATAAGTATCACCATAGTACAAAGCTTACCAGAAAATATCACGCGTTTGTTGCCGTCTGTCTTGTTACGAGTGCGCAGCATGAGTAACAATGCCAACGGCAACAAACGAGTGATATTTTTTCCCGATATAGCTTGGTACTATGGCGATAATGATTCGAACTGGCCTCCGATTTCATTGCACGTTCAGACGTAAGTCTCTTACGCACGTGACTTTTATAGTACCTGATACGGATTCTTGCGTGACTTGTAGTAAAAAATACGGCTTTTTTATCAACTGCGTGCAGCTGCAAGGCTTCCCCGTTGACTCCCATACATTAGCGTGAGTTAAACGTATGATAATGTGTACAGATCGTGGAAAAGATTCCGGAACAGTGCTTCGCTATTACATTGACCCATCACTCAGTACAGGCACAAATTCTTCATTTCACTAATGCACATTAGTGAAATGAAGAATTTGTGCCTGTACTGAGTGATGAGTCTATAGTGCAGCGATCAACTGTTACTACAGAAGTCAGGGTGCAATGTGTACTAGCTAGCTACCATTATCAATTGAGTTTCTATTTGCTCCATAAGGTCCAAATTCATGTAATGACCAATTACAAAATGTCGTATATTTGAAGTGGCTCACAATACACTTACTGTGCTGTTCACTGCATGAAGAGCCAGTCAAGTTCTAAACACTAAAAGTTACAAAGAATATACATTCTCCACGTACTAATAAGTACATTGTTAGTATTCACACTCTATGACTCTAGTATCATGCTTCATGCTTACTTGTAATCAACAAGTTAGTGTAATTTGAGCCTATAGACCCTTAGCAAGAAGGTCTGGGAACAACTAATCCTATGACATTCATAATATAACCTTTGATACTAAAGTAAGTGCTAAAATATGATGCCCTCCCCCCCATCCCCAAATTTCTTCCACAAAATCTGCACGCTGCATCAACTATATGGAAAGATGTATACTAACACCAGTAATCACCATGCACACAATTAACAATCATGCATGATGCCATGTGTTATCATCATCCTAAACTGTGAAAGTTGGTCGATCATTTTAACGAGTAGAAAATTGCCTGATGTGGTTTAATGTACATTATAAACATTGAATGCTTGTGATCATTGTCCTCGGGAATTTGCTTCGTCAGGTGACACTGCAAAGCCTATTTCGATCGGCCAAGTGGAAGTTGGTGAGGGCAAGCTAGTCACTAAGACGTAGCTACAGATGGATGAAAGGTGTGTGTGTGTGTGTGTGTCTGTGTGTGTGTGTGTGTGCATGTGTGTTTTGTTGGTGTGCATGTGTGCGTTCATGTATGTGCACATTTAGGCAAGTATGCCTGCACATGCAAAGTGTTGTTTTACAACTTCACTGGACTAAGCTATGTTTAGCTATTGCCTGAGTGTCAGACAAGTGTAAAATTACACAATCAAGCTCCAGACTCAGTGGCAACTCTGCTGCTGTTGCTGATCCATATATTGTGTTCATCTGCTTCAGTAGGCACGTAAATAGCAACAGTCAGTGTGGCCACTCCATCACTTTGAAGGACAGCCACACCTGTCTGAACATAACCCCATTAACAATATTACTTTATACCTTGAGAGTTTTTCAGGTTGTACAATCACAAGATGGCTATATTGCTATACTGTTGTATTATTCTACAATATCAATTCTCGTGATAAATATCTCATTGATAATGTATACTTGAGCATGACTTTACAAGCAATATTCCATGGTTAGCTAAACATGATGTGTACAAGTTGACAATGACTATAAAAGTTGTTGCACAGTGATCATTATTGCCAAAGTGAAGAAAACAGCTACATATAGAGTGTAGTGGAAAGAAGAGTTTGCCTTGCCTATGTAAATGATTTGGTGTGAACATGCTATGTCGATTCAAATTCTGAAAGTGGTGTCATTGCTTCAATCCATCTAAATATTGACCCAGTGTCTCTGTTCAGGTACAAGCACTAACCAGTCATGTGTTGCCAAACACTAATACTTGCAAACACTGCATTCTGGCATAGCAATAAATTGACAAATCTTCATTCAGAAGTAGCTGAGAGTTGTTGGTCTAAATTAAATGTAAGCAGGGTTGTCGCTAGGCCTTTAGCGGATGGTTTTGCACTATTTGGTTAATTGCAGAGTACTATTTCGTTAATCGCAGCACCATTCAGTGGATGTGGTGAATTTTGGTAAGATCACCTTTTGGATCACTTCCAAAACCCTGCCCATACCAGTTACTATCTGGCTTCCCACTTAACATTCCAACAGCGGTGTGGAGAGAGGGTGTTTCATACCTGCCTATTGTACTATGCACCATTTGGAAGTTTCTAGCGAGAACCCTGCATGTGAGCAGTTAGAATGCTTTTTATTTTACGTAAACTCAGCCTGATTTTTAGCAGAGTGCATTAAGCAAGAGCGCATAAGAACTGGCAGCTAGAGTAAGAGCATATAACTCCAATAGAAGTCCATAGTCCGGTCAAAATTATTGAACCATACTAAAAATAGAACACCCAGTCACATGCTTAGAACAATGCCTTACGTTAAGCAGCATGCCCAGTATGTGTTACTATTTTTAGTACTGTGGGTAAATTCCAACCGGTTTCAAAATTTACGGAGTTACACGCTCTTACTCTAGCCACCTGTTCTTATGCGCTCTTGATTGAGGGAATGATTTTGATACAATAATTGTAACAGAAGTTCCAGGAGCTCAACGTCTGCTGGTGCAACAAAGCTATATAATAATTTTGCAAAATTCAGTCATGTATTTGTTGCACATCTGTGTAAAACTCCTCAAGCATGCATTATGCATGTAGTAGTGTGTTCAAATAGGAATCAAGATTCAAGTGTCTCAGTGCTCGTCTTCCTATAGGTGCTATACCTAAGCATGAGTTTTGTAACTCAGTGCTCACAAGTTTACTTTTCTTGCAGCTATAGACACCGAGAAACCACCAAAACAATGTCCAAGACATGCTCTGCCTACTGAGCTTGTACAAGATTGAGTGAATCCTTCCATTAATGAGATCACAATAACTGGAGGTTAACTTGATTTGGTTATAATAGGCATGCCTACTATCACGTACCACATCAAGTTAAACTCCAACGTACGTATGTGTATGTTCGTGCTACAGATTAATGCATGCAGAAGTGGATGTAAAGCACCACCTCTGTGCTTGTTATTGCCTGTGCAAACATGACAAAATACTCTTGCATTATGTGGTGAACAGTGTCTGCAGAGTAGCATTGAATTGCACCAAGTGTGCCATGCAATGGCCTATCTGGGCTCTTTCTTTTCTATATTGCCTGTAGGTATAAATCAATGTACTATCACCACAATCAACTTCTATGCAGGTCTCTCACAGTAAGAGTGCAGCTTATGAGGCCTGGCGTATGCTGAAATGTGTCCTGTGCAGTGGGTGAGTTTGCATAACATATAGGTAAAACCACCTTGCAAATAATGTGATTAAGAGTACCTTATCTGCGATCTTATACATATGGCAAATAAGGGAGTTGAGAAGCCAGCAGTTACTCCTTGGGTTTATAGGGTTGATGGTTCCTGGCGATTGTGGAGGAATGTTCCAAGTGCTGGTAGCTAGAACCAGGCACTATGGGTTTGATTCCCTGTGACTGCCGGCTTTTAACTCTACTTTACAGCATCAAACATGCAATTAGAATAATTGTGCGATTATACCACTGTAGTGTAATCTGGTGTGCTTCTACAGTACCTCCCAGCACACCCAATATGGTGTTCATAGACGCCTCGAGTACTGTGTCCAAAATGGCATCTACTGGAGTGCTCTACACACCTGTGTGTTGTACACTAGATATAGAAGTGTCAACTGCACACTATTCACCAGAGTGTGCTTTGGACACTGCAGTGAATACTGTGCACACCGGATATTTACAACGAATACAGTGTGCAATGCACTCAAAACATTCACGTATGTGATACAAGCAACCAATGTATTGCAAGTGACAAGAATGAGGTGAAGGCCTAGAAATTGCTATGAAAGCACCTACAACAATTGTGGGCAGATATGGGGAGACATGTCCAATACAATATAATTCAATTGATGAATCATGTTCAATAACAAATGGAGTATGCACCTGAACTGCTTCTTCATCTCTGTCCTTCTGTTCCCCTAATTTCATGTGTGTGGCTATATATGTAGCTAGCCTTGTTCCCAGGCCTTCTGGGATTTTTGCATAGCTAGCTGCAACTAAAATTTGGCTAGAAATGGGGATAAACTGTGATGATACTCTAAGAGTAAACAACAAGCCGACCAAATGATGCAAGGTGGTCACCTTATTAACATGAGGTCACCTTACTGATACTAGCAGGGGAAGTTTTAATTATTAGTCAATCTTGCCTTTGACATACATGTCTTAGCTACGCTTAGAGCGACAGAGTTTGTCCTTGTTTTAATATCCCCCAAATGCAAGTGTGTCAAAATTGAAAATGGCGTGGGAATGAGGCTGGGACAGTAGTAGGTAATTTAGTACACACATTTCTTTTGAAGGTTCATGAACACCATCTCAAGTCCCACTGCACACTTTTGAACTTACCTTTGATGTTTTAAGTGTGGGTACAATGGCTAATAAATAGTTTAGCATATTAATGACTATGGCTGCCTGTGACTGTGGTCATGTGACCCACAGATAAATATTTACTACTGTTTTGTGCAGCCTTGCTGTGTGAGTTAGTGTTAGACGTGCAGTTTATTGATCTGAGTTGATATCAGAAAGTTAGAGGATATTTAGCCCATATAGTTAATGGGCTAAATGTCCCCCATTACTTCTCCTTAGCTTGGTGACCTGAAGCTAAGGACATGTTGTCTAATAAACAAGGTCTTGTAACTACAGGTCAGTCAGTCTGGACATTGATAATAGGGCTATTGTCTAACATGGTCTGGGAGAGAACCGGATGACTGCTAATTGAAGCTGTTTTTACTGTATATATACACACAAACAGATTTCACACTAAAATATGAGTGTACATGTGCAGTGCATGTTGCTATTTACTCCAACCCACAAAATGTACCTAGTAACCAAACAGGGTGCATTTACACCACAGCGGATTCTACTTTGAGAGAATTGTACAGTTACCACTTTCATACTGTATTTAGGAGTGCAGTGATTCAAAAGGTAATCAATATACATGGTCAAACAATCTGTGAGAATGAGGCAGCTGTAATATGAGCACTGGTCGTGGTGACTTGTGCATAAAAGTGCCAACATTTCCTTGAGTTGCTCATGGGAAGAAATTATGCAAGCCTTACCTCGTGGAAGGATTTATGCAAAACTTGCCACCAGTTACTCATGGGGAGAAATTATGCAAAACGTGTTTTGCATAAATCCTTCATAGTATACAACCTTTACACTATCTTCTTGAGAAGGATTTTATGCAAAAGTTGAAAAGAGTATCTACCTAACCATTTCTTTGTAATTGACTATGAATCTCATCACTATTTGCAGGTGTACTGTTTGGGTAGCCTTGTTCCCAGGCCTTCCCATTATGTACCTCTTGAGTGTTCACAAGTAGTGCAGCAAATGCCTGTAGTGGTCATCCGTAACTATGACTGTAGCCCATCCATGCAATGAATAGTCACAACACAATTTCACTGGTATGGTTTTAGCAAGGAGAAACAAATTTATTGCTACAAGCTAGTTCATACCTCAGATCACTCGTACATGAAGAAACCTATCTCAGTGAGGTGTAGCGCCTTCCACCTTAACCCCCCTGGAACTATCTTTAGCAACTTGTCATATGTGGTCACCTATGGTAAGTGAATAATACTAGTCAGATGATTGATCATCGTGGGGCAAGCCTGAATGAGCAACACACTGCTGATTTGCTACTTTTCATGGCACATAGCAAGATTTGTCACTATAAGCAAACCTTGATAAGTACGTAGCTAAGTCCTCACCAGGTATCACATTTGCCAACAAATTGCAGTCATTTCTCCAACCAGGGCAGGTACTGTAGCTACACGTGCATGGACTAAGCTTCACGCTTCACGCATGGCCCTTACCTGAAGCGACATCAATCACAATACATAATTTGCATAGTCGTGAGCAGCCTGTCGTTGGAGGTCTGTGGCTGTACAAAGTAAGTTGCCATGTGTGCTTCAACTTCAGTCGTCTTCACTTCAGGTAGCCAATGCTGCACTCTGGCAGTAAGTAGCCTTCACCTACCTACTGAGCACACACGGACGTTCAAGCTTCATAAAATATTTAAATGTGCCCATTTGAAATTTATGGTATATGGCTGCAAACAAACAAACATACACACATCTTTGCAATGCAATCCTGCTCAGGCTCGCCCCAATTACTGCACAGCTGTATGGATGTGGGGTGACAAGAATTTTTTGTGGCAAGTGATGAATTATCTACACCACTTAGCTACCTGGCTAAGACTGTACATTGGTGGTTTAAATAATGTGAGATGCACAAGTATTGTGTGTGTGTGTGTGTGTGTGTGTGTGTGTGTGTGTGTGTGTATGTGTGTGTGTGTGTGTGTGTGTGTGTGTGTGTGTGTGTGTGTGTGTGTGTGTGTGTGTGTGTGTGTGTGTGTGTGTGTGTGTGTGTGTGTGGGAGGAGGGTAGTTAGGAGTGACATTTTGTGGTTTCACTGTTGGTAGGTATATACCTAGCTATCCAGAATACTTTCATGCCTACATGTACTTCATTAGCAATAAAGCACATGGTGTGAGGAGAGAGCCTGGGGACGAGACTACAGTAGCTATACCGTGGTCTTGCAAAAGAGTGCCCACTCCCTACTTTTGGCCTGATTTCCTTTATAGAGTCAATGTGATGTGTATGTGTGTGTGTGTGTGTGTATGTGTGTGTGGGGGGGCAGAGGGATCCAGAAAACTGGGAACAAGGTGCAGACATTCAAGGAATATTTATGCAAAACATTTTGGTAGTAATCGTTGAGTGTTTTCATTTAAATTGTCCTCATTCCCAGGTGTTCCAGAGAGTCCTGGCAACTTGATACTGACTCCTTCAGGGACAGACCTTACTCTCAACTGGTTCCCGCCCACCAATGTTCCCCCAGGAGTCCCTGTCACTTACTATGTGAATGTCATGAACAGAGCAAGGAGTAACTGGTATAATCAATCAATCTACCTACACTCTACCTATACATCAACTTACACCTGCATGTACAACTGATTAATAGGTAGGTATGTAGATAGATTGATTCATAGATGCTAGATAGATAGATAAATAGGTAGATATATAAATAGATAGATAAATAGGTAGATAGATAGGCAGACAGATAGACATAGACAGACAGACAGACAGATAGTCTCGAACCCAGACCCCCCTTCAACCCTCCAAGAGCAAATTAAAGGGGGTCTGATAAATATAGTACAAAATTTTTGTACCTCCACGGGATTTTGGTGGCACAATCTGATTCGCTGATGTGGCAATTAGGGCTGCACCTAATTTTAGGTGCTACTGGGAATACGAGTAATTCCGAGATTAAACAGACGTTTACAGTCAGCCATGTGCTATTATTATATGGCAGTGTCTTCTGGTGGCTCTGTGTGTGAGTCTGTGGACTCTGAGTGGCCCCGTCTACTACCAAGTCTACCGCTGAGTCAACCGCTGAGTCTACTGCCGGTTCTAGTGTACTGTCTGTTCTGTGATGTGTGTCGAAAATGAAAAACTCAGCATAATCCACCACCACCATGAGGGAAACATCGACCTACTCAAGGGCCATAGAGCGTTTAATCCGAAGTCTGTATCCCCATTACACCAAGTGAAAGAATACACTGGAGAGTGTTTGTCAGTATCCTATTCTGTAATGCATGTAGAAAAGAAATAGAACTGAAGAGTAGCGCTGTTATTAATTGCATTAAATCTATTAAGCATAAGTTAGGCAAAGAGCAATTGGTAAAGAAGGAAGCAACTGAACATGACAACTTTATGGAAGAACGTGTCATTTTAAGAAAATATAAGGAATTAATTTTCAATAGAATATTAAGTGTTTTGGGGGGAATAATAGGCTCAGGCCTAGTGGCAATTATCTCACTGGCTTCCTTACCACAAACCACTTAGCCTTACTCATCACACTTACACTGACCTACTTAGCACACCTCAAATTTACTGAAGCCCAGCAAGCAACTTCAAAGGCTTAGCTTTTAGCAGAATCCATAAAACAGCTAGCCCATAGTGTGAGGCTGCACTATATTCTCCAGACCCCCTTTCCTCTTTGGAGGGGGGATCTGGCTATGACACTAACATGCAGACAGACAGATAGACAGAGATTGACAGAATGATGTAGGTATATCTATAGGTAGATGTTGGATACAGGATAGATGGATAGACAGACAGATAAGTAGACATGTACAGCTAGATAAATGTACAGATAGGTAGATGGATAGGTAGATGGATGTGAATAAGTAGATAAATAAGCAGTGAATATTTGTTTAACCATCAGTTAGAAATAGGCAACCAAGTGTGGAAATTGTGATGTTTCCCTTCCTGTGCTTAATAGAACATGCAACATCACCACAACATCATTCACATTTCCTGAGGATGACCAGGGAACTTGTGAGATGTTTCAGTTTTCTGTGACAGTATCTAATCCTGCGGGTGACAGCATCCCCACCACAGCATCCAGGATACTATCCCAATCTGTGAGTTTGTAAGACCAGGAGTTGATTGCATGATGGGGAGTGAGAGAGAGAGATAGAGAGATAGAGAGAGGGCATGTATTTCCCAGTACACCTACTCTAGGCATTGAAATGAATGATTAATGGTGGTCCAGTAGTACAGCAGATGTCTTGCAACAGGCAAAACTCAACGGTGGAAAACCACAATTGATTTATTGTGCTTGAACAGAGAGGAACGGCATGCTGAGTAGGCCTCAGCACATTATATCTTTTTTTCTTCCCATTATTCTATTCTCTAATTCCCAAAATAATCCCCTATTATTCTTGTAATTATTCTTTTCTTTCTGAAACTTAAATTTCTCATACAAGAACACAATTAATACGCACACGTAGTATTCAACTATTGAAGTCCATGTTTGTTATATTGCCATCAGGCGTCCATGCTATCGTGTAATTCATGCCCTTCCATTGCTCACTATGCTCAGCTCAGCCAGGTTTGTCAGCACGTGGCCGTTAGTTCGAACTTTGAACCTTGATTGGGCAAATTTAACCCCATTATTTCCTAATTATTCTTCTTTTATAAGCGCACCTATTATTCCCAAAGAAATTCCCGAATAATGTGCGGAGGTCTAATGCTGAGGCGGGAAAGATAATCAGATTCATACGTGGTAAATCAATTGTGGTTTTCCACTGTTCCACGTGCCTGTTGCAAGACTTTTGCAATCTGCTGTAACAACCAGAACAATTAGCCTGCCTTATGAATATTTAGTAGACACACACAAGCTGACTCTGGGGGTGAATTGTAGCCTTGTTCCCAGGCCCTGCGCGCGTTCGTCGCTTGCAGTACGAAATTCGTGCAGAGGGCCTGGGCTCGTTCATCACGTGATGTGTGCCGCAGCCGTAATTTTACGTCACACCAGATATGGCCACGCCGTGTTGCAGCATTGGTTGTTGGAAGAACCTGAAACAGGTCACGCGCGTACGATAGACTACAATAGTAAACTCAAGCTGAAGAAGACGAGGAGCCGAAATCCAGGGTCGACCTAGTAACACGATGTGGCAAGGTATCTGAATATAGACGTCTACTATCCAGCTAAACATGGCAGCTTGTGCTCTTTCGCTGCCGAGACTTTTAGCACTTAGGTAAGTCTGTGGGGCTCTTTCAACGCTAAACTGGGCGCTAGCTCATCTATGACATCATTGATTCCAGTAGAATGGTCGTGACGTAAGCTGCGGCACACATCACGTGATCATAGTGATGAACGAGCCCAGGCCCTCTGCGCGAATTTCGTACTGCAAGCGACGAACGCGCAGGGCCTGGGAACGAGGCTAGGTGAATTGTGTTTCTTATTAAAGCTTCATAAGTATACCATTCCAATCTGTGTATGACGTAGAATTACCTCACTGTCCATTTTGGATTCCTTGTGTTCTACAGCTGCAGATCTTCGTAATGCTAGCCGTGAGCTCACCATCGACTATATCAACCTAAAATGTGGAAATGAAGTGTTCATTCAAGTCTCCTTCCCAGTAAGTACAAGCTCATTTTTGGCCAACTTATCATAGTGATTTCCTACATCAGTTTCACAGTGTTGTACATGTGAGGTCTGGTATTGGCCAATCACGTCCTGTGCAGTGGGTGACTTTACATAACATCTAGGCCTTTATTTTAGAGGGATGTGGTTTATGATATATGCTCACGGCACTTCTCAAACCATAGAACAAGGGATCTGCATGTGGAAGTGGATACTTATAGCTCCAAGCCCTATTGCAAACAGAAGGAGATCTAGAATTAGTTAGTAGAACCCTTATCTGTTGTATGTCATTGTTGCTCTGTCCCAGTCTCATAGGCCTTGCCCTGGCCTGTTGCTTTGTAGCGAGACTTAAAAATTATACCTATCTATCTATACCCGGAATGGTGGTGGTTGGATCTACGTTTTGTCGGTTCTGATGTAAATAATGGTGTCCAAGCTGTACTTAACATATACCATATTGTCCCGAGCAAGCGCCCACCCCCCAATTTTGACAGTTTTGTGGTTTTTTGAAGTCCTCCGTGTAACCGCCCACCATGCTAAGTTCTTGCGTAGTGAATCGAAAGTAAGTCCACTGAGCTCACGTACATACCTGCAATCATTCTGATGTGCTTCAGGCACCATGACATCCGGCATCAAGGTTTCACACATACCCGTCCATAGCCTTGTTCGCAGCATTCTTTGCCTGCAGTACGAAATTAGCATACTACAAGTGACGTACGCTTTGGAAGGTTGGCAACGAGGCTACAAGTCAGTCTGATTTCTAGTACGATACAGCTTTCTCCACCATCGGGCTGGCCTGTAATTACTGCATTAATGCAGTTCAAAATGATATATTGCATTCATGGCCAAAAATATAGAGAACAAACGTCTTCAGTCACTTTCTAACAGATTAGGCAGTCATGCTACAAACACACATTCTTGGTCACTAAAAGACATGTGGACAAGCTTCTCCAGAATAGCATGAGCATGCACAGCTACATGTACATCATTTGGATGGTAGCAGGGAACAATGTGAAAAACCCTAGCACCTGTAACAGAATCATTGGGCAGTTTAATATTCCGTACTTGGATGAAAGAAACAGGGGCACACCATCAGTATTCCGTTGAAAAGCGACATTACATGGATTAGTCAGAAATTTACCCGGTTGCATGTGAACTCGATATAGCTTCCCATCATAAACATCCTCGATGTTGTCGGGTTGCAGTTTCTGACGCTGAAAGCGATATTGCAGATCTTTATAGAATCCTGGTCTCAAACTACGAAGTTCTTCTTCAACTGAAATCTTCATGTCAAAGTATGACCTACTGGAACTTGGTAAAGCAGTTCTGCAACACAAGCTGTTGGGACACACTCGTTCAAATTCACTAACTGCTGTTTTGCATAGAGAACAGTAGTAGTGCCTTCGGGATGGAAATCGGAATCCTGAAAAATACTTCTTAAAAAACACAGGGATGTTATGCAAACATTTGGTGCTGGACAATGTAAGTTAAGTACCTGAAGGAGGTCTCTCACAGCGGAATCGGTAAGACTATGTTTGATTGCAAATGACATCAGCAACATAAGACTAATTCCTAAACTAATGCGTGCCCCTTCATACAGCGGAGTTCTAAATTCTTCATCAATGGAATTTCCAGCAGTTGTTTCAGGATCAGAATTATCACCAACAGCAACTTCCATATCATCACTCACCGTAAAAAGTTATACTTCTTCATCAATGTACCGTGTGTAATGTGACTGGTACCGTGTGTAGTGTGACTGGTACCGTGTGTAGTGTGACTGGTACCGTGTGTAGTGTGACTGGTACCGTGTGTAGTGTGACTGGTACTGTGTGTAGTGTGACTGGTACCGTGTGTTGTGTGACCGGTACCGTGTGTAGTGTGACTGGTACCGTGTGTAGTGTGACCGGTACCGTGTGTAGTGTGACCGGTACCGTGTGTAGTGTGGACTGGTACTGTGTGTTGTGTGACCGGTACCGTGTGTAGTGTGACTGGTACTGTGTGTAGTGTGACCGGTACCGTGTGTAGTGTGACTGGTACCGTGTGTAGTGTGACCGGTACCGTGTGTAGTGTGACCGGTACCGTGTGTAGTGTGACTGGTACCGTGTGTAGTGTGACCGGTACCGTGTGTAGTGTGACCGGTACCGTGTGTAGTGTGACCGGTACCGTGTGTAGTGTGACCGGTACCGTGTGTAGTGTGACTGGTACCGTGTGTAGTGTAGACCGGTACCGTGTGTAGTGTGACTGGTACCGTGTGTAGTGTGACTGGTACCGTGTGTAGTGTGACTGGTACCGTGTGTAGTGTGACTGGTACCGTGTGTAGTGTGACTGGTACCGTGTGTAGTGTGACTGGTACCGTGTGTAGTGTGACTGGTACCGTGTGTAGTGTGACTGGTACCGTGTGTAGTGTGACTGGCACCGTTACGAGTGAAGTCGGAAAGGACTGTTGTCAGTTGGGAAAGACAGTAGTTGTGAAAGCAGGGACTTACTTTGTGTCTATAGACAGAAAGACAGCCGTATACAGTCTGGAAGCTGTTGAATTTAAATTTTTTTTTTTTTTTTAATGCTGTCCATGAAATTGCATTTCCATATTTCACTGACCTGCCTGTGAGTTTGAGCTTTTGTCATCCTTATACATTGTAGTAGATTTATAATTCAGCATGATACAGTGCAAGCCTCCCGTAAACATGTTGGTGCAATAGAAAATATAATAAAGCTCTCACAGAATTGAAGTGTGTGAGAAAGTGATTTTATACACACTTTACTAGTATTCTGTTATTTTCTTATCATGGGGCATGAAATATTTGTCCATATCTTATGCATGGTTATTTATTTGACATGCTACGCATGCACATGTGTGTTATAAGCTGTGCATTCTCTTGTCTTGTTACAAGTGAGTGATGAATTTCTTATTACATGGGTTAGATGATGAGTCATTTCACTCGTGTGCTTTATTTTCACTCCCCTTCAGCTCGTGAATATGTGAAACAACTTGATGTTATCCACTCTGACAAATGCACTAAGGTATATTTCTTATTAGCAGTCTATTATCATTATGTGTGCCAACTCCCCCACCATCCACTTTTTGACAATATGCAAAAACAGAGGGGAAGGCCTGGGCGATCTCATCAAACGGATGATGTTAATTTCTACTTTTGGTGGACAGAAGGAGGGAGATCATTCAGACTCCTTCCCCTCTCTGTCTACCTAGGTGAACATTGACTTAATCATTCATGCAACAAGATCTCACAGGCCTTCTCTCTCCATTTTTGCCTACTTTCAAGTGACCAAAAACTGGAGCCGTGGAAACTAGGCCAGGGAACCAGAACTCTGATCCCAGTGTCTGTTGCTTGCCATGGGTCAAAAAACTGATTCTGTGTGCACTGACATCACAATGATATAATAGTGACATCACAATGATATAATAGTGACATCACAATGATGTAATAATGATATCACAATGATGTAATAATGACATCACAATGATGTGTAGTGACATCACAATGATGTAAGTGATGTCATAATGATGTATAGTGATGTCACAAAACTATAGCCAAGTTCAACCAATGTAAACCTGACCTTATTTGCATGGTACAATATGTTATTGAATGATACTGGTATAAACTTTGAAATTTGGCAAGTGTTTTGTATAAAAATTTTGAACATCTGGAATCTGTACATGTACCTCAAGTGCTGACTATGACAGACTGTTCAGGACTACATTGCTTGGACACACAGTGCAAGAAAATGAAAGCTCGGAATCATTCAGACTACTTCTCCTCTCTGTCTACCTAGGTGAACATTGACTTAATCATTCATGCAACAGGATCTCACAAGCCTTCCCTCTCCATTTTTGCATACTGTAAGCGATCAAAAACTGGAGCCAGGGACAGGGCCGCCGAGAGAGCAGAGGGGCCCTGGGGAAAAGCTTTCACTCACGAAACGTGCAAAAATTTTCCAACTAATTAATTATTCATTATAGGCGTGATCAATCAATTAACGGTATTGGTTCAGCGTGTTTACACGTGTCAAAGTACACTAACCATGAAAGTGGTACAGATTATTATTACCGTTCACTCATTGAGTCCAGACAATGGACAGTGAAAGAAAAAGAAACAGCGTGACGCTACAGGGCAGAAAGGTATAGATAAAAATTAATTTAAAAGCCTCATGGGGCCCCTTTTCTAGAAAAAAGTTTGGGGGCCCTAGTGAAGTATCCCCTGTCCTCCCCATCTCGGTGGGCCTGGCCAGGGAAACAAGGCCTAGGGAACAAGGCTACCTTAATTGTACCCAGGACTTTGATTCCAATGTCTGTGGCTTGCCATGGGTCAAAAGTACTGATTCTGAGTGCAAAGACCTCCAAATGATGTGACATCACAATGATGTAATAGTCACATCACAATAATGTAATAGTCACATCACAATGATGTAATAGTCACATCACAATAATGTAATAGTCACATCACAATGATGTATAGTGGCATCACAATGATGTATGTGACTTCACAATGATGTATGTGACATCACAATGATGTATAGTGATGTCACAATGATGTATAGTGACATCACAAAACTATGGCCAAGCTCAAGCCAATGTAAACCTGACTGATCTTATTTGCATGGTACAATAATTACCCCGCACGCGCATGCACGAAGGGGTTAAGCAATTGGTTTTGTCCGTCTGTTTGTTTGTTTGTCAGTCAGTTTGTCAGTTTGTCAGTCCGGTGAAAAATTTTTAAATCTGAATATAGACCGGGTTCAACGATTTCCAAAACTGACAGTAGCATTGACATTGTAAAAAAGTGACCTATGTATACCTCATAAGAAGCAAAGCGGTTCTATACCCTCTGCTTTTCCAGCAGTTTCCTATTTAACGTCGTGATCATCCGCCATTTTAATACGGTCAATACCATAGAGTCCAGGTATTCGTGGACTTGACGCGTGTTCATAATTTTGATACGGTGGAGTCTGGGCATACACACACACGCGAAATTTCCGTAATGCTACCCGGATCTGTATACTTTTCGAAAAAAAAAAAACGGCAAGCTGAGTTAACCCAGAAAGCAGAGGCAAGGAGAAAGAAAGAAGCTGCGGACCAGGCAGCTAAACAGAAAGCTGAGTCAACCCAGGAAGCAGACGCAAGGAGAAAGAAAGAAGCTGAGGCCCTGGTAGCTAAAAGGCAAGCTGAGTCAATCCAGGAAGCAGACACAAGGAGAGTTGCCAAGACCCAGGCAGCTAAGCGCCAAGTTAGATCCAACTAGCCACAGTTACACTCTTTATTATTAGTTTATATCATAAAACAGCGCGGAGTATGTCTTCACTGAAGACTTCTAGTTTTGTTATCGAATGATACTGGCTGTTTGGTGTAGACTTTGAAATTTGGCAAGCACTTTGTATGGACATCTGGAATCTGTACACGTACCTCAAGTGCTGACTATGACAGACAAGGCAGACTGCTCAGTTTGTTTCAAGCAATGATCATGGTAAACTAGTCTGCTAGACAACTTCTGTGACAGTCTTTCATAGAATTTGAAGAATATTCAAACTGAACTGGCAGGGATCACAAGTGCTTCAAAGATGCATGATATATGAGCCCCAGAAAGTCAGTGATACCGCACTTTGAATACAGCGATACAATGTACAGTGGAACCTCTATAATGCGGACACCATTGGTGCCATCTAAAGTGTCCTGAGTAAAGAGATGTCCTACTTCGGAGGCTTCCGGTATATTTTCGGTAGGCATGGCAATGCGTACTCGTGCCGTTGAGTGCTATAAAGGCGTGTTCCAGAGCTCTCCCTTGCTGTACGATGGGAATAAAGGATAACCAGAGGCTATAACTATGCGTACCAGTGTTAGTATAATGTCCAGTTGGTGAATCAATCAGCGGTGCTGGACAATCTTGTGCGTGAGGCCTGCCAGCGTCCGCAATTGAGTGAATTTTGTACAGTCTAGGTACTAGCGGGACCGCAAAATCTGTCCACTTTACGGAATAGCGAGGTGTCTGCATTTCGGAGAGCTCTAAAGTATTACGCATAATGCAAATTCAATCCGGACCACAACATTTTGTCCTGAGGTGTCCACTATAGAGAAGGTCTGAGAGGTTCCACTGTATATACAAGTTGCCTGAGCAATATTCATAGCTCAGATGAGTATATTCATAACCAACATTAGTGCTTCATAGCCAACCACTAAAACCCACAAGTGTTAGCTTCAGGGGACTGTTTATAAAGCTGATCAGTCTGGACTATTCATCCTACTGCGGAGGTTGGTCCTTTCATTTTTGGAAGGCTCATACACTATTGAGCCTAAGAGGAACCATCATGAAGGTGAACCTGAGCAGGTCTCAACCTCATAGACTGAAAGTGAGTTAGGTTGGTATGAAAATGTGTGAGACATGCTGAATAGATAGTCAAAGTATCTCTTGCTGTGTCTTTTCAGGCCACTGACACCAAATGCGACTCAGAACGATTAAGGTGGGCTTAACTTTATTATTTGTAACGCAGAAGTACACGAGGATATTGCAATACTTTACGGAACCCGAATGGCTGCTGAGTGTAACTTCGTCATTGTTATTCTGACCTTTAATATTTTCTGTATTGCTTTGTTTTAGCGCTGATTATGAAGTAGGTATGTCCGAATTTCAGAAGTGATAGACTGAGAGCCACGTGTTTCTGCAAGCAGAAGACAGAAGTAAAGCTCAAGTCATTTTGAGCGACGATGACCAATCTTCTTTGGCTGTTTATGCGGAACACTCGCCAGCCTTGGAACCAAGATCTGGTAGCTTTTCTGTGTACATGAGGAGTTGAAGTTGTTATAACCAGGTGGCATTTGTGCTGTTAATGCTGTACTGAAAAAGCCTTAACTTTTGAAAGTTAAGGACTGCCCGATAAGCCCCAATTTTTACCTACCTTCCATTATATATCAGCCGTAAAAAGGAAAGCTGTTTCATGCCACCTGATTTCGGTTAGACCATGAACTATAGTAATAGTACCTGCAATGGCTTAGCTCTCAGGCTACGTCTTCAGTTCCGCATTTTGCTGTATTTATTGCTACAAACGGCTTGTTTACACAAGCTCGGCGGCTGTTAATTGGTTGCCATGACAACAAATTGTTTTTATTTACAGAATTGGGAAGCATCATTGTTGTCATTATTACAAACCCCATACTGCCATGGGTTCATGAGCACCATGTAAAAACTTGATGTGTGTATAATTAGCCTGCCTTAGCTGTTCTGAGGAGATACAATTGTTTTTCTGCCTTAATGCGGGCCTAGTTACAGGAAACTAAATTTCTGAAGTACATCAATCAAGAACAATTGTATCTCGAGAACCACACAATGCATAAAGATAAGACTTACATGTACACCATTACATTGGCAAGGACCTGCAGATTCCTAATACTGTTGGCCTAATGCGTAGTTGGGGGTGTCTGTGCCTAAAAACTACGAAATTTCACTGTCTGATCATTGAGGGAGTGACCCACTCAAATTTTTAGTAACACCCAGTAGCATCCAAGGCAGCTATAGTGATGCAGCAGAGTCCTGCAGCTTTTAACAGTGCACAAATCTTACCGACAGTTGGTTCAGAAAAGGAACAGGAAGCGGCATCCGAAAACACATCATTGTAGTCGACTATCAAATGTTTCGGGCTGTATTGACCCTCTCATCTGGTAAGCAATTTGGTATTGCCTGAACCTTCACAGTGCTCGCTTAGCTTTTTGCTCCAATGATGTTCAATTGCAAGCAAACACTCTGTAGCTAATCATCATGTTTCACAGCATGATACGTACACTTCAGTAGTGTAACTAGAGCTGCAACGATTATTGGTTGTGCGATATATTGTCATTCTACTTTGAGTGATATGCATAATATCATGTGATCGTAAAGTAAGCAAGTGCCACACTCATGGTAAACTGTTGCTGTGAGAGAGGGCGAGTGTCTTGGTCAAATAAAAGAGCATAAATTGACACTTGAGCTGCATTTTTCAGTCACCAGATATGGTGGATTCTGCCTTCCTTTTCGTGGCATAACCGAGTATCTGCATGGCTTAGTCTCTGTGTACGAGCGTCTGATTATCGCCGGTATCCAAGTATTGATAGTTTATATGTAGCAAGTCATGTATAGTTTTATGGGAATGATGCATATTGACTTTCCCGTATTGTAAGCAATTTGGTATTACCCGAACCTTGCACTTCTCATGATCAGTGCTCGCTTAGCTTTTTCTCCAGTGATGTTCATTTGCAAGCAAACTCTCTACTGCTATAGCTAATCAGCATGTTTTGTACGTACTTCAATAGTGCAACTAGAGCTGCAACGATTATTAGTTTTGCAATATATTGTCATTTTAATTTGAGTGATACGCATAATATCATGTGATCATAAAGTAGGCAAGTGCCGCACTCATGGTAAACTGTTGCTGTGAGAGACAGTGTCTTGGTCAAATAAAAATGTGAGGTGTAGCCACCCCATGTCCTGCCACATGCTGCCACACCCTGGATGATACATATATTTAACAGGTGAAAGAAATCCAAAACACATTTATCATCCATCAATCCCATCACAATTCATCAAGCTTCAGAGATGCTTGTTTGCTAGCCAACGTATACAAGTTCATATGCATCAATCTATCATCCGGTTCTTAACCAGCAGAGGATGCATATGAACTGATATATGTCCACTAACTGACAAGTGTCTGTGCTATCTCTTTGAAGCTAGGTGGAACTGTGAGAGGGTGGGTTGATAGATGATAATTGTATTTTGGAATTCCTCACCCACATGTTCAATGGACCCTGAAACTGCAGTAACCATGCACTTGTGGTCATGCATATTTTGCAGTGTGCTTGCACTCCAGCTCCTCTCTGACTGTTTCTCATAACTGTCTTCATTCATGCGATTGCTGGCACTTGCTTCATGGACAGTGTCAGTCAGCTTAGACTGTAGGTCAAGTGGAAAACCTTACTTGTATTGTCCATACGTTGTGTGTGGCTGTCATGTTATGTGAATTACAGTGTGAAAAATATGTAGAAATGCCATGTCTCTTTTTCTCATCTGGATACCTGTTGAATCATGTAGTGTAGCAGACTGGATTCGATCAAAATTGCCAGAAAAACTTGCTTGACGTTTGCATTGCGTAATACCAGCAACAGTGGCTAATTTCCTTTTAGTTTTCCTTTCCTTCCATGTAGCTTAGCCTTTGTTCTCAATACTGATTGTTTGTATACAAATTTTGCTGTCTATGTACATACGTTGCATGTCCTCTTGCTTCCAAAGTGGCTCTATGCACTCTTGGCTAGATGCAGATCTTGCCCCATCTGTGATTGATTATAAGATAACGTATTCATAACCTCTTAAGAACATTCATGGCTACAGGATGTAAACCCACAAGTGTTAGGTTTGTTGGATTGCTTAAAAACAGCACAGTCTGGGGCAGGGGGGAGAACTGTTTTCATGTACCCACGTTCCTTGCGTGTGTGTTAAAATTTTTGGAAGGCTCACTCACTGATAGTTTGAGCCTAATGTCACAAGTGAGTATCATGGCGTACGGTAGTACGCCATATGTAGGGATGACCCCGAAAAAAAATGGCGGCCACATTCAAAGTGCACAAATGACACGCTCGAAATGTCCGCGTTAGATAAGTCTACGGCCTCCATGAGCCATATCAGACATTATCGAGTGCTTCCATGGGCAACAGGATCGTTAAATTTGCTGGAAAGCATCGCTAAGTATACCTGACATCAAGTCGCTAAAAAAGGCAAATCGTTTGCTCACCACGATAGCACGACAACGGCTGAAGCTATTACAACGATTCAAACGCGAAAGATCAGCATAAATTACTGGGTATTGTACCCACCACTCATCGTTCTCAAAGAAAGAAGTCGAATTAATCGGCGATTCTCAGGTAACCCCACGCTTATGCTTGCTGCTATACGCCATTTTGTTAGAATAGAATATTCATAGCGATTACGTCAACAGAAGTTCAACAGCTACATTACAGCACGTGAAGTTGGCATGCAGCTGCGGTTATTCATAGATAATATAGCTCCGTACCGGGATTGGAAACATCTCACGTGATGCGCATATCTTCAATAGTTAAGCGCGCGGACACTCCGTGTTACTGTCGTGGGTTGCCTTGAGGGAGAAGGAGCGACCGACCGACAAGCAAAAAAGCTTCAGAAGCGAGAAGTGTACTTAAGCTGGTGAGTTTTGCGGGGTAGTGTGCGGTTTGGGGAGGGTTGCGCTACAATTAGAACAGTAATTTTTGTCTGATAGTCAAGTTTAGTGTAGTCATTTTAAACCTTTAAGCAAGCGCCTCTGTTTTGTTAAAATTTTGTGTACCAGTTGCTCTCAGTGTAGGTTTATGGCTTTGGTTTAGAGTGTTTCCGAAGAAAGCTCACAGCCTGAAGTTTTGCATGGTAATAGTATATGATGATATGAACACGTTTTTCTTAAGTTACAGGAAGTATACGGCCATACATAGTCTACGGTAGGTAAAGAAGTTTGTGTACCAGTTGCTCTCAGTGCAGGTTTATGGCTTTGGTTTAGAGTGTTTTAGAAGAAAGCTCACAGTCTGAAGTTTTGCATGGTAATAGTATATGATGATATGAACACGTTTTTCTTAAGTTACAGGAAGTATACGGCCATACTTAGTCTACGGTAGGTAAAGAAGTTTGTGTACCAGTTGCTCTCAGTGTAGGTTTATGGCTTTGGTTTAGAGTGTTTTAGAAGAAAGCTCATAGTCTGAAGTTTTGCATGGTAACAGTATATGATGTCATACACTTTATTGTGGAGGAGTTTGTGGGGGGGATTGTGGTAGTTCCTTTTCGGAGTGCCTATTATTACCACCCATAAATTGGTGGCAATAATCGCCACTAAATGCCTATTACCACCGATCCCAATCATTCCATTGTTGCATACAGTTACTATAAGTCTATAAAGAAGCAGCCTTACATGAGAAAGCGTGCTTGTGGCTATGCTGGATTACAGTAATTTTCACTTCTCCATCTTACTAGGTACAAGGTTAAGCTTAAACATTGGCACAAGACTGACCTGCCACAATACATGGTAACTTCTACAGGGATTCGCGTGATACACCCATCTTCAGTGTCAAAAGGCTTGTTGTGCCACCAAGAGCACATAAGAACGGGTGGCTTGAGTAAGAGTGTGTAACTCCATAAGATTTGAAACCGCTTGGATTTTACCTCTAGTACTATGAATAGTAACATGTACTGTTCAGCTGTGGATAGACATAAGCCATTGTTGCTAAGCACGTGACCAGGTGTTCTATTTTTAGTACAGCTCAGTAATTTGACCGAACTATGGGCTTCTATTGGAGTTACACTCTCTTAAGAACTCAAGCCACTTGTTCTTGCGTATGTGCTCTTGTGCCACCGATCAGTGTCAATAGTCAGTCATAGACTTTATTGCCACTAATGCAGTAGCAGTAACCAACCAGTAGCGGTAATCACCAGTTTTTTTGGCGGCAATAGCCATGGCCTTTCCTTTTGAAAATAGGCCTCTTGTATTTGTGTAACGGCAACGTTCATTCCCTGTACACCTACAGATATGGGTGGGAGAAAATTCCAGTTGGACATGCATTGCAAGAGAAGAGAGGAAATATGATGGATGAAACGCTATCTTACTCCGTATCTGAAAGGAACTACCAGTGTTGCCACTCACAGTATTAATTGCAGGACAACTAGTTGATATCTAGTCACTAAGTCTGGTGCAAACATATCACTACACTCCCAGCATTCCAATCCCATCACTCGCCATCACTGACTGATGCTCCTGGTCTGCTGGTCCCTGCTTGTACGACAGTGTCGGCTTGATCCTCCACAACAATTCTTTGGTTGTCAGTGCCAAGAGGTTGTGTACGTCACAATCCCAACATTTTAGCAATACCCAGACTTCAAGAGCAAGGTTGATTATACAGAATTGAAAATGAACACTTATCTAAACACCCCCAAGGAAGTAACCATAAGCTGTATCTACTTTTTTCGGCAGGTTTCCTCTACATTTTCTTAATTCAATTGTATTGTGTATTGTTGATATCATGCTGTATAATTTGCTTGCTTTATCAACTTCCAAGAGCAATTATAAAAACCGTTTTTCCTGTAAATTTGACTGTGTGCACACATGAGGAGCTTCTCTAGTTGTGCTCCATCTTTTGTTACAGTAGCTGTAGTGTGCTCTCTCTACTACACTGGACGTCCCGACGCGCGCGATAACCTCGCAGTGGTTTCACGGATGATCCCAGATCGCAGTCCATCATGTACGCAACCGGAAGTACTACTTCCTGCGTAACGCGGAGTGGACGGCATAATTGAGATGTTTCCAATCCCGGTACGGAGCTATATTATCTATGGGTTATTCTACTTCCGTAGAGAACTTGACGATCGATTGATTCCCAAACGATTGCATATGTTGCTACTTTCATACAGCAGTTGACGTACTTGTGCTGGATTTGACAAGGAACGCAGTATGCGTAACGTCCACAAGAAACGGGCGCGGGATAAGCAGAACTATCTGCGAAACAAAGAAAGCAAAAGGCAAGCGTCCCGTAACAAGTACTGGAAGAACCCGGAAAAACAAAGGGCATCTTCCCGGGCGTACTCTCTTACTAGTTATTGGAAGAACCCTGAAAAGAAAAGGGCATCTTCCCATACCCGTTATTGGGAGGACCCCGAGACCAAGAGGGCGTCCTCCCATACCCGTTATTGGGAGGACCCCGAGACCACAGTGCCTTAGAACAACCACTCACACACACATGCACATACCCAATTAGACAACAGTTACACCCATGATTCCATTGTCAAGTGGATAAGTGCAAACAGCTAACATCCTCCAGAAATCCATCAACATCAACAATAAACTACATAACAAGTCATTTCACTTGGGGTGTGGTTACACAACAACAACAAAAAAAAAACAACAGAAACAAGTCACAAAAAAGTTTGCCAAACGCAAACAAGCACATGTAGGGATGAAATCCTCAAAAACCAACCAAACAAGACGGGAACGACACCACAATACTTTTACACCATCCCTACATCTTGTGCCATTTTGCCACCTGTACACAACACAAAACCCTCTACATTTGTAATTATTAGCCCACACCAACCACAAACAAACATAGTACTTCACTCCATTCAACTACCTCACAAAATAACCCATCCTTCACAAAGCATTACAAAATTACCACTACTCACTTCACAGCCACCTGTATACAAGACAACCCATATCTATCATGCTAAACAGGCATAAAACTTAACAACATAATGCACATTCCAACATACCACACACACTCACCACTCCTCACTCACTCCACACCTTCTACACACAACTTGGACCATACCTGCTACACTCAGTAGCAACCACCAACAACACAACATACTCACTATGCACAACACACCCACGCCACACCCTTCCATCTACAAGACAACCCTCTTCTACACACAACTAAAAAACAAATACAAACACACAGTTTTGGCAAAATGGCACAAGATGTAGGGATGGTGTAAAAGTATTGTGGTGTCGTTCCCGCCTTGTTTGGTTGGTTTTTGAGGATTTCATCCCTACATGTGCTTGTTTGCGTTTGGCAAACTTTTTTGTGACTTTTTAACTTTCTTTGGGGGTGTTGGGCAGGGGAAGGAGGACACAGTCACGTGGTAGTGACAATTAGTGTGCTCTAGTAGAGGACATTCCAAGGGTAAGACTCATAGATACAAGCTTTAACAAGTGCTCGTGGATGAACTCACAATGGGTGCATAGCTGTTTTTGTTAAAAGCTGTTCAAGCCATCTAGCTAGTCAAAACTCCCTCTCGCGACTAACCTAGCATCTTACAATTTTGAAGGTGAGATGAGTCATGTGAAGCAATTTTGACTAGCCAGATGTCTTCAACTTTGTCAAAAATAAGTTGAAGTTGTTGGAGGAAGGAGTGATACTAGCCTCACACCCTGGCTCTTGGTGGGGAGGGACAAAATAGATCCTGGTATCTACTGTTTGCACATGTGGATAATTATCCACTGCTGAACACGTGTTAAAGCAATAGTAGGAGGGGAACGAGTGTTCAAACAATGTTTATCTGCAGTACTGAACTGCTTTTCAATGCTCTCATCTGATTGGTTGGGTTAGGGTTAATTTAGAGTGTTTTTACAGAATAGCGCATATAGTTGATTGACCAATAGGGCTAATTAGAACTGTGAAAAGTACTTCGGGATAGCTCATGTGCATACGCATCCACGTGATTGATAGTGTGATGTAGCATTTTATTACAGTATAGACGTAGTGTTTTAGTAGATTATATTAGTATAGTACTGTGAAACAACTACACTGCAACTAGTGTTATACGACCCTGATTCTCTTTCTAATTTGCAGTCTATGACAAACGGTAACACCACGGACTTATCAGGCAGTAGCCGTATAAACTTCTTTTTTTTTTCCCAGAAATCATCAGAAATGGAGACTACCTGTGCAGCTGTTTTGTGACTCATATCAAAAGTACCTAGCTGTTGGAGGGCAGTGGAGGGTGCAGGAGAATGAATGATCAAAGGAACTCCATTGTTGGTCAGAAGACGGTATAGTGGTAAGTATACGTTATGATGTCATAGTTGTATGGATATAACAAGATAGTTCCCGATTTACCAAGGTTCTGGGAAATTAAGTGCATGCATGGTATAGCTCTATGAGGAAGTTCGATAGGGTTGAACCACCCCGAACTCACGTGAAACCCCCCAAAAGATCTCTGTGTTGTACAGTGGTTGGAACAGGTTAACCTATAGATGCTTTCACGATTGAGGTATGATTAAATTTTGATAAGATACAAATTCTGTTGCTAGCACATGTCATTCCTGGACTGAGATATGAAGCACCTTCATAAACAGTTTTTCTCCCCACCCACCAAGAGCCTCGGTACAAGGCTAGAATGATACCAGCAAGAGTTGCTAACTGTTTTCCTCCACTTCCTGCAGCCAAGCTGGCCTCTGTTGTCAATACTGGTCATGTGTATACGAATTGAATTCTATATTTAACATTTTGCTATCTATGTAATTCTCATGCCCTCTCACCTTCAAAGTGGCTTGATACGCTCTTGGCTAGCCTCGTTCCCAGGCTCTTGTGCAGGGGAGGAGAAAAGAGAGCCTGGTACACACTGTTGGCACCTTGGTAACCTGCATACTACTCTGCTACACTAAAATTTGTTGTTTACCTGCTGAACCTTGTGAGACACCTTCGAGCGGTTTTGAAGTCAGAAACATTGTCGCTTTGACGGTAACTGTCAGCATTGCTTCGTTCAAGATGATCGGTAAACTTCAAAGTGAAAGATTGCGTGAGTCATGTGCGGTAGGATTTAGCTAGAACAGATGGTCTTTTTGGACACATGGATAATTCCTGTAAGCGAAGAGTTTATTGCCTTCATTGCTCCTTCATCATTGTCCACAGAGAACGTGGTCAGTGGCAGGCATCTTTCACACAGGAGAAGTTGGCATGTTTCACGGAGTTTAGTGTAACGGAGCAGATTTTACCTCCGCCCACGCACAAGAGCCTGGGACGGAGGCTAGCTCTTGGCTAGATACAAGGTCTAAAATAGATTCATATTCACTATAACATATTCATAACCTCTTAAGGAAAATTCATGGTTACAGGATGTGAACCCACAAGTGTTAGGTTCACTAGGGTGCTTATAAGCAGCACAGCACTGGAAGACAGTCATGATGACCGTTCTGGTTAGCAATGTTGCAAATTTTTGGAAGACTTGACCATTAATTGGTTGAGCCTAATAGTTAACCCTTAAGCCTAATGTGTTACAAGTAAGTACTGTACTTTAACTTCTTTGAGGGTGGGGAGCAGGGGAGGGAGGGTTGTTTGCGTTAGCAATGTTACTAATTTTTGGATTTCATGGTTACAGGATGTGAACCCCACAACTGTTAGTTTATCGGCAAGTGATTGAGTTCTACACTCATGGACAACTGATGCAGAGAGAGACGGTAAATATCTCAGATCACATAATGAGTAAAACATGAAGTGTAGCACTGCTTCAATTGGTTATCCTGGTGAAATAATAATCATTGTCATCTCTCCCTTTGCAGACGAATGCGAATTTCTGTAAGGAAAGGCAGTGCACAAAGTGTAGCCCAAACAAATTTGTGGGCCAGTAGGAAAATGACAGTCAAGTCGTCAAGTGGTAAGCAGGAGACAATGGAGACCACATTATGCAATGCATAGCCAATATATCAAATACATCTGACCAATGAACGATACAGTACTATTGCAGCTCTAACCGTGACTACACTGTCATCTTATTTCAGACTCAATATCTGTAATGTCACCCCCAACTGTCTGAGTGGCACAAGATGCCCAACTCCTCTTACTTCTTCGTTCCTTGCCCCCCCCCTGTTAGAGCAGCCACTGTACTCTATGTGAGGAGACACCCTATTCCTGGTGAGCCCTGCCACACATTAAATGAGTATTCTCAGAATGCTACTCGGTTGCCCCATTGGTTGGTCTTCATGCAGACACTTTTATCATAAGAATCAAGTGAAGTGCCTTTGCATGTTTGTTCAACTCAAAATTTGTATGGAAAATGGGTGTAAATTCCACGTTTCAGAGAGTCGGTAGACTCTCTATGTAGGGTGGCGCCGGACGTGTAATATACAATACTTAAGCAAAAGCCGTATAACTTCACCACAAATATGCTAAAAGCTTATTTAAGCGCCCAGACGTCCCCTTTGAGTGCCTTTATGATCAGCAAGACTCATATAAGTGGCCTAAAGCCACGCGGAAGACACCTAAACGCAAAAGTGTGCAATAGCGAAAGTGCCATTTTTTACGACCACTTTGTTCAAGCAGCAATAACTCGAAAACGCCATTTTCTAATTTTGTATGCATGCGTACACGAAGTCTCGTTCCCAGACTAAAGAGCACGGTCATTGGTCTGGAAGCGAGACTAGTACACTAGCAAAATTGCCAGCGGACAGTACGCATAGCTGGCACGGTCTTTTCCCCCCGCGGCATTGGGCAAGGCTTATGAACACTATGTAAGTAAGGTGCTGCATTCAGCTGCCTACTTGTAGCTACACTAGAAATAGCCTACTCACAGCTTTAGTGAACTGTAAAGCTAGGATGATCAGTTGTCAGTATCATAGTTTTCTGTGCTGCAGCTGGTCATGCAGTCGTCATGTGATTGACAACTGAATCATGCAATTGTTTTCACGAAGTTTGGTACGGAGAGTGGTTGGTCCTTCATCAGGTTCTAGCTGGCTATATTATACATAATTATTACATGCCTGGAACCACTACTAAACTGTCAACGTTGTTTCAAGTTCTGGTGTTGTGGTTACACTTGAAATACTCTTCTTAGGCTTAGGTCTAACTATAAACTGAGATTAACGTCAAAAAGTGCAGGAACAAGACTTAAAAAACATTAAAAATGTAAAAAGATGTAGGGATGGCATGCCAAAAAGTATGCAAGCAAGGTAGGGATAATGCATAAAAGCAAAGGTCAACATATTGGCAAAGCCCCATCCCTACATCTTTTTCACACTACAGCTGATGCAATGCTGCTAGATCATATTAGCCTTGTTCCTGAGCCGGCAAGTGGGAGAAGGAAAGTGTCCTGAGGCTAAAACCATCCCATGTACTTTAACGACACTATCATAAGTCTGCAGTCTACTCCAACTCACTGCTTAAGTTGTTGAAGAGGTTCCATATAACACAATGCTACCAAGAGGGTCATACTAGCCTCGTTCCCAGGCCACGTGGGAGAAGGAAGTGGCCTGAGAACAAGGCTACAGCAATGTAAAGGTTGTGAACTTGTGGTACGTTTTAGGAAGACCCCCATGCACTGTCTAACTATAGTGTGAAAAAGATGTAGGGATGGGGCTTTGCCAATATGTTGACCTTTGAACAGAGAGAACAGAGAAGGGTGGCATGAATGAAGGGTGGCAAAGGGTGCTAGTAACTTCAGATATCAGGGCCAGCAGCACTGATACAGCTGGTACGGCCATGGCCGCACCGGTTTTTGAGAAAAACAAATGGCATCCCTTGGATTCTAACTTAATTACGCATGTGTAGCCTTCCCTAGGTCCAGCATTTCATTGTAGCTACTTACGTCCAAAGTATGACAAGACTCTCCGGACTTTTTCAAAACTTCAAGTGTCCAAAGTTATGACGAGAGGCTTTCTCAAAATTTCACATGACATTCAGTTGCGAGACCAGTGTGAAAAATGGGGGCGAGGCTAATTCAGTATTGCATGCCCGTGAAAAGAGGCCAGATCAAGACTTTCAGCCACTCACATCACATTTCCTCATCGAGAGTTGGAAAAAGTCCTCCTGTGAGACAGCCATTTCAATCTCTTCAAATAGCTGCACTTGCAGTAATTTTGGGCCAAACATGACCTCATAAGCAATTTTAGAGCAAGTAATTTTGGTATGGCATCTGTGAACATCAAAGTTGGCAGTATGTACCTAAAGCAAGAACTTTATTATTATACCGTAGTCTTGCAAAAGAGTGCCCACCCTTGAAAGAGCGCCCACCCCCTACTTTTGGTCCAATTTCCAGTATAGCCCATCCCCCTCTTTGGCATGCTTATAAGGTGCTCTGCCCATGGGTGCTCTTTCACGAGACTATGGTAAATGTCTTGAGTCCCTACCTCAAGTACTGACAAGGCAGTCTACTCAGGTTGTTTGAAGCAAGGGCAGATTTCTCTGCCAGACAGTCTCGTGTAGACCTTGAGACTATTTCATCACGTTTTTCAATCATATTGCCATGTTTGAAGTACTGTAATCTGGAAGTTCAGAAATATAGCACTTGAACGCCGCGATATGATTGAAATATGTGATGGAATGATCTATCTTTGACCATCACTCGTGGTTAGAGTGTGAAAATTAGCATACTGCAAGCAATCAAACACTGAACGGTACTTGCATGGGAAGGCCAAGAAACATGCTGCCCAAGTTACAATATTCATAGCCCAGATCAGTGTATTCATAGCTCAGATCAGTGTATTCATAGCTAACCACTAAAACCCACAAGTGTTAGGTTCAGGCGGCTGTTTATAAGCCAGTCAGTTTAAGCTATTTGTACTAGGTTTCTCTATCAAGGCTCACTTTTTCTTGATGTAATTTTTGGGAGGCTCATACACATTGAGCCTAACAGCTAAAGTCACAATTTTCTGAACAAAAACAAGTGCATGAGTAGGGATGTAACAGTCACACTATGCCTGGCACAAGATGTAGGGATGGTGTGAAAGTGTTGTGGTGTCATTCCCATCCTGTTTGGCTGGTTTTTGAGGGTTCCATCCTACATGTGCTTGTTTTCGTTCAGAAAACTTTTCGTGTCTTGTTCCTGTTGCTCATACACTATTGAGCCTAACAGATATAAATAGTCTCACAAGCCACACCCTGGCTCTCGAGGCTAGTTACAGCATACTGGTCATGCATGTCTGCAGCTAGCAGGGATTAAGTCTGGCCTCCTGCTGACCTCTATTGACTCTGAACACACTGGCTGGCTTGTCATGCATAGTTCTTGCACCAATAGGAGAGGCATCAAAAATTCGCTAGCTACGCTTGGTAAATATACCATCAGCTATTCAACTATCAAAGAATCTCAGCCGCCATCTGCGTTCTGTAAGTAGCCAGGTTTGTCTTCACAACTTCCAGCCCTTGTACAGTAAACGTTCACGCTCCAGCTACACCTCCCAAGCATCTCTCCTCGATGTCTTCGTCCACACTGCTTGTGCTAAGTATGTATATAGTTTGCAGAGCGAAAAGGTTACTTATTGTCCACGCACGGCGCATGGTTGCGTTAAATTACAGTCTAAACAGACATACGGAATACCTACAACAGATATATCAGTGAGTCGGTAGACTCTCTATGTAGGGATGGCACCAACGTGCAATATACACAAAATAGTTAACAATAACTTCACCACAAACACGCTAAAAGCTTATTAAAGCACCCTGGCTTCCTCTTTGAGTGCCTTTGTGATCAGTAAGACTCATAAGTGGCCAAAAGCCACGCGGAAGACAGCCTAATGCAAAAGTGTGTGGTAGCGAAAGTACCATTCTTCGTTTTCTTCGATTTTTCAACAATGATAACTCAAACACACTTCAAGTACTCACCATATTATTAGTACAAAACTGATGCTTGGCACAGCGCGCAGGTCCAGGACCACTGAGGATCTTCCGAACTTGAACTAAACCCACAGTAGGTATTCACCGTCACGCAACAGGCTATGGCTTGGCGCAAGACGCCATTTTCTGTGACTTCGTATGCATGTGTAATTTACATATTGCATAGCAACCGTTTTGCTTTGGAGACTGTACGTCGTTGGCGTTCACTCTTCGCTTCGAACTTCGGATTGTTTGTTCACTTGTTATCAGACAGGCCATGTTGACAGCCAATATTGCAGTTAAGTCAGTTGGGTACAGTGTGCATTAAATAGAAACCAATAACACCGTCAACAGTTACTGTCAGTCGGCCTGTACATTTAATAGCTCGGATACACATACACCACTATTACTTTGTTAGTTGCAGTGTGAGTACCTACACTTCACTACTTTGCTGTATTTACATGTTGCGCTGTCAATAGTCAACTCACACATTTAAATGCAGTTTAATGCAATTAAACCAAGTTAACATCCAAAGCAAAGTCGGGGTCAGGGGTCGAGTCAGGATAAGCTATGGCGCATGCGCAGTCGGTAGGCAGGGGAGCTCCACCTAGTAACGGATGCTGCAGCGGTCTACAACCTGAAAATATTTGAGTGTGCAGAGTGGGTAACAGCGAACATCAAGACCGGTTAAACGACGATGACCGAGGAAAATTCGGACCACACTACTGAGCAGGAGTCTCAGGACACGTTGGTGGAAGCGCTGGCAGACAAGGTGCTCCAACGGGTGCAGCAAAAACTGCGAAGTCAGGAGGGAGGGGCTCATGCGAGTGGGAACTCGAGCGGCAGTATGAGCGGCGACGAGTCATTGCATTGGGGAGGTGAAGGTAAAAAATAAAACATTTACCAAGCCCATGGTGGCCAGGAGTATAGTTGGTATTCGAATCTGTACAGCGATATGCATGCAGGGGCAATGTGGCGATTCGGCCTAGGGCGACAGTGGTTGGTAGGTGGCAGCTAAGGCTATGCCAGTGCCATGTGGTGTACTAAGTAGCGGCGGGATAGCCAACGCTGTTGTGGTTAATAGTCAGCTGCATAAATGACGGAGGACTGTGCATAGCCGTTAAGTGAAGGAAGTCGGGTCTGACAGTGGGTCGCGCTTAGCAGTAGTGTAATTAGTAGCGGAGTGCGTGTTGCAGTTGTAAATGGGACATGTCAGAGTGGATTGGATATGTGACTTTGTGGCTAGAGGTCACGCCTGGGTAGGAGGAAAATGGTTGGAAGTGCAGGGGTACTGCTTCCAACCAGTGTTATGTAGCTGAGGGTGCAGTGTAGAGTGTATTGTCAAGCTGGTGGGTATCAAGGTTTGTAGGGTCAAGCCTTGGACTGAAATGTGTGGTGAGTGCCAAGGTTTGCGGGGTCAAGACTTGGACTGAAATGGGTGGTGGGTGACAAGGTTTGCGGGGTCAAGCCTTGGACTGAAAAGTGTGGTGGGTGCCAAGGTTTGCGGGGTCAAGCCTTGGACTGAAAAGTGGGGGGGGTGCCAAGGTTTGCGGGGTCAAGCCTTGGACTGAAAAGTGTGGGGGGTGCCAAGGTTTGCGGGGTCAAGCCTTGGACTGAAATATGTGGTGGATGCCAAGGTGCAGGGTCAAGCCATGTGTAGCGGGCAGCAAGGTTTGCAGGATCAAGCACTGGTCTAGATGAGAGGTTGAGGGTTTGCAAGGTCAAGCCTTGTAAGTGGAAGGTGGTGGATATCGGGGTTTGCAAGGTCAAACCTTGTATGTGGAAGTTGGTAGATATCTGGGTTTTAAGGTCAAGCCTCGTAAGGAGAAGTTGGTGGTTAACCTTGGAAATTGGTTGATATGTGTCAAGGCTTGCAGAGTCAGGCCTGAAAAAGCTGGTGGGACAAAGTGTGAAGTTTGGTTGATGAGAAGTGTGACATACATTAAGTATGGCATACATTAACTGTGAGTGGTGATGGAAATGACCGGATATAGTATATGGCTGGACAGAGTGGACAGCCCAGCTTGCATGGTCAAGTGTGCATGTGCTAGTGCAGATAGCAGACTTGCAGGGTCAAGCCTGATTTGGTATGTACATACAATGGTGAGAGGTACAAGATGGTTAAGCTCTAACTGGTGTGTCTGTGGAGGAGTAGGGCATGTGAGATTAAATTAAATGTTGGTGCTGTCTCCCACAGTGGAATTGGGAAGGTTGCCACCAGAGGATCTGCTACCACCTTTACCTCCAATCAGCAGCAATGCAGGGGTTCCCTCATCAAGTGGGGCCAAAGTGACAGTGGTGGATACGATGAGTGCAGCTGGTTCGTTGATGAGCTTGCTGGTCCCCCAATCGGAGTTGGAAGCATCAAAACTCCCAAAGGTGTGGGTTGGTGATGGGCTTCCAGCAATACCACGAAGGACATACGAGAAGATCCTGCGGTGGGAGTTTGTGGATATAGCGGAACTTCAACCTGTTGGGGTGTTGGAAAAACTCAGTGCTGAACCAGATCCACATCGTTTTGTTATCCTGCCAGGTCTGGAGGTTGCTCAGGCCCGCAAGAAGCCAATCCGAGATGTGCTTACTTGGGTCCAGTGCTTCAACATTTACATTGCGGTGGTGGCGAAGAAGCACCCTGACATGGTGCCAGAGATGTTGGCTTACTTGCTGATTGTGTTGCGGGCCCAACGTGAATACGAAGAGCCGACGTGGCGCCTATATGATGAGGCCTTCCGGGACAAGGCCGCAGCCATGGGTAATCGAAAATGGTCTCAAATTGACACACACATCTACAATCAAATATTCACAGGCCGGGCAAGGAAGAGGTTGCTGTGCACTCATTGTAGTACTGCGTCACATGATACTGAAGAATGCCCCACTGTGCAGCCTCGTCGGAAGAGGTGAGTGGAGGAGGCCACCTTTGGTCGGCTGGAGGAAATTCCTAAGGGAAGGAAAGGAATTTGTTGGGATTTTAATGACGGTGCCTGTAGGTATGGTGATAAATGTAGGTTTCGGCACATCTGCTCAGAGTGTGCAGGCCGTCATCCAAGGGTCTCCTGCAGAAGAGCTAGGGCTCCAAAGAAAGGGTTTACTTCGTTGGCTGGTAGACCCCCATAGGTCGGGATTGTTGAGCTATGAACAGAGAGGAACACATGCATGCAATATCACATTCAGTTACAAAGGATATGTAATATCATGTGGTCACTATCACTCTATGTAATTCAACAGAATATATAATAATAGTAATAATAATATATAGTAATCTCATTACTATTAATTCCAGGGGTAAACCCATGGATCCCACATGGTACTGGGTATCTGTTCTCCACTCAGTTGTTGAGTGTGATCAGTCTTGTCGGTAGGCGGCAGTTATCCAGAACCTTAGAGTCAGAAGCCAGGCAGTAGGTGGTGATCCATAGGCTTACTCCTCATATTTGGGTATTAGGTTTTTAGAATTACATTATACCTATTTCTAGGAAAATTCGAGGCAGCTGACCTGAATTTGGTTGGGTGTTGCGAATGGTGTGATCAGAAACACTTAGGCCAGAAAAAGATTGTGGGTGGAAATCCTTATACAGAGGAGCTGCTGCAACTGGAACAATGTGCTCCTATGGTGGCTAGACCAATAGCGCCTCAGTTGGCAGTAATCAAGACACCACTTAAGATGAGGGCATGGGAGCAGGCATTGGCTCAGCATCCGGATGGTGAATTTGCGAGATTTGTGTTGCAGGGCATTGCTGGGGGCTTCAGAATCAGGTTTAATTACCAGAGATTTACCTGCAAACCTGCTCGCAGTAACATGAAGTCAGCAACTGAAAGTGCAGATGTGGTGGAGGAATATCTGTTCACAGAGCAAGCAGCAGGAAGAGTGGTTGGGCCATTGGCACCAGAGAATGTTGTCCATTTGGAGTAGTTCCAAACAGTGAGCCTGGAAAATGGCCCCTTATCGTAGATTTATCGTCGCCAGAGGGAAAGATGGAATCTGCAAAGAGTTGTGCTCTCTCTCCTATGTACGGGTAGACGACATTGTGCCAGTCATCCAGAGGTTGGGGCAGGGTACCCTACTGGCCAAACTGGATGTTCAGGCAGCATACCGTACAGTGCCTGTTCATCTGGATGACCGCCATTTGTTGGGAATGGTATGGAAAGGGAGAATTTACATTGATACAACTCTCCCATTTGGTTTACGATCTGCCCCCAAAATTTTCAATTCAGTGGCGGATGCTTTGAA
This sequence comes from Agelas oroides, assembly GCA_949130485.1. Taxonomy (NCBI): domain Eukaryota; kingdom Metazoa; phylum Porifera; class Demospongiae; order Agelasida; family Agelasidae; genus Agelas; species Agelas oroides. The sequence goes on along the minus strand of OX422183.1, from coordinate 16,926,264 downwards.
TGGGTGATGCGAGCAAGAGGAGTGCGCAATGTGGCTCATTATTTGGATGACTACATCATTACCCAGGTCAATGGAGTGTGCAGAGGACTTGGAGAAGGCGTTGACAGTATGCAGTGAGTTGGGAGTTCCTGTGGCATCCCACAAGTGTGTGGAACCACTTACATGTATCACCTTCTTGGGCATTGAGGTAGATACAGTTGCACTAGAGTTGCACCTCCCTGGTGAGAAATTTGAGAAATTGAGGCAATTGATCACGGAGTGGCAGAGCAGAAAATGCTGTAAGAAACGTGATTTAGAGTCGCTGACTGGTTATCTGTGCCATGCTTGTAAGGTAGTCCAGCCAGGTAGGAGATTTCTTCGGGGGATATTTGATCTTTTGGCTCGAACAAAGAAGCGACACCATTTTATTCGGCTAAATGAGCAGTTTCAAGGAGACATAGAATGGTGGGGGGGTGTTCTTAAAAGACTGGAATGGAGTTTCGTTGCTGTACTCCAGTAGTGTGGAGCAACCAGATGTGAGCATGTGGAGTGATGCGTCAGGTTCTTGGGGATGTGGTGCAGTGTGGAACAACAGGTGGTTTCAGGTGAGCTGGCTGGAGGTGCCAGAATTTGAAAAAGCCCCAATTGCAGCCAAAGAGTTGTTGCCCATTGTGTTGCCAGCTGCATTATGGGGAAAAGAGTGGGGTGGCCTCACTGTTCGATGCAATTGCGACAATGAGGCAGTGGTGGCATCCATTAAAGCAGGAAGGGCCAAGGAGACCTACATGGCTCATATGCTCAGATGCCTCTTTTTCATTGAGGCTAAGTTTTGCTGCACAATTACCTCATCACACATTCCAGGCCAGCTAAATGAACGTGCCGATGCCCTGTCAAGAAACCAGTTGACGGCCTTTTTCTCGTTGACTCCCCAGGCAGAGCGACAGCAGGTCCCAGTACCTCGTGTGTTGGTGGAAGGACTGGTCAAGCTGAACAGCTGGACGTCTCCAGCCTGGCGCAGGTGGTTCAGCACTATCTAAAATGTTCGTTGGCCCCGTCAACAACATGGACTTACACTGCAGGAAAGAATCGCTATGTTAAATTCTGCTCGGAGAGGAAGATAGTCACATTACCTTTAACAGAGAAGAATTTGTGTGAATATGTGGCATACTTAGCTCAAGGTGACATGAAACACCAATCTATCAAGTGTTACCTATCAGCAGCTCGCCATCTTCAGGTCATGTCAGGGCAGGGTGACCCATTTAGGGAGAAGATGCCCCTTCTAGAATATGTGCTCCGTGGTATTAAAAGTGAGCAAGCCAAGAAGTCTCCAACGGCCCAACGGGTTTGGCTCCCTATTACGCCAGAGGTGCTCCTGCGGATTCGTCATGTGTGGGAGAAGAATAGCAGGAAACCTGACAACATCATGCTGTGGGCAGCATGTACCGCCTGCTTCTTTGGGTTTCTCAGGTCAGGGGAAATTACAGTCCCATCACGGCAGGAATTTGACCCAGGAGCTCATCTGTGTGCCGGTGATGTTACATTGGACAGCCGGATTGCCCCCCAAATTGCTCAGCTGAACATTAAAGCCTCAAAGACGGATCCATTTCGGCACGGGGTGTCAATCTTCTTGGGAAAGACTGGCAATCAGTTGTGTCCAGTGTCAGCGCTGGCAGCATACCTGGCAATTCGAGGGAACCAGCCGGGGCCCTTCTTCCAGTTCAGAGACGGTCGTCCACTGTCACGCGAACGCTTTGTTATCAAAGTCAGAGAGGCGTTAACGGAGGCGGGGCTGGAGGCATCCAAGTTCGCAGGACACAGCTTCCGAATTGGGGCGGCTACAACAGCGGCAGCTCGGGGAGTGGAAGACTCCCTAATTAAGACACTTGGTCGTTGGGAGAGCTCTGCCTACCTGTTATATGTGCGTATAACGAGGGAGAGACTAGCGGGACTGTCTACTGTGCTGTCAAAGCAAGATTGACACTTAAGTATCGATGTTGATTGCTATGTTGCTATACAGTTTATGGATGTTTGTCTTTATGGTTGGTTTGGCAGGCGAAAAAGGGAGATGTGCTTATGGTAGGTGGTAGGTTGCTAGTTCAAATAAGGCTAGGTGCTTGGGGGGAAGGAGGATGTTGGGTGATTTTGGCAACACCCAACATTTCCCCCCAAGCACCTGTTAAGGTAAGGTGTTAGAAATAAGGTCATGCGATATGGAAACTGAGTGTAAGAAGCTGAGTGTAGCAGTACGTGCATACTACATAGCCTCGTTCCCAGGCTCTCCCCTCGCCCCGACGAAAAATAAAAACGGAGGGGGAGAGCCTGGGACCCACGACTTTGCACTAACCATTAAATAACCTGAAACGTCACTCACATGAAGACCGCGAAGGAGCCGTGAAGTACTCTCAGCTCAGGAGTTTGTTACTACAACTCATTTATTGTTGTGTAGCTATGTTGGAGCTTTAAATGTGGTTGTGAGTTTATTTTGTACGCCAGAGTGTAGCGCTAGCCAACTAAAGTCTTTCTTCATAGCCTCGTAGCAATTTTTTGAAAGCGGAACATGGTAACAGTAAATAGGCAAAGTTTTTCCTACGTACTGGGTACTTCTCTGCCGTCGCTTCTGTTTGACCCATGCCGAGGTCTCACCGACGCAGTCACAGCTCACTTGTTTCAGTAGTATATCGTAGCTGTTCGAGTCAGCCAATCACGTGGCTGCATAATTGCATCACGACTTTTGTAATTATTGCTGTGACGTCTACATGCCTTGATATCAAGTGCGAATTGGTCCCAGGCTCTCCCCCTCCGTTTTTATTTTTCGTCGGGGCGAGGGGAAAGCCTGGGAATGAGGCTACATACTGCATACATGCATGCCTGGCTATCCGCCAACCCCTGAGTAAAGAAGCTAGGGAAACTAGTGGTGTTTAATTATGGTAAGGTACACATTTTTTGCTGATGGATGTTAAATGCAGTTTAATGCAGTTAAACCAAGTTAACATGCAAAGCAAAGTCGGGGTCAGGGGTCGAGTCAGGATAAGCTATGGCGCATGCGCAGTCGGTAGGCGGGGGAGCTCCACCTAGTAACGGATGCTGCAGCGGTCTACAACCTGAAAATATTTGAGTGTGCAGAGTGGGTAACAGCGAACATCGCCCTCCCACCCACCCTGTACTCACAAGTGGAAGTTCATCTACCTGCTCAGTTTACAAGGCATCTCCATCAGGTATAGAGGTTTCCTGATGTGACCAGAGTCAGGTATGTGATGCATGCTATGTACTTTTGTGGGGGTGGATGTTGGGTGATTTTGGCAACACCCAACATTTCCCCCCAAGCACCTGTTAAGGTAAGGTGTTAGAAATAAGGTCATGCGATATGGAAACTGAGTGTAAGAAGCTGAGTGTAGCAGTACGTGCATACTGCATGCATGCATGCCTGGCTATCCGCCAACCCCTGAGTAAAGAAGCTAGGGAAACTAGTGGTGTTTAATTACGGTAAGGTACACATTTTTTGCTGAAGGATGTTAAGTCCTAAATACACTACTAATGGTTACAAGATACTACTCACTGTGGTCTTGGCATACAGCCAACCAACAGTCTTGTGCTCGTGATGCATTTTTTTGCTCATGTTTTTGTGGGTATGGCTCATCATCTTGTGTCTACCGCCAACCCACTACAGTTGCAGTCAATAAAAAGTTTACGTAACGTACTGGTAGTACGTACGTAGTACGGGTTTGCTTTGTTCCGTAATGTAGCCGTACCCTGAGGGTAAATTGCAAGCGTAATTTTATTACGTAGTACGCACGTTTAGTATGGTTTCGACCGTACATAATTTTTTTTTGTGAAGTGTGAAGAAAGAAGTGACTGATTTAGAAACGCAAAATGGTTTTCAGTGAGTACAAACTACAACGAATACTATACTACAGTGTCCAAGGCTTTAAAGGGCCTACAATTTCTCATTTACTCGAGGAAGAAGGCCTTCATGCCAGCCGAGTTGGAGTAGCAAAGTTTCTGAAGAAGTTCCAGCAAACTGGCAGCATTGCTCGCAGACCAGGTTCGGGCCGTCCCTCAAACATAGCAGCCGAGATCAAAGCCCTGGTAGAACAAAAAATGTGATCAGATGACGAGACAACAGCCATGCAGCTGCATGCCATGCTGAGAGAGCATGGCTACAACATTTCACTCCGGACAATTCTCGGTTGTCGCACATCGCTAGAGTGGACATTTCGAGGCAGCAAGTGTTGCCAACTAATCCGGGAGCAGAATAAGGTGAAGCGCCTCGAGTGGGCACGGCAATACATTACAGAATCCTTCAACCCGTCTTTCGTGTTCGACGACGCCATTTGGACAGATGAATACACAGTACAGCTAGAAAGCCATCGGCGGTTCTGCTGCAGGAAGCGAGGAGAGCCACCTAAGAACAAACCACGGTAAGCTTGCGCTTACAAAGTATAGTAGCACACATCCAGCCCTGGGCCTACTCGTCATTCCCAGGCCCCGCCTACTTTTCTGGTACGGTACTGCAAGCGAAAGGGCCTGGGAACGAGGCTAAGTTACTGTCCTAACAACAACTAACAATAACTAGCAAAATGCATTGCATTGTGGGGCTCGCCCCAATTATTGTCTTGTCATAAATATCCTGCAGGGCCAAGCATCCTGTGAAAGTGCATGTGTGGAGTGGCATCAGCCTTCGAGGACGGTGTGGGATCTGCATCTTTGAAGGAAAAATGAATGCTCCGCTGTACACTTGTACCATTCCTCAAAGATGTGTTTGCACATCACCACCGGTTCATGCAAGATAATGATCCTAAACACACATCAAAGCATGCACAAAGATTTCTAGCAAACTGGTGGAACCCAAATCACCAGATTTGAACCCCATCGAAAATCTTTGGCACAAACTTAAAGAGTTCATCAGGCGTGAGGTGAAGCCAAAGACTAAGCAGGAACTGGTGGATGGAATCCTTGCTTTCTGGGACACCACTGACAAAACAAAATGTACCAAGTACATTAACCACTTGCGAAAAGTTGTACCTCGAGTAATTGAGCTCAATGGTGCTGCAACTGGCTACTGAAGCAACCACTCACAACATATTGTATCATTGCATTTGCCTTATTTTTTTGCACATGTAAACAGGCAAACAGGGTTGAATGATTATGCTAATAATGTAACTGGCACACATTTGTACTTCAAAGATAAAATGTAAAGAAAACTAGTCATAGTGCATGATAATCTGGTTACTTGTTGTCTTGGCGGAGCTTCTTACATGCCTGGTTGAGTGCATCTGTACATCTTGACCACAACGGTTCAAACTCAACTGGATTCTTCCAAAACTGGGGGAATTGCAGAAACACAGTTTGTTTCAGCTCGCCTAGTTCTGCTGTTGGGAACCCTGGGAGATCTCGAAATCTGGAGACAGTACACACATTAATGTGGGGCTTGCTCAGGCTCGCCCCAATTACATAGTATGTAAAAATGCGTCCCCACACGTGCGGAGAGCGCGCATGGCGTGCGTACTACTTACGTACCTAGTGCGTAGTTTCCGGTTCAGTACCAACGTACTACGCTGGTACTACTGATACGTTACAGGGTTTTGCAGAATCTTTGCAACGCTGCTTAGAATGCGTAAAGCAAAAACCGTATTGTGTTCCTTATATGGAAGTCAAAGTTTGCACCGCTGAGGCTACGATTATATAATATGACTCACCCTTTATCTAACTAGCAGAATGCGTTGCATTGTGGAGCGAGCCTGAGCAAGCAGTGGCATGAAGGAGAGAACAGCAACAATCTGGTTGGTTATTCCTTTTGCACTCAGTATGTAACCGAAGTAGACGGCACCGCTGTATTCGCACCCATCTGTCATTGGTCTGATCTCTGGTACCTCAGCAGTTAGCCTCGTTCCCAGGCCCGAGGAGAAGACGAGGCTATTCAGCAGTAGTCTTAGCCTCGTTCCCAGGCCCCGCCCAGCTTTCCGTATACTGCAAGCGACGGAAAGCTGGGCGGGGCCTGAGAACGAGGCTACAGTCTCGCGAGACTACCTCAGCAGCTGCTTTATCTTTTGTCCTAGGCTTACCAGTCTGTGTTCTTTTTGCTCTGCTGTTTCAGCAGCGCGGCGCACTCTGTCACGTTCGATTCTACGTTTCCTTTTCTCCTCCGTCGTTTGCAGGGTGTTTCGCGCGTCACTTCGAGAACAAGATGGTGCCATATCGACAACTCCGAAGCTTCACTTCGAGAACACAATGGTTCCATATCAACTACCCTTAGATTTACGTTGGGGTGTCAGACTGCCGAGAAATAGCTACACGTGTATTTTCAAATTTTTCACAACGCGAGTATCGTTATTCAACGAATACGAATGTATTTACGGTACGGCGTACGAATACATATCTACATACATACATACATACATACATACATACATACATACAGACAGACACCGCTTGCGTTCAACACGTTAATGTGGGGCTCGCTCAGGCTCGCCCCAATTATGCGACTATGTAGGAGGTAACATTTTGTTCACAGCCACTTAATTATCAACCAAACACAGCTGGGTAACTTCAACGCCTTGCGCTTGCGTGTTGCAAAGATTCTGCAAAACCCTGTATGTAAACTTTTTATTGACCGCAACTGTACCATGACCCGTCAATGACTACCACCACTGGTGAATCCCCCGAGACTATCAGATTTGCGAACCATGTATTACTGGATATCTATGGGGTAGTTGTTGTCGAGTGGAAAAGTTTAAACTGGCTCAGGCTTAAAAACACGAGGTTCATCCACGGAAGCTACCGTAATGCTAAATGCTAAATGGCAAAATCGCAAAATCGCAAAGGTTTCTCACACGCAAAACATAATATTATGTTTTGCGTGTGAGAAACCTTTGCGATTTTGCCATTTTTAGGCTAATTTAAGTAATTTGCGATCTTATCTTTGCGAATGAGCGGTACCTATCTTAGCCCCTCCTTCAATTTTTATAAGCATGTGCGTAGTAACAACAGTAACGTTGAGCAGCGGCATTCCCATACTCAGCTGCGTATCAGCCAATCTCGGCTCTGTCGGCGTCAGAGAAGTTGGTATTCGTGTCCCCTTCTTAGTGCTATGTTGGTGGCTGGCTTGCGTCTTCAACACATGCTTCACGCCTCCGTTTGCTTCGCAAGTTGCAACCGCTCCGATCCCAGTGTCCTTGTGGCTAGAAAGTCGCGTAGTCGGACTGAAATACTGGTGAATACCGGTACTCAAATGAAAAAAAAACAGCTTCTGAAGAACAATGGAACTTATTCTGCCACCTTCACTGTTGTTATACTACACAAGGCCAGAAACGTCCATTACCACTACTTCTCCTGGAACAGCCAGATAACGTTTAATGGTTCAACGTCAACGTGTCCGTTAACCACACCTACCAAGAGCCACCCTCACAAGTTTAATCATTGCAATCTTTTCTTTGCGATGCTGTATATATTGTGGGTGATATTTGGGGATTACTGCTCCAAAAAGTTGACACCCAAGCATGCACAAGGGATGGGTAGCTAGCTGGGCCTCAAGTGGCTTTTATAAGGTGCCAGTTAGCACCTTACAATATGCAGAGTTGTTGGTCTCAGCTATACCTATCTTAACAAGCAGCTCACAGCCTTACCCTCCAAACTTACACTTACAGGCTCAAATTAGATGTGATTGGGCTATTATGTATTATTAATGATGTTAAATGTATATCTGACGATGTTAAATAGACTTTAATCGGAGGTTAACAGAGGAAGAGATGTATGAGGGTGCGCGCACTGCGATAGTGTGCGTGCCGTGCGTGCCGTGCGGTGCGCGCGCTGTACGGGTGCATGCGCATGCACAGATCATATGAGTTGTGTGTACATGTCATAGCAACTTGCGAGACGCAGTTGCAGCATTGTTGCAAATTTGAATGCGAACCGTACACTGCGTGTGTGGCAATTTTCCTTTTTGTGACTGCATTGACTGAGAACGAATGTATTTCTGCACTGGTCATGTCTGACTCGGAAGAGACTCAGGAGCAGATACCGACCCAAGTCCGTTTGGGCGAAGAAGACAGGCTAGTGATAGCACAAAAGGTCGTCAACATTCTCCGTCAACCAGCAGAAACCGGATGATTCTGCCACAGTTTTTGGATAGGAGCTGCGACGACAGCAGCATGCTGCGGTAAACAGTTATGCTATGTATTGTTATTATAAAAGTGGTTACCATGCTGCAAGTCGGTTAAAAAACAAAACAGTAAATCAATCTTGTTCTGCCCATAAGTATGGCATGTAATTACCGTTCGTGTCGCTTCGCAGCACTCACATATAAGCTCCTTTACCTCATATTTTGGGCTTTAACCCACTAAAAAAGTACACAAACAAGACTTATGTAAAAAGATGTAGGGATGGCATGCCAAAAAGTATGCAAACAAGGTAGGGATAATGCAGGAAAGCAAAGGTCTACATATTGGCAAAGCCCCATCCCTACATCTTTTTTATGCTTGACATGGTCCTTCATTGGATTTCACTTTTTTATTTTGCTGAAATGTAAAGCTATTCATTTTCTTTAAGTCTAGTTCACACATATGGCTCCAGTTGCACACAGTGATCATGTGAAGCCCAAGAACAACTCAGGAAATGGGCTCAGAAGCAGATTGCTACGTACATACACATTGCCAACCATAGAAAATGATTTTAGGGGCATGTGTCCATGATTAGACATAAAGCTGCAGTACATTGAAATTGTGACATTAGCATCGATCAGGTTAGTTAAAGGTTTTTTTAGTCTTTGCTCAGTTATAAATTTTGATTATAGCTAGATTTGTCATTCAATTCTGAATGTAATCGTCTTTGTTTCATCGAAATCAGCGATATAGAAGTGGAGATATCATTTTTTTATTTGTAATCAACCACTTCTGATAATTTTATCTTAGAAAGTTCCCAAACGTGGTGTAGTTAATTGCAAACATTCTTTATATCTCCACTCTTGCACTGATTTAGGTGCAACAAAAACTGTTCACAATTGAATGATGAATTTAACGTGGTAGGGGAAGTCACTCGGCGGAGGTTAATGAAAACATAAACCTGGGTTACAGTCAGGAGCAATGTTGCTCCTAGTTTCAGGGTTAGGGTTTGGTTTAGGGCAATCTTGCGTTGCCTAATTTTAAAAATGGGTTTTAGTAGCTTATTAATATATTCATGAGCCAAAATTGTCACTCGATGGATGCATCTACATGCTCACTGTAGGTAGCGTCCTAACCACCAATGTATCTCAAATCATTCTGTGCCAGCTTTTGTTCAGAGCTACTCCCAAAGTCAGGCTAGACTCATGTTTGTCACTACTCTTGGAATGGACAACTTTGACTGCACCAAAATGAATGCACATTTCAAAAAATTCACAGCTTGTATACGGGAGGGGCTCATTCACGAGTGCAAGCAAGCATTACTAGCCCCACATCTCCCCCTTATGTCGCTAAACAACTCACGGCTCTGTTCCACACACAAACACTGTTCAGCTTTCCTGTCAATGGCAACGTAGTACCAATGATATATTGCGCATTCTAGTCAAAGCCCAGCCCAGCACTCGAAGCACCGGGCCACGATCACCTACTAGGCTTGGCATACGATCGCAAGACCTGGGCCTGCCCAATGAGTACAGTCTTGGCCACTGTGGCCTTTCTACTGCTTCTAGACACAAGCTTGCTTTCACAAGCAGGCACTTCACACTACTCACAGCTACTGACACTACAGCACTCTACTAAACTCCTTCTTTTTTTTCTTTTTTTCTTTTTTTTTCTTTTTTTAAGTCGATCTAAGCTTATCTTCAAAGTTCCGACCACCACATGAGGGGTTCCGCCAGGCCACATCTTAACTAACTTAATTATAAACTGATTATTGGATGTCAATGCCGACAGGAAATGGGGAAAATCCCCATTTTTACGGACAGTGAACGGATGAAGACTCCCAAAACGGACTATTCGCTACAATTTTCAGCTTGGATTCCAGGTTTGTTGACCTTGAAAACACAGGGTTCCCTGCCACCTTAACTGTACCCAAAAGTAGTTACTCATTAACGTTTGAAAAAGTGGTCCTGAATCGCTTTGCCTCATCCAGAGTCATGTCACATTTATATTTTTAGTGAGATGGCAAAGAACTTTCAATCACTACCAAACCTATTTTATATGTTATTTGGAGCACACTTCACAAAACTGAATGAGGAGGGATTGCTTTATTGTAACTGCTTACCTGCAATAAATGCTAATTCTCAGAGTTTCAGCAATTTCTTACTCGCCTCACAAGAAAGAAAATGCTCCACTACCTTAGCACAGCAACCTCTGTGACTCAAGTTTGAAATTATGAAACTCCTACTCCAGTAAGGTTTGTTTTGGCAAAACCAAAGTGCTAAATTGCATTACATCATCATGATGATTACCACCCGTACTTTAACCCCTTAGCCACATAAATCAGTTTCGGTGCACTTTGCCCGCAATATATGCTCAGAGGTGAAGTTGTAGTATGCGATTGTAAGCATCAGTGAGCTCTTTATGCGCCTGATGTATGTTTTTCAAAATCCGGAGGTTGATATTCACAACCATTATGATGTCATTACACCCCAAGACGTGAAATAAAAGGAATCATGATACAGCGGACAACCTCCCTCGAACGGACAAACACAAAAGCACCAATTGATTTTAGCATGCTATTAATGCAAAACTAACCTCCGAGAAGCGACCGCCTCTCTGCTCCGGACAACGGACACTGATCAGCCCCCGACGTACCATAGCCAATACAAAATGACCTCCGAAAACGGACAGTGAAACTACACCCACCGATAGTTTTGTACATAATGCGGACGCTTGTTGACCACTTTCGTAAGCCTGACTGTGCGCCACCGTCGCTGGATTCAATGACCAGGCATTATATTAGCACTGTTGCTCATCATGCTAGTCTTTCTCGCCAGCATACAGCAACGGAGAGGTCCGAAAATGCGATCACATCGTGCTCAACAGCCCAGCCGGGCACACATTACCACGCCTACCGGAAGTATACCGAATGCGGATACTTCCGTATTCCGGACCGGCGGCGGCGAAAAATTTGTTGAACATTGTGGGGCGAGCGTGGGCAAATAATGCGCTGCAGCATTGAACTGTTATGTAGCTAATGCTTTACCAGTGAAGTATGGCTGAACACTGTCAATACTATCAGAGCTGACTGTTATCATTACTAACCCCCATGAAATGAACATGTATTAGGGTGATACAATGAAAAAAAGACAAACCTCAGAGATATAGGGACGACCTCTCTACAAGGGACAAAGGCCGTTTCCGGATCCCCAAAGTGTCCTTTACTCGGAGGTTCCACTGTATGATATATCAAGCTCTCACATCCAACATCCAGAAGAAGCAATGGACATCCAATTTGAGTGCATATTAGCAAGTGCCATGTGCACCTAAACATGTGAATAAAACTTTCATCAAGCAACAAATGTGGGAAAGTGGTGCTACGTACACCCTCACAGCGGCTCTAGAAGGTATTTCCCTTTTACATGACTTCACATATTGCATTATACCTGTATTTAAAACTAATGCCATGTATGATATGGCAGTCCCCATCTCCCGGTCAACCCAGCGCAGCTGATGAGGCCTGGTATTGGCCAAAATGCGTCCTGCGCAGTGGGTGACTTTGCATAACATCTAGGCCTATTTTATAAGGGAGATGTGGTTCATTGATGGTTCATGTGTATAGAGCACACCCCCATGCACGGTCCTACAAGCTAACCATATGCATGAGGTAAAGGGGAGATTATAAACACTGAACCCAGTACCCAAGGACCCAGGACCCAGAGTCTTGAGGGCTGTGTTGCACTGCAGCAGTTATGGAGTAGACACAACTATAGTATACAAGTATACTGGTAATCTGTGCCAGTGCTACAAGACCTAACTCACAACTATGTCTTGTCTATGTCGTTGGCATGCACACCAAAGCCATTATTCACAGCAGACACTATTTGATCCTCAGAGTAGTCTACTGTCAGTCTTGCAAAGCCAGACTTGCACACACAAAGCGAGGGAGTCTGCCTTGGCTGTTGTTGACTGGTCAGCATTATGCAGGTGACCTTTGACCCTGGGACTTCTGTGTGTATAACTAGTCAAGCTAGTAGCTTTGCATGCAATAAAGGCAAGATTTCAGCATGGCTCAAACAGCAATGGTGACAGAGAAATACTGATAAGTATATTAAGGCTACACATAAAAAAAAACAACACTATTCACAGATAAAACTCTTGACCAGACGGTGCTTCATAGTGACTTCATGCTTTTCACCTCCATGAATGACACTTCAGGTTTCATAATGATAAATACTTTGGTGTTGTGCAACGATATCACGTGCAAATTGATACCACCCTTCTTTGTGTTCAGAGCAGAGGGGGGAGCTTGGAAATGTGGTTAGCTACTTTAATTTTAGCCAAGCTGCACTAAACCTTTCAGCTAAGGTAAAACTGCAGCACTGAACCTTTCTATGAGCATTTTGGGGTGTGGTTTAGACTTGCTCCACAGTAAGAACAAAGTGTTTTTATGCCTAGAACCCACAGGCAGTTCAGTATCTGTACCTAATTTACTCCTACATGCTTGTACAGGCCTTTGCACTTAAAACGGTGGCCAAAATGATAATTTACTATTGGGTGTTAAGGTCATAATAAGAACAACTGGAAATCCCACAGGGACAGCACCTAGCAACTCCTACATGGTCAGGCAAGCCTTTACTTAACAAATTGCCCAATAATTTACTATGATGTGCCTAATTCCATATTAAGAAACAATCCCAGTAGCCTAGTGTTTTCAACATGCTCAAAAGCATTTTCAGCTGTACATCTTTGTGAACTGCATATTAATAGTTAGTTGGCCATTATGGTTTTGGTTTGACAAACTGTTATTTGAGTTTCAGATAAGTACATGTAAGGATAGTTAATTGTGTCATTAATAATGTCAAAAATCCACACATTGCATAATGTAATGATGTAATGCTATACAACTCTTCAGATGATACTTAGTTATTTAGACTCATTTTGGTGTCTTGTTATTGCTATTTTTATGTAAATGGCAAGCTTGGATAAATACTGTAATGTATTTTGCATTCTTAACAGTTTCAATTTGGACAGTGTATCCATATACATGTAATGTGTTTACTCAACTGAAACACATATAGCAAATGGCTAATCCAAATAAAAACCCCACATAGAGGTAGAATGAATATAAAAATACACAATTGTGTAAGTAACAAGCAAACTCAATTATTTGAGTCCTCTGCGAAAAAGTACAGTAGCTACTATTAACTAGCTGTGTGTAAATAGCATGATGACTAAGATGACAACCTATGGGTGTGGAGTGATTCTGTTCATGATCAACTTGTGTTGGAGTGGTGCACTACATCCAGCAAGTGAGACTGAAATCCTGGGTGATAATCAGAGGAGGGGATCAAGTGCTGTACAGGAGCAGTTTTGTCCAACTTGGTACCTGGAGACAAAGGATAATGGAGTGACCAGGTGTGCGTGTGGTGCCACATTAGAGGGTGCTGTGGTGTGTGATGATGCAACCCTAGAAACTCTACTTATTGCAGGCAATTGTATGAGTTATGATGACACAATCAATGACACCGTGACTGGAGAATGTCCCTTCAACTACCACCATCCTAATACTCAGATTTTCTATGTCACTCTCCCGAATGATACCTCCCTAACCCTAACCCTATACCATTTCTTCACCAGCTGCTCCAGGAGACCAGTACACTACACTTTCTAATGTGTGAACTGTATAATGTGTGAACACAAGCGGGCTTATACGCATAAAGCTTATTCCGTACCCTTACACGGTCACCACATAAGCTTACACGGTGACCATTAAGCCTATACGGTGACCGTGTAAGCCTACGTGGGTAATTACCATGTAAGCTTACGTGGTGACCATATGCAATTCCGAGTTTTGTTACAAACGGTGTGCAATACACAATACGCATGCATTTCGCACACGCATGTATAACGTTGCACGTGCATTTTGGCATATTATATATATGCATGTTGGGATAGTACACAGTTCCATGTTGTGTGCACATATGTCATGTTGGCATGTTGTGTATGATGATATATTGTGCATGCATGTTGGCATATTGCAAATGCATGCTGATATAGGACATGTTGTGCATGCATGATGATATATTGTGCTTACATGATGGTATGTTGTACATTCATGTTGGCATGCATGGTCTGTCCAATGAAATGCTATATACATGTTAGAAATGTTGTGCATGACACATCACCCCCCATATTGGCTAGTCAGGTTTATTAGGCCTCATCATCACTCGAGATCACTATCTAAATGCACATGTTCAGCCACCTATAACCTTTGGTTTCCTGTTCTTTTGCTATATCAGAGAGTCGGTAGACTCTCTATGTAGGGATGGCGCCGATGCGCAATATATTGTAACAGAATTCCATTCCATTGTCTTTAATTGTTTGTGCTGTTTTAGCTGTTTCATGGCGCCAATCATTGTCTCATCATTAATACATTATGCACCTGGAATATTTCTGTCTGACCTCTGTGTGTGTATAAAAAGCCATGATTTATATCATGTATAGAGTCTCCATTAAATTTATGCTGGTGAAAGTCCATCTCCGTGAGCCAGCTTCTCGCTACGCTCGGACGAACTCACTGGAAACAATACAATTTGGTGTCAGGAGTGGGATCCGCAATGAGCACTCGAGCGGCAAGCAGGATGGAGGAGCAGATGGCAGCTCTTTTGGAGAAAATGGACCAGCAGAACGAACAGCTGCAGCTTCTGACCCGGCAGCAAGCTGAGCGGGTGGATGGCATTGCGCTAAAGCAGAAAGAGACCGACGGATACATCGATGCCATCAAGGGAGACCTGGACTCCGTGAAGGGGATCATGGATGGACGAATGAGTACGATGGAAGAGTCCATAGCTGGACTGAAAAGTTTCCATGCAGAGATTGGTGAGCAGCAAAAGTCGCTGAAGCAGGAACTCCGTGAGGAACTGCTGCAGGAACTCGCTACTTCGACCAGCCTTGGAGTTACTCGACTTCGGCCCATGGCGCCTCTGTTTGTGCCATCAGATGCTACTGTTGGTGTGGTTCCGGGAGAAGGAACGGGAGGAGGAGATTCTACGGGCACTGGAGATGCTCCTGGAGGTGGACTCGACAGCTCTCACGTCGACGGAGACACGACTCACAGTTCGCGGAGAAGAGAAGCCATTTCGGTGGGAGGCGGGCCCTACGGAGATGCGGAAACCCGAGGAGGAGGAGCTGCTACTACCCCTGTCGGCCAGCAGCAGCAACCTGCTCCGTTTGATGGAAAACTTGCCTGGGATGCCTACCGGACACAGTTTGAGCTGTTGGCGATGATGAACAGATGGAGTGATGCAGAAAAAGCAGCTTATCTGGCCATCAGCCTGAGGGGACCAGCTGCAACAGTGCTGACTAACCTACCCCCTGAACAGCGCGGAAGTTATGAAGCCTTGACCACTGCCCTGGACACTCGTTTTGGGTTGTCACACCAGACAGAACTCAATCGGATGCGGTTGAAAGCTAGAACCCGTCGCAGAGATGAGAGTCTTGCAGAGCTCGCAGAGGATGTTGAGCATCTCGTGCGTCTGGCCTATCCTGAGGCAGCTGAATCTATGGTGGAGGTGCTGGCAAAAGACCAGTTTGTAGACGCTCTACCGGATGAAGATATGCGACTCCGCATTCGCCAGAACAAGCCTGCCACACTGAGGGATGCTCTTGGGACAGCTCTAGAGCTAGAATCCTATCAATTGGCGAGCAAACAGAAGGCCAGGTTTGTGCGGGAGGCTCAGCTGGAAGAGAAACACCCTGTACAGTGTAGGATGACTAACCAGGGGGCCAAGGAGCAGACTGGTGATGTTCTGCAGCAGTTGGTGGATGCTCTCCGACAAGTCACAAAAGGACCGAGCAGGCCACGGCAGTTCCCCCCGCCCAGGAAGGAGAGGAACCAGTCTGACAGGAGTAACTTGGTCTGCTGGGAGTGCAAGGAGAGGGGCCACCGGAGGCGAGAGTGTCCTAAGCGGAGGAGTCATCCTGCTGAGACTGAGGTTTCCCAGTCGGGAAACGAGCAGTAGCTGAGCTTGCGGGGCAAAGCTCGGCTAGTAATTTTAAAGCCCCTAAAAACATTTTTAAAACTGGCTCTATTTATGCTGTTGCTGATAATCTCACTGTTTCAGGTACTGTCAATGGGAGGACCTGTGAAATCACCGTGGACACGGGCAGCAACATTTCTATTGTCAGACCTGATGTCCTGGGTGCAGCAAGCCAGAAGCTGATTGAGCCTGTTGATAGCTGTCTACGAACTGTGACTGGAGAGCATGCTCCCATTCACGGAAGAGGCCAGTTGCAGCTGGGCATTGGGTCTCTGGTGTTACCTCAAGAACTCTGGGTTGCAGACATTCATGATGAATGCATCCTTGGACTTGACTTTCTACAGACCCACAGTTGTCAGGTGAACCTCAAAGATGGATCGCTGATTGTTGGAGAAGAGGAAATTCCTCTGAAGAAGATGAAAGCCAGTAAGGAGCCTAATTGCTACAAGGCTGTGTTGACAGAAGGTGTGTGTCTACCCCCTCTTGCAGAAACAGTGGTTCCAGTGAGAGTGGATGGAGCCCAAGTTGACTATCGTTGGGGATTATTGGAACAACCAACATGCTCGTTTGAAAGCCTTCTGGTTGCAAGAACATTGGTTGATCTTCAGAGAAAGGAGGTGCCTCTGAGGGTGATGAATCTCTCTAACCAGCAGCAGGTGATCAACAAGGGCACAGAGCTGGCTCGCTGTGAAACCATCCACTCCGTCCTTGCTTCGAGGGCAGATATTGAGAAAGGGATGTTGACTGGGTGCACTCAGAATGCCAAGATCTTGATGCAGCTTCCCCCTCATTTGAAGGAACTGTATGAACGTTCTGTCGCTGCACTGGAAGAGACTGAGTGTCAAGAAGTACACAAACTGTTGAATGAATACTCAGATATCTTTTCTGCAGGTCCACATGACCTTGGATGCACTGACCTCATAAAGCACCAAATCCACACTGGGGAAGCACCACCTATTCGGCAGCCATTAAGGAGACTTCCCCTGGCAAAAAGAGAGGAAGCTGAAAGATCTGTTCAGGAAATGAGAGAACTGGATGTAATTGAGCCATCCGCCAGTCCCTGGTCATCACCTATCGTATTAGTGAACAAGAAAGATGGGAGTACCAGATTTTGCGTGGACTACCGCAAACTCAACGACGTCACTCACAAGGATTCTTACCCATTGCCACGCATAGATGACACCATTGAAGCACTCTCCGGAGCAAAATTCTTTTCTACACTGGATCTCAAGAGTGGCTATTGGCAAGTCCCGTTGGATGACTCTGCTAAAGAGAAGACAGCTTTCTCAACTGGAAGTGGGTTGTGGCAATTTAAAGTCATGCCATTTGGGCTCTGCAACGCCCCAGCAACATTTGAGAGATTGATGGAGCAGGTACTTTTCGGTCTGCCCATGTCCGTGGCCCTAGTCTACTTGGATGACATCATTGTGCCAGGACACTCCTTCTCCCAACAAATTGCAAACCTGTGCCAAGTGTTTGAGCGGTTGAGAAAAGCAAAGCTGAAACTCTCACCAGCGAAATGCATCCTGTTTCAGAGAAGAGTCAAATATTTGGGGCATGTGGTGAGTGAACAAGGAATTTCTCTGGATCCCGGAAAAATTGAAGTTGTCAAAACCTGGCCAAGACCTGCTACAGTCACAGAAGTCAAAAGCTTTCTGGGACTTTGTTCATACTACCGTCGCTTCGTCCCTGCATTTGCTGAAATTGCACATCCTCTAAATCAGTGTGCCACTACTTCTCCATTTTCATGGACTCCAGAAGCAGAAGATGCTTTCACAAGGCTGAAGCAGGCTCTGACAGAGGCTCCTCTGTCTTGGTCTACCCTGATCCAGCCACTTTATTCATACTTGATACAGATGCAAGTGCAACTGGCATCGGAGGTGTGCTTTCTCAGAACGTTCCAGAAGAAGAGGAGAGAGTGATCGCCTACTTCAGTCGTCCATTGAGTACACAAGAACGCCGTTACTGTGTCACTCGGCGAGAGCTGTTAGCAGTAGTGAAAGCCATTAAGCATTTTCATGCTTATCTCTATGGGAGAACGTTTCTAATTCGTACCGACCACTCAGCTCTCCGTTGGCTGCTGAATTTCCGCCACCCAGAGGGCCAGATTGCCAGGTGGATTGAAAGCCTTCAGCAGTACAACTTCACCATTGAACACCGACCGGGGGCTAGACATGGTAATGCAGATGCCCTATCAAGACGACCATGTTGGGGAGACACCTGTAAGCACTGTGAAAGATTGGATTCACAGGAAGACTTGAAGATGTCTACGGAGCCAGGTGCCACCCAGACTCGATATACCACTACCCAGGTGTTATCTGACCACTGTGACAAAGCAGAGTCACAGGAGGAACCTCAAGCTCCAGCCAAGTCTCGAGATGCATGTGCCAGCTCTCAGATTTATGTTGCTGCACTCAATCTGCTGACTGGTGCTGCTGGTAACCGGTCTCCTGAAGAGCTAAGACAGGCACAACTAAACGATCAAGATGTCAAGCCTGTGCTAGAGTGGTTGGAGAGAAGCAGTCACAGACCTCCATGGGAGGAGATTGCTCCACACAGTGACAACACCAAAGTCTACTGTGCTCAGTGGCAGAGTCTCCGACTTTATAATGGTGTGTTGTATCGCCTCTGGGAGACTCCATCTGGGGATGCCATTGTCAAGCAGCTGATACTTCCCAAATCACTAAGGTCTGAAGTTTTACAACAGCTACACAATACCCAAACGGCTGGACACTTGGGAGTTGCCAAGACCCTGAGTCGTGTCAGGGAAAGATTCTACTGGGTCCAGTGCCAACAAGATGTCCGAGAATGGTGCCGCAATTGTGATCTTTGTGCTCAAAAACGAGGACCACAGAAAAAGATCAAAGCACCAATGGCGAAGTACAATGTTGGCTCGCCTATGGAGCGCATTGCCATAAATGTGCTGGGACCACTGCCAATCACAGAAACCGGAAACAAGTACATTCTGATTGTCGCAGATTACTTCACCAAGTGGGTCGAAGCATATCCAATGCCCAATCAGGAAGCCACCACAGTAGCTGAGCTACTTGTGAGAGAGTTCGTATGTCGGTTTGGTGTGCCCCTGCTAATACATTCCGACCAAGGTCGAAACTTCGAGTCACAATTATTTTCTGAAATGTGTCGGCTGCTGGGTATTAAAAAGACAAGAACCACTCCATACCACCCACAATCAGACGGTATGGTTGAACGTTTCAACCGGACATTGGAAGCACAACTGTCAAAGTTTGCTGATCACAACCAAAAGGATTGGGATGAACACATTCCCTTCCTTCTAATGGCGTATCGTTCAGCCTCTCATGACACAACTAGTTGTTCACCTGCAAGAATGATGCTGGGAAGAGAGCTGAAAATGCCAATAGACCTAATGTTTGGCAGGCCTGAAGACGAGCCACCTCAGACGGCAACCGACTATGCAAGTGTGTTGCAGGAACAACTT
Source organism: Agelas oroides (assembly GCA_949130485.1). Taxonomy (NCBI): domain Eukaryota; kingdom Metazoa; phylum Porifera; class Demospongiae; order Agelasida; family Agelasidae; genus Agelas; species Agelas oroides. The sequence continues at coordinate 16,906,690 of OX422183.1, read as the reverse complement.
GAGAGAGTTCATGAGTTTGCTCGTGGACACATGCAACTCATGTCAAATAGAATGAAACAACGATATGACTCACTGCTAGAATATCAGCCATTAGAAGCTGGAGAAGCTGTGTGGCTACACAATCCCCAGAGAAAGAAAGGCCTAACTCCAAAGTTGCAACGCCCATGGCAAGGTCCCTATATCGTCACCAAACGAATCAATGATTTGGTTTACAGAATTCAATTGGGACCAAAAGCTAAACCAAAAGTTGTGCACAGAAATCGACTGTGGCGCTACAGTGGTATAAATGCTCCTACATGGTACCATGCACCTGAACAAGAGCAAAGCACCTCACCTGTTGGAATGACAAATTCTGAAACTCCAACAGTTACTTCCAATACACCCGAGCGAGAGCGAAGTGCCTCACCTGCCGAAACTCCGACTACTTCCAATGAACTTCCAATCAAACCACTCAGACGGAGTGATCGAAGTAGACATCCACCCGTCCGATATAGAACTTGATCCAGACATTTCCATGATATCTGTTTAGACCCCCCTATGTGGTATTTAAGGGGAGGAGAGTGTAACAGAATTCCATTCCATTGTCTTTAATTGTTTGTGCTGTTTTAGCTGTTTCATGGCGCCAATCATTGTCTCATCATTAATACATTATGCACCTGGAATATTTCTGTCTGACCTCTGTGTGTGTATAAAAAGCCATGATTTATATCATGTATAGAGTCTCCATTAAATTTATGCTGGTGAAAGTCCATCTCCGCGAGCCAGCTTCTCGCTACGCTCGGACGAACTCACTGGAAACAGTACAATATGCAATACTTAAGCAAAAGCCGTACAAGACTTAAAAAACATTAAAATGTAAAAAGATGTAGGGATGGCATGCCAAAAAGTATGCAAACAAGGTAGGGATGATATAATAGTGAGGTAAATTTACAAAGCCTCATCCCTGCATCGTTTTCATAGTAGTTTGCAACTGTAATGTAAAAGATGTAGGGATAGGGCTTTATAAATTTACCTTCACTATTATATCACCCCTACCTTGTTTGCATACTTTTTGGCATGCCATCCCTACATCTTTTTACATTTTTAATGTTTTTTAAGTCTTGTTTCTGTCTTTTTTTATGTTAATCTCAGTTACAGTTAGACCTAAGCCTAAGAAGAATATACAAGTGTAACCACAACACTGCAGAACTTGAAACGGCATTGACAATTTAGTAGTGGTTCCAAGCATGTAATAACATTGCCAGCTAGAATCTGATGAAGGCCAACCACTCTCCGGAGCTCCGTACCAAACTTTTTGAAACCAATCTCCTGATTTTCAATCTCATGACGACTGACCAGCTGCAGCACAGGAATGACAACTGACCATCATAGGGTCACAGTTTACTAAAGCTGTGAGTAGCTACTTTATTTAGTGTAGCTATAAGTTGGCAGCTGAATGCAGCGCCTTACCTGTATGTGGTGTTCATAAACCTTACTACAGGAAGAGACCGTCCCAGCGGTGCGCGTGGTCAACTCGCGATTTCGGTGGTGAAATTATACGGCTTTTGCTTAGTTATATTGCGCGTCGGCGCCATCCCTACATAGAGAGTCTACCGACTCTCTGATAACTCAGAGTCACTACAAACACGCTAAAAGCTTATTTAAGCGCCCAGGCCTCCTCTTTGAGTGCCTTTGTGATCAGCAAGACTCATATAAGTGGCCAAAAGCCAGGAAGACAGCTAAACTCAGAAGTGTGCGATAGCAAAAATGCCATTTGTCGTATTCTTCTTTCTTTCTTGTTACGACTTTTGTTCAAACGATATCTCGCAAACTAATTAATCACCGTCATTTTCGCACCAAACTGATGCTTATCACAGCGTGGAGCTCTACGACCACTCAGCGTCTTCATAGCTTCAAATTCACCCTGGTCAACAAAAGCCATTCACAACGCTCTGAGGCTGCTGTCCGTTGCTTAGGATGCCATTTTCTAATTTTGTACGCATGCGCACACGAAGTCTCGTTCCCAGACCAAAGACCACGGTCATTGGTCTGGAAGCGAGACTAGTACACAGGCGAAATGGCTAGCGGGTAGCCTCGTCCCCAGGCTCATTTCCTCTTTCCGCGCGCGGGAGGAAAGAGCCTGGTAACATTGGGGGGTTCAAACCGTTGACTTCCGGCGGCTCAATCAGATTGCGGAACGAAATTACGTGGATGTGTGACTCTCTAAAGGCGTGGCGAACAAATTAGCCAGTCTAAGACAAACAAGGAGTTCTAGGACTGTTAAAAACTCGCTGTTAGTATCTGACAGTGGCCTACGCAATGGCGATATTGTCGACGAAACTTAAATTCGCCCGTTGGCATGTTGTAGCACTCAATATAATAAGTTTAGCAAGACCGGAGGTATGGCCAAGTTTTAACTTACTACACAGCACACTGTCGCTCAAGACACGAAGTGATCTGAGCCTTCACAAGGGTATTATAAGAGAAAAGGACGACCAAGACAGCTGGTAGGGTAGAAATTTGTAATTGAATAAATTGTAAGCTTACCTGCTTTGTAGTCTTGTACCAGTATAGTGTGGCAGTCCCGGGTAGAAGTCGAACGATTTACCTGAGGTTTCTAACGCTTTGTGCTGCTTTTCTCACTCGAAAACCATTTGAAAAATGCGTAGAGTAGCTCATCAATCACCGGACACCACTTAATTCTGGACACCATCAAAGTGTCGGACAACAAATCTTTAAAGGTCGTATAGCTGCTAGCTGATCTGACCTACTCTAGCTAGACCATGACATAAACAATGAATTTCTCCTTTCCATGTCCTCGTTCCACACTTCCCCTATTTCGTTTCGAAGGCGCGCCATGTGCTTCGGCAAACCACTCCCGTTCAGTTTGTGAGAGGTTGTAGGCAGTGGTGACATTGACCCAAGCTGTTTACATTGAGTTGGTTGTAAGCCCCCCTCCAGCGAGCGCCTGCATAGCCGCATGCATGTACGCAAACATTGCCGTGGCTTCCGGGTCGAGAGTACGCTCCGATCGCACATTGGAGTGCTAGCTAGCTATTTGTGTGTAGCGCAGCTGTAGCCTATTTGCTAAAACCCTACAGAAACATAGTCCGCAGTTAGGGGTCACTTTCCGAGTACCGATGGTTCGGACAATTGCTACTTTTACAGCTGTGACTGCATAGATCTTAATCGAGTGAGTCTGGCAGTTATCTATCTTGTTTGTCTTGATGATGTGAAGAAGCGTCATGAGTACGGACGCATAGCGTTCAGCAGTCCGAGAGATATCGTGCTGTCCGCGTGATGGTGTCCGATAACGGATAGGTTACTCTACTGCCCTCACTAAAATCACATGATAATTTTCAAAAATAGGGCGTGGTCGCTGTAAATCACATGAATCATGACGTAGCGGAAGTAAACGGCTCCGACCCCCCAATGTTGCCAGGCTCTTTCCTCTATGAGAAAGAGCCTGGGTACGAGGCTAGCTAGCGGGAGTAGTCAGTAAGTACGCATGGCTGGCACGGTCTTTTCCCCCTGCGGCATTGGGCAAGGCTTATGAACACCACATAGGTAAGGCGCTACTAGCCTCGTTCCCAGTCCTCCACCACAGCTATCGTCGCTTGCAGTACGAATGAGTATATACCCGTAGGTGGATATGAAACACGTCCGCATACTAAAATTTTTACGGAAACATTGCTTGCCACGGATGAAACGGAGAGGTTTACAGATGTCCGTGTCATTTCACCTCAGTTGAGCGGTGTGGCAGCAGCTGGAACAGAGAATAGAATGGGCAAGGTACATACTCTACAGCTAGAAGGTTACAGGAAGTTTAATTTCATGCTGATTCGCACTCCTGCTGCTCCGTCTAGAGAATGCAGCTAGTACTATGTAGACGCGACACGGTAATATCATACGCGAATCATGCGAGTTTTCATCCCGTTTTTTAACTTGTAAACAACACTTTCAATGGAACACTTCTATTTTCTCCCAGTGTACGTTCTAGTACAGTACACAGTCTTAACAGTCACTTGGTCTATAGACAACTACGCCCGGAGATAATCTCACACAAAGTAAGTATCCTGAAATTTCGATCTTGCCTGATTCTGGGGAAAACAAAAAGTGTCACAGCATTTATCAGTATTTTCTCCCAGTAGACGGACCTACATTATATTTGTATCAAGCCAACATCTGCTTCGAAGCAGAACATCTCCAGAGATAATCTCACACAAAGATTGTAGTACAGTGCTCCAACGGATGCGAGGGTGAATACATTGAGTTACATGCGAAATGTAGACTTCCTGTAATCTTGAATCTGTAGAGTATGTACTTAGTGATCCTCTGAAATAGAGTGTAGACCGCTATCACAGTGCTCGCGTGTCCCAAGACTGAGTGTCACGCGCGTACACGACAATTTTGGCCGCTCTGCCACGGTCTGGCGCTGCTGGGACTGTCTCATTAAATCTCCGTAAACTATCCGTAAATGCATGCCGTTTCACATCCACCTACGGTATGTATTATCTATGAATAAGTTAATAACACACCGCGTTATTCCTACTGCAAGCGACGATAGCTGTGGTGGAGGACTGGGAACGAGGCTAAGGCGCTACCTACTTGTAGCTACACTAAAAATAGCCTACTCACAGCTTTAGTGAACAGCTAGGATGGTCAGTTGTCAGTATGATAGTTTTCTGTGCTGCAGCTGGTCAGTTGTCATGACAACTGAATCATGAAATTGGTTTCACAAAGTTTTGTAGGGAGAGCGGTTGGCCCTTCATCAGGTTCTAGCTGGCTATATTACACATTAGTAATATAGCCAGCTACAATTTAGTATTAGTAATATAGCCAGCCACAATTTAGTAGTTTAGTATATTGAGATGTATTTTATTTGCAGAGTTGAATGATGGCGAAAAAAGACATTGAGATCCAGCCAGGATTCGAACCTGGGTCTTCTGAATTCCGGTCAGATGCTCTTACCAACTGAGCCACTGGAGCTCTGGCATTGGAGCAGAGGATAGATGGCATTTATCCATAGACACTGTTCGATTCTCAGGCTGGATCTCTCTTAGGCTAACTCTAACTCTGCATGGTTAGTACCGAGGTACTTTTGCTGCCACCAGCGAGCTGGGTAAAAGCAGCAGCCACTATTGTATGTGCCGTCAGAACCCCCATTTATAGGAGCCGACCGGAAGCATTTCTCCTTCCGAAGAAAAGCCATACAAAGTGCTTATGCCAGCCTTAGGCTCAAATTTTGAGATGTATTTTATTTGCAGAGTTGAATGATGGCGAAAAAAGACATTGAGATCCAGCCAGGATTCGAACCTGGGTCTTCTGAATTCCGGTCAGATGCTCTTACCAACTGAGCCACTGGAGCTCTGGCATTGGAGCAGAGGATAGATGGCATTTATCCATAGACACTGTTCGATTCTCAGGCTGGATCTCTCTTAGGCTAACTCTAACTCTGCATGGTTAGTACCGAGGTACTTTTGCTGCCACCAGCGAGCTGGGTAAAAGCAGCAGCCACTATTGTATGTGCCGTCAGAACCCCCATTTATCGAACAGTGTCTATGGATAAATGCCATCTATCCTCTGCTCCAATGCCAGAGCTCCAGTGGCTCAGTTGGTAAGAGCATCTGACCGGAATTCAGAAGACCCAGGTTCGAATCCTGGAGCTCTGGCATTGGAGCAGAGGATAGATGGCATTTATCCATAGACACTGTTCGATTCTCAGGCTGGATCTCTCTTAGGCTAACTCTAACTCTGCATGGTTAGTACCGAGGTACTTTTGCTGCCACCAGCGAGCTGGGTAAAAGCAGCAGCCACTATTGTATGTGCCGTCAGAACCCCCATTTATCGAACAGTGTCTATGGATAAATGCCATCTATCCTCTGCTCCAATGCCAGAGCTCCAGTGGCTCAGTTGGTAAGAGCATCTGACCGGAATTCAGAAGACCCAGGTTCGAATCCTGGCTGGATCTCAATGTCTTTTTTCGCCATCATTCAACTCTGCAAATAAAATACATCTCAAAATTTGAGCCTAAGGCTGGCATAAGCACTTTGTATGGCTTTTCTTCGGAAGGAGAAATGCTTCCGGTCGGCTCCTATAAATGGGGGTTCTGACGGCACATACAATAGTGGCTGCTGCTTTTACCCAGCTCGCTGGTGGCAGCAAAAGTACCTCGGTACTAACCATGCAGAGTTAGAGTTAGCCTAAGAGAGATCCAGCCTGAGAATCGAACAGTGTCTATGGATAAATGCCATCTATCCTCTGCTCCAATGCCAGAGCTCCAGTGGCTCAGTTGGTAAGAGCATCTGACCGGAATTCAGAAGACCCAGGTTCGAATCCTGGCTGGATCTCAATGTCTTTTTTCGCCATCATTCAACTCTGCAAATAAAATACATCTCAAAATTTGAGCCTAAGGCTGGCATAAGCACTTTGTATGGCTTTTCTTCGGAAGGAGAAATGCTTCCGGTCGGCTCCTATAAATGGGGGTTCTGACGGCACATACAATAGTGGCTGCTGCTTTTACCCAGCTCGCTGGTGGCAGCAAAAGTACCTCGGTACTAACCATGCAGAGTTAGAGTTAGCCTAAGAGAGATCCAGCCTGAGAATCGAACAGTGTCTATGGATAAATGCCATCTATCCTCTGCTCCAATGCCAGAGCTCCAGTGGCTCAGTTGGTAAGAGCATCTGACCGGAATTCAGAAGACCCAGGTTCGAATCCTGGCTGGATCTCAATGTCTTTTTTCGCCATGTAGTATATTACATGCGTGGAACTACTACTAAATTGTCAACGCCGTTTCAAGTTCTGGTGTTGTGGTTACACTTGAAATATTATTCTTATCTAACTGTAACTGAGATTAACATCAAAAAAGTACAGAAACAAGACTTTAAAAATGTAAAAAGATGTAGGGATGGCATGCCAAAAAGTATGCAAACAAGGTAGGGATAATGCATGAAAGCAAAGGTCAACATATTGGCAAAGCCCCATCCCTAGCTACATCTTTTTCACACTACAGCTGATGCAATGCTGCTAGATCATATTAGCCTCGATCTGAGCCGGCATGAGGGAGAAGAAAAGTGGCGTGGGGACGAGGCTAAAACCATGCCATATACTTTAAAGACACTTACTAGCATAAGTCTGCAGTCTACACCAACTAACTGGTTAAGTTGTTGAAGAGGTTCCGTATAACATAATGCTACCAAGAGGCTCATACTATAGCCTCGTTCCTATACCACGTAGGAGGAGGAAGTGGCCTGAGAACAAGGCTACAGCCATGAACTGCCAGTAAAGGTTGTGAACTTGTGGTACGTCTTAGGAAGACCCCCATGCACTGTCTAACTGTAGTGTGAAAAGATGTAGGGATGGGGCTTTGCCAATATGTTGACCTTTGCTTTCATGCATTATCCCTACCTTGTTTGCATACTTTTTGGCATGCCATCCCTACATCGTTTTACATTTTTAATGTTTTTAAAGTCTTGTAGAACTAGTAAGGTGTCAATCATCACTCTAGATCACTATCTAAATGCACATGTTCAGTCACCTATAACCTGTTGTTTTGCTATATCAAGAGCGCATAGTTAAAAATTGGGAGAGGAAGAGGGTGTAACTCTAGTAGTTGCTGTAGTGACAGCAGAAACTCCCGCCTGTACATAAAGGGAACTGTCTTTTCACCCAATCCCATGCGGATCACGTGATAGGCCTTTAGGACAAAAGGTCATTGGTGAAGTCTGCAAAATTACGTGTTGACATTGTGCTTGCAAAAGGCAGAAGGTGCGTGTTCCCCACCCAATCCCCTTGATAGCTTTATAGATTTAGTGATATTTAGTCATGTACGTATAAATGAAAGAGGGTAGCTGATTGGATATGCTGGGATGGGGACAAGGATGAAAGTGGCCAGATGTTGTAAGATGTCTCTTGTGTATGAATACAAGAGACTTCTTACTAGCATCGTTCCCAGACCTTCACACCGTCCAGTTTTTGATCGCTTGCAGGTGATCATAAAACTGGATGGTGGGAAGGGAACGAGGCTAACTTTTTACCACATCTGGCCACTTTTGTCAGCTCTCCAAACCTCCTGGTAGATAATTTCTGAGTGTGGCAAGAAGGAAAGGGAGCATTTCATAGCACTATTAGAGGGCTACTGGGTGTGCCTTTGTGCTAAAGTGTGTCCTCATCACATCACACAAGTGTTTTTAAAAGTAGTAAGAGCAAATGAAAGTAAAATGCAGACAGAAACGTGGACGTAATTAGCATAAGGCCCTTCTAAGGAAACATCTACAAACTATTTTTTTCCAAAGTAACATCACTGTGACATGATCCCCTAGTCTTATGCCCAGACTGCTTTCGGAAAAATCAAGAAGGGGTCTGGCAACACAGCCATACACTGCTTTGTTCACGCAGTCTGTACAGTGCGCGCCAATCAGATTGCAGAGTTTCAGTTATGGCTAATTATCCATCCGCCCAGTTGGAATAACTTAATCCTATGCACATAACTTTACTGCATTCATTTTGGTATGTATACACAGGTGTCCTGTTATGACAAGGAAACTGTTTCTATATGTCTCTTTGCAGAAGTGCAGAAGCTTCATTCAAGATCTGCCTGTCGTATCCTCCCATGTGAAGACAAAATAGATTATGCTTACATGCAAGAACTCAATGCTGTTGTGTTGTATGTAGTCATTTTTGTACCTAGTCAATTTTTGTTAGCCTCAGTCTTTCTTACTCCAGTGCTTGTCAGGCATACTGCAAGAAACTAATATATAACGCATGATTAGAAGGCCTGGTTATAAGGATGTTTTTTTTTTGTAAGTATGGTTGGTCAAATTTTACAATCAGGTGTGATTTGCAGCAACTTGCATGGTTGAATTATCCTTGATCTATGCAGGCATAACGGCACGTAGCTACTAACGCCAAAAGAAGTCATCTAGCTAGTCCCATGCTGCAAGAGTCTAGCCTAGGTCCACCGTGAGACTGACGTAGGCAACTGACAAGATTGCGAGCGAGAGTGACTCGCCCGATCCGACTTGACTTGACTGTAGGCCGTTCAAGTTGCACCGGAAGTCACATGACCAATTAGGGCGGTACCACATGGGATTGGGTGAAAAGACAGCCTCCCATACTAAATAGAGCTTCCTGTTATATGCCTTCCCATATGGCTTCGCTAAGTAAGTGTGAAATATTGATAGGAAGCTCTTTTTCTATAGCAAGAGGGCTTAATGGACATGCAAAGCAAACATTGAAATGCTTCTGCTACTATCAATATTGGAGATTCTGCCTGTTTCACAAAAAACTGTAGTTACACGCTCTTCCTCCTTCTGTTTTTATTATGTGCTCTTGGCTATATAGAACTAGTAAGGTTTGTTAGGCCTCAAATCATCACTCTAGGTACAGTGATCTTCGTGCTCCTAAGGTGGAAGCGATTAATCCAATTTGTGGGCAATTTGCAGAAAGCGCAGTAGTGTGACCACAAGAAGCCAAAAAGGCGGCATGAACCGCTTTACGCTGCGCTTTTTGACCCGTGTTGCAAAGGTCACTAAAACCACTGTAGCTAAGTTTGCATGCACATGCACTCATATATAGTCTAGTTATCTATATTCAACTATCAACCTCGGGTTACCTCAAGACCTAAATCAGCGGCTGCATTACCTATACATCGCTAGTATGGCAACACCAGAAATTGATCAGTTGACCGATCAGGCTAAGGAGCTTAGTCTACATGAAGACAGTTCAATAACGATAAATTATGATGACCGTAAGGATGCTCAAGTGCCAGAGATAAAGATGCTGACGAAACTCCTGATTGATGAGAAACTGGCCGTCGTGTTTTTTGGTGAGTCGGACAACTTCACGTTCTCCGTGGGCTTTGCTACTCTTCGTGGGTCCTGGAATAATATCACTGTGACCCGCTATGTATTGCCGGAGGCTGAACCTGACTTTAGTGACATGAAGTTGCAAACCATTGACTGGTGTATTCGAAATGGGAAGCAATTAGGTGACAAATCTACTGAGATTCTACGCAAAATCAAGGCTGTGCTATCCTTGCCATCAGGAAGTTTGAACTGGAAAATCGATGCTATAGTTGACGCCACCAAAATTCCTGCAAGCTTGGATGTCCGAGGAAAAGTTGTCTGGTTTCAGTGTCCATGGGCAAAGCATGAACACGGAATTGGTGCCTTGATCGAAGAATTTTTGCAACACATGGCAAGCAAGCAGTCTGCCAACAACTATGTGTTGATTGGTATAGCAAATTTTTTTCCATACGTGAAAGAGTACAAACTTCAGAACTTGCTTGGCAATAAACTTCAAGGTCCCACTGAAAGTGGGTACAAATTCTGTGGTGCTGACAGAACACTAGTTAAAGAAATTCTGAGATATGGCTACAAACACCAAGGAATTATTAAGGATATTCATGCACAGATTTTTCATCACCACGTAACTTTAGTATTCCAAAAGAAATGACAATGTGTTTAGTAAAACATTGCAATGAAAAGTGTTGAATGTAGCTACCTATTTTGAAGTTGTAAGTACCCTACATGATTACATGTTTGTACCTCTGTGATTTAGCGATGTGTTTGTGCACAAGCATGAAACACGCGTCGATGTTTCAGCTGTCACAAACTTAATGCAGTGAAAAGAGCCAGAGAGCTACATATGGTGAAACTACACCTTCCAGATTGGAAACGACTGTACTGAATTTATGTCATGCACTGCTAGACTAGGAATAATCATCGCACCTGTTTCGGAGCACTGTACTTTTGTTATCGGCCTTGTGGCTTGTTGTGAGGACACATGTATATAGCTAACTTTGGTTTGCGAGATTTTTTACTGATTCTGCTCCTTTCGATGTTTAGGGTATGATAGGTAACGAAAACAGTTTCAGCACAACCTTCTGTGACTGCACAGCAAAATGCAATTAGAAGCATAGGAGACGGAAGCGGGGGGCCATGTACTCCCCCAAACCTTGAGATGGGGGGCACACATTTTGAGCGAGCCAGAGAACGCTTGACACTTAGCTACCTGCAGTGACAGGAGGTAAAAAGTACACGCCTTGTAACGTTACCAGGGTAAATGGAAGAAATTTGTTAGCTTCCTGTAGTCTCGCGGCCATTCTGACCTTTTCAAGTATGGTACACTCTCTGAAACCCCCCTCCCACACCCCTCCTCCACGGCCGCTAATCGGCTGCCGCGCTACAACTGTGCCCCCCAAATTCTAAGTGCTTCCGGCGCCTATGAGAAGTGCAAAACTGCAAAGTATGATTGAGTCTCAAAATAGGTTCTCATAATGGCTTCACTAAGTTGCATAACAAAGGTAATAGCTAACTCCATATAGTGAGACAGAACATCAATATGTGAATAGCAGAGGCACATGATGTTAAATCCATGCACTAAAATCAAGCCATTATATTTTCTAGTAAATTAAAGATGTTTTGTCTCATAAATGAGGTGTATATTCCAGGTTTTTCACTTTTTGGAAGGTTCAACAATTAATAGGTTGAGCCTTATATGTGTAACAAGTCAGTTCTGCATGATATTCTAAGACCAAGAATCATAGAAAATGAAATCACAATGAGCTATTGAAAAAGCCATTGATCTGCTATAATGGGGAAAAAGACTACTAACAGAATAATGGTGCTCTCTGACAAAAACTGAGCTGCTAGCTCAGGTTTTGCAATGAGGTGTTGCTACTTTTACCTAGTCTATCAAGCTAGACCCTCTCTCACCCTCCAGAAAAGCGAGAGAGCGCGTCTAGCAGATGTTATTAGTATTCATAGTTCACAGCTTGTTTAATCTGCAACCTTAAAACTGCAACAGTATATATTGATCTTACATACTGAAGCCAAGGTGTTGCTACTATCTCAATATGGAACAGTAGGATCTGATTGGTCAGCATCTCATGCATGCTAATAACATCTGCTAGACCTTCTCTCACTTTTCTGGAGGGTGAGAGATGGTCCAATAGACTACTTTTTACCTCACAGCTGCCAAATGTGCTAAATCTCAATATTTCGAGGAACCAAGTCGTATTTTTATTGACATTGGTTGTATCAATAATTGCATGTTGCCCATCTCTATGAAGCATCTCCCGTGCATATTGACAATCACCATGGCTACAGGTCCAAGACAGTACCACTGCAATAGTTTATTCCTGTTGTGCCCATGACTTGTACAGACATGCCAACCCTCACTTGTGTTATATGCTCATCTCGTCCTTCTGTTTGTTGCTTGCAGTGGCTTAGAAGGCTTATGTATGCAAGTAAAGAGATGTTGGTGTGGTGTCTTCATCATTGTGAGAGTTACTGCTGCAGCTAGCTACTATTTATTTCCTGTTTGTTTTTGTGTTGCTACCATTTGAGGGTGGTGTCTGTTCCTTTGGTAGGCCTGCAGTTATCAACAGGATGGCTAGCTGTAAATCCTTGGTACGGGTCTACCTAACCATGATACAGCTAGTCTTGGTGCACATGCAGAGTTATAATGTTGACATGTTGTTGGATACTCTACTTCTTGGCACAATTCGACGACTAACAGAGTTTGGCAGTATCCTCTCATTCCCACTGTCAGTGGGAGGTGGGGGCCGAATGTAGAACATGAGGTGGAGAGATGCTCCCGACGCTAGTGGTAGGCTGGCGAGCTTCAGTGGTGAGAGGCGAGGGAAGTGGGGTGCTTCCGCGAAGTGTCCATTGTTGCTGTCTGTGTTCCGTGATAGACACTTTTTAACTGTAGACAGCGGAGTGGCTTAAATGAACTTTTAATCTCAATATTTCGACTTAGCTATGAGTCTTCTTCAGCAGATGACTGGTGACAGTGAAGTGAGTCTTTTATATAGCTACCATGGCTGTCTGACAGGAGATGATACAAGAAAAGAGGAAAGAATGTTTGGATACAGGAGTAAACATGGGGACCAGAAATTAAGAGTGGAGAAAATGCAATATGTTGATGGTACATAGAGGTATTTGCAGTAAAGATATCAAGATATTCAGGGGGGGAAGCTCCTACCTCAAGGAATCAATCAGGCCAGGGACTTGGTTTCTAGCCTAAATGCTCATGTAACCCAGGGAGGCCTATGTTATAGAGTACTGGGAATTAAGGCCTGTGTTAAGTCGGTTACCAGAAAGCCTTAGCTCCCCCACAATAGTGTCAGTCACTATTTCCCTGGCCTGTTCCTGCAAATTCTGGTTACAAACATGAGAAAATTGTGTGTGCTAATCAAAGTGGGAGTTTCTCTGTTTGGCTTGCATGGTTGTCATCATCTGTACAAGGAAACACCATGGCAACCGAATGTCCGCTGTAACACTGTTTCCAGCAAAGTAGCTATTACGATACAAAGTATCCTCAGTTAATCGAAGAGCACCTACATGTTAGATTTACACTGCCATTGCACCAATAATACCATGTAGAGTGGAACCCCTCCAATGTAGACATACCGTAGATTGGGAAATTTTCACGTTAAAAATAATTCGCATGAAAAGTTTTCGTGGTGTTAAATTTTCGCGGTTTTGTCGATCCGCGAATTTCTTGTAACAGTTGACGGTTACGGTATGGACGAGCACCTGGAGAGTTCCTAGCCTATCAGGTATCCGGAGAGCCAAATATCGCTGGCTGTAGTCTACTCCCATTTCGCCTATTCAACTATAAACAGTTTCTAAGTAAAGCAACAAGTATTTGTTACTACAACACTTTATGGTGGTTGGGAACCAGTTACAAGCTGAGCAATCAAAACTTCTGTGTGTGCTTGTTGCTGTGTTTAAATCTTTAAATCAGTTTATATACATTGGGATGAGCTTTTCTGGCAACTCATACACTGCAAAAACAAGTTGGTTGTTTTCCACAGAGTGGTTACCAAGATTGCAGACAAAGTGGAGAGACAGTGGTTATGAGAGGTTGCTTTTGATATAGAAGACTAATTGCATAAGGCACCCAGGGGCAGCTGCCCAGTTCACGTTACAACCACAATACACTGAAAACCCTCACATGGTTACATTAAGAACATGTTAGTTCCTTACTGCAACTTTGAAGTGCATAATGACTCCTTCACAGATGTTGTGAGGGGTGTCAGTGCATTGTGGTTGTAATATGAACTGGGCAGCTGCATCTGAGGTAATAAGTGTTCAATATTAATGCAAACCTCTCATAGTCACTGTCTCTTCAGCTTGTCTGCAACCGTGGTAACCACTCTGTGGTTAAAACAACCAACTTGTTTTTGCACTGTATTGCCCACCAACCATGTTCCTTCAAAGTATGTTACAAAACTCCTCAACTCTGGGCAGATTAGGAGCTGTAACCCCTTGGCTGCTTCCAGGGTAGTTGTACAAATCGAAGAGGAACAAAAACCGGCTGGTGTATGAAATGAATAAAAGAAGCCTAAGTGTGCATGGAAATCCTCCGATTTAGTGCTTGAGCAAAGTGGAAAAAGCACCCCTTCACCCCTTGTTGTAGAAAAGGCAAGCTCAGTTGTTTGGATGCTTGTCTTAGTGTCAAAAAACTATTTTTGGCTGAGTAGGCGAAATGGCACAGTTTGATTTTTAGTAAGCGAAATGGGAGTAGGCAAAATGGGAGTAGGCGAGATGGGACTAACCTGTTATCTTAGCAAGGTGTCCTCATTTTAGGTAGAGAATAACACATAGTATAAAACAGGGTCTTGGTCAAAGGTGCAGATGAACAAACGTGGCCTTACTTTGGGGCTAGGGGGTGTTCCACTGTACAAGGATACAGGAATTGCCATGGCAACTGAAGACCTTGAGAATAACTAAATTCATCATAAAACAGTACTACAATAAGGGGACCATGGTCATGTACTTTGTACCAACATATCAGATTACATAGCCCACCCACCAGTAAGCTGTGTACAAGGAAGCTCCATGGCAACTGTTATTGTTGATAACTATGAATGTTAGGATAGAATAACAGCTAGAGATTGTACTGCCCACAGAAGTCCCATAGCAACAATATCCCATTGAGTTGTGTTGGCTCTCCAGTATTAGTAATAGTATCCTATAGTCCTTCCTGGGCTATCCAATGCCCCAATGTTTAGATTGGCTGCCAAATACACTCATTAATTGTCATTGTTCATGATGTTCTTGGATAAGTGAGCCCAATATAGGTCCCAGGCTGTATGACTGGTATGGCATGATCAGTTAGCAACACAACAGAAGTATATCTTACTTTTTTCCCCGCATAATATACTATACAAAGCCGAGTGTTGTATGTGCAGAAAAGATATAACATAGTTATAGTAGCATCGTCCCTGTTCTTGTTAACTGACTAATGAGCTCCTAGACCCTCCATGAGTCTCAACAAGGAGGGAAGATAAACTTGTTACCATGGTGATGGCTACTAAGTAACAAAATAGCAGCTTTGCTGTGTGCATATGTGTAGAGCAAGTTGGCAAGTATTGGGAGCATTAAAAATGTAGCAAAAGTGAGCACTAAATACATAAAGTTGATGAGAGTCTCTTCCCTGCCAATCTTCGACCAAGCCTCGTTCCAGTACTTCTCACTGTCCAGTTTGTTATTGAAAAAACTGGACAGTGAGAAGGCCTGGGAATGAGGCCATCTTTCTCCGATTTGCTCATAATAAGAAACTGAGATCTAGCTGGCAATCGACTACTGATCAATAGCATTTGGAATATTCCTGGTTATTTGCTGATTTATGATATGCATTATTGAGATGCTCTACCTGCATACGGTCTATATTTTGTGTCAATGGATTATTTGAATCCCAAAATAATTATCAGTGAAATATAGCTGCTACATGCTCACACAATTAAATGCTAAGTCAGCAATCATATCTCAGTGCAGGTAGGCCCTTCTTCAACTCTGTGAAAGAAAAACATCCAGTTAGATTGTATATAGACCTTCTTGTGATTAGTACTGCAAGCAAGTTGGAAGGTTGCTTTTGAGAAGCAGATGACTTGAAGCTTTATTGAATCTTCCTAAGACATGAAAGGCCTGTACATATACTGTACAAATGAGCAGAGAAGTGTCTGTAGTTTCACTTTTGTCTTCTAGAGCTTCATCTAGAGCTTTTTTTAGGTCAAAGCAGTTTCATCCAAGAAGTTTGCAATATTCAATGGGCACATTCATCATAGTTATGTCACATACTGTTGTTGTTCTTACACCATGAACGTCGCAGCTACCGTTAACGTGCAAGACAAAGGTGTTTTTAACACAGACAAAAAAAAAAAGAAGGGAAAAACCACATTCCCTGACCCTAGCCCTAACCCTAAGTGTAACACATAGCCCTAACCATTCGGCTATGAGGCACTGTTGGCGACTGTGGTGCACTGCACTGCTTTAACACACCAACCAATATTACAACATAACATTACACAACGTGAAGGACGTAAATTCCATGACGTAAAGATGACGTATTCTAAGGAACGGTACATGAAGAATAACCCATTCAATGTGGGCGGGCGAGTGGGTTAAAATGCAAACTCAGCATTAAAACACAGCATGTGACCACGCATTCTATTCAAAATGGACTTTTGTGTTTGTTGTCAGTACTCACCATTGTCATTTGTAGCCTGAATTGCCCACCTCTATGGCAGTATCCTCAATTGAAGAGCACCTACATATTAGATTACACTGTCCCAACCATAATTACAAGTGTATGTGAAGTCATTGTGAACACTGTTGTGAAGATCATGGCAACTGAAGACAGTCAGCAGGATAAGCGAGAAAGTGGAATGTGAGGGGCAACACTAAAGAAGAGAGAGCAAAGAAGCAAGCAGAATTTAGTGAAGTGAAAAGACAGCGATGGTGAAGTTACTATGCCATGCCATTTTGGTGTTAGGTATAAACTGCAACACCTCGCTAATGTTGGTAAGGTCCTCAAAAGCACGCTTTGCCACCCTTCGTCATGCCTCAAGCTCTATTTTCCTCAGGACTTGATCACACCTATATATGTGCCTTGTGTGAGGCTTGCTCTGTGTATGTGTAAACCTGCAAAAAGAAATTGGTTGTTTTAACCACAGAGTGGTTACCCTGGTAGCAGTCAACCTGAAGCAACAGTGGTTACAACAGGTTTACTTTGGTAGTAGAGACTAATTGCATAAGGCAACCAGAAAGGCAACTGCCCAGATATAATTAATAATCAACAGTACACTGAGAACCCTGAGAACATCTGTGAGGGAGTCATTACAAATGCACAGTTCAAAGTATTACTAAGGAACTTTCGTGTTCGTATTACAACCATGATCCTGCTGATAGTAACCACTAACATCTGTATGAGTGTGAGAGAATCACCTGCTTGCATAATCAAGACAGCTGCCTCTCTAGTCGCCTTATGCAACTAGGATAACCTTCTGTGGTTAAAACAACCAATTTGTATTTGCAGTGATATATATATACACCTATAGCAATTGCCTGAGTGAAGCAACATATCAGATTACACTCTGTGACCTTGGGTTACTTTAACCATGCAGGCAGTTGTTCCCCTGGTTGCAGACAAAATGAAGACAAACTAGTTATGTGAAGTTGATGAGGCAGATCAACCACAAGGATGTCAATATCTTTCAACATGAAGTTACCACAACTGCATTTCAAAACAGTATTATGGAGCACATAGCAGGGCCTAAAATAAGGGGGTAACACTGCCCATTTGTGCAGTGATTAAGCTAGAGTGGGCAGTGATAAAACGTAAGTTGGGCAGTGTTAAAAATTGATCTCAAAAGCAAAATGTCTTAAAAAATTAGTAGAGGCAGTATAGGAAGCCACCATGCAGAAGTGATCTCAGAGCATTTAGATGTCAAAATTTGCCTTGGGGGCACTTTCCAGAGGCCCCCCCCCCCCCCCCCCATAATCACTTGCTTTGTACCCTTTCTTATTAAAGCCACACCAGATGTATACATCCTAGGTACTCCCCTGCCAGTGGGTACAGCCACACCCACCTTAATTAGCACCTGCTGCTATGAATATGATTAAAATTTCAAATGGGCAGTGATAAATTTTTTAGGTGACTCCCTCACACATCAGATGATCAATGAGACATGCAGGATTAGGGTTGTGCGATAATCTGGAACAATCTACTCTTAAGTTTTCTTGTGCAATTATATATATATTAAAGTCACAAAAAAGTTTGCCAAATGCAAACAAGCACATGTAGGGATGAAATCCTCAAAAACCAACCAAACAAGACGGGAACGACACCACAATACTTTTACACCATCCCTACATCTTGTGCCATTTTGCCAAAACTGTGTGTTTGTATTTGTTTTTTAGTTGTGTGTAGAAGAGGGTTGTCTTGTAGATGGAAGGGTGTGGCGTGGGTGTGTTGTGCATAGTGAGTATGTTGTGTTGTTGGTGGTTGCTACTGAGTGTAGCAGGTATGGTCCAAGTTGTGTGTAGAAGGTGTGGAGTGAGTGAGGAGTGGTGAGTGTGTGTATTATGTTGGAATGTGCATTATGTTGTTAAGTTTTATGCCTGTTTAGCATGATAGATATGGGTTGTCTTGTATACAGGTGGCTGTGAAGTGAGTAGCGGTAATTTTGTAATGCTTTGTGAAGGATGGGTTATTTTGTGAGATAGTTGAATGGAGTGAAGTACTATGTTTGTTTGTGGGTGGTGTGGGCTAATAAGTACAAATGTAGAGGGTTTTGTGTTGTGTACAGGTGGCAAAATGGCACAAGATGTAGGGATGGTGTAAAAGTATTGTGGTGTCGTTCCCGTCTTGTTTGGTTGGTTTTTGAGGATTTCATCCCTACATGTGCTTGTTTGCATTTGGCAAACTTTTTTGTGACTTGTTTCTGTTGTTTTTTTGTTGTTGTTGTGTAACCACACCCCAAGTGAAATGACTTGTTATGTAGTTTATTGTTGATGTTGATGGATTTCTGGAGGATGTTAGCTGTTTGCACTTGTCCACTTGACAATGGAATCATGGGTGTAACTGTTGTCTAATTGGGTATGTGCATGTGTGTGTGAGTGGTTGTTCTAAGGCACTGTGGTATATACATGACTGTCTACCTGTTCTGTTGTATGACAGGGTTGTAACACTGTATGTTGTGTGTTGTCCAAGGAACAGTTTCTATAGCTGGTTATACATTGTGGGCAGGTGTGTGTAGGTTGTGTATGGTGGGTGGCAGGTACATAGGTCATAAAGAGGTAAGGCATAACTGTGGTAAAGGAACCCTTGGAGAGTAAGAGTGTTTTTCCGGGTTCTTCCAGTACTTGTTACGGGACGCTTGCCTTTTGCTTTCTTTGTTTCGCAGATAGTTCTGCTTATCCCGCGCCCGTTTCTTGTGGACGTTACGCATACTGCGTTCCTTGTCAAATCCAGCACAAGTACGTCAACTGCTGTATGAAAGTAGCAACATATGCAATCGTTTGGGAATCAATCGATCGTCAAGCTCTCTACGGAAGTAGAATAACCGCAGCTGCATGCCAACTTCACGTGCTGTAGCTGTTGAACTTCTGTTGACGTAATCGCTATGAATATTCTATTCTAACAAAATGGCGTATAGCAGCAAGCATAAGCGTGGGGTTACCTGAGAATCGCCGATTAATTCGACTTCTTTCTTTGAGAACGATGAGTGGTGGGTATAATACCCAGTAATTTATGCTGATCTTTCGCGTTTGAATTGTTGTAATAGCTTCAGCCGTTGTCGTGCTATCGTGGTGAGCAAAAGAAGAAGAAGAAGAAGTCAGAAGATAGACGATTTGCCTTTTTTAGCGACTTGACTGTCAGGTACTTAGCGATGCTTTCCAGCAAATTTAACGATCCTGTTGCCCATGGAAGCACTCGATAATGTCTGATATGGCTCATGGAGGCCGTTGACTTATCTAACGCGGACATTTCGAGCGTGTCATTTGTGCACTTTGAATGTGGCCGCCATTTTTTTTCGGGGTCATCCCTACATATGGCGTACTACCGTACGCCATGATAAGTCTCTGATACCAAGATAAACCACTCAACCACTATCTCTTCAACTTGTCTGCAACCAGAGTACCCACTCCAGGGTTAAAACATCTAACTTCTTTGTAGGGAGGAAAGACCAAGTGTATACAAGTGCAATCATGATTGGGAAAAGTCTGGGTGAGCCCCACACCCTGTGTGGTAATTTTTGTACGTCCATCTGTACGTCAGTAGGTATAGGTAGTGAATGAAATATCGTGCATAATGGGACATTGTGCAATGCCTCATGCACTCATTTTTTGACCAGTGCTCAAGCTTGCAAGATTTCCCTCTCAAACCTCAGCTGGTGTGGTCACACAAGGCTGATGCAAGGGTGGGTGTTTAATCAAGTAAACTGTGACGCTATGCAGGAAATCAAGCCAAAAGTTGAGGATGGACACCCTTTCATAAAATACTGGCACATAGAATTTACATGGACATGGGCATAGACAAAATTCAGTGGCGGATTTAGAAATTTAGAAAGGGGGGTTCAGCCACTGGCGCGCGAAGCGCAGTTGAAAATTTTTGGGTTGTCACGCCCACTTTCGGTCATGTGAATGCATTCATGACACGCATAATTACTGTCTGACCTGAGTATTGAAGTTAGACAAGATGACTTGTCTAGCGCTGGAGAACTCTAGGCCTATAGTCAAAGTTTGGATATCAGTAAGGAACTGATACGTGAGTGTGTAACTGTGCCTGGTTTTTGTTGCTGCATGCCACTGCTGCATAATCATTTGATGGACTCGTGCAGTTATGAATATATGCAAAAATACATTACTAGCCGCCAAAGGGGGGTGCATTTGCACCCCCCTTACCCCCCCTAAATCTGCCACTGAAATTGCTTTGGCAGATAGAACTATACCCCTACAGCTACTGGTAGACGTAAGTACATATTTATAACTTGTCCCTCGTTCAAGTGTTCCATATGTGCCACATTATGATTATCATAGGACTTCACATGGCAGGAACGAGAACTTTTGTAACGTTTTGATCAGGCTGTGGTGTTGCAATCAAGTTCTCATTTCTACCTTACTATCATACTACACCATGCATCATGTTCCTCAATCAATACACCAAACCTCACTAGTGTGGGGCTCATACATGCTGCATAGTTTTCTGCCTATCAGCCCCTCTCTTAACAATAGTTTTTGGTGATACAGCGCTTCAAACACAATAATAAATTTCTATCCTAGACTGCATGCATATGTGGCAGCCTAGACAGGTGGGTTTCTAAAGCTTCCACAACCATGATAAATTAATAATAAAGTTGCTTTTGGAGTCATGTTAATCTATCATGATTGTATCTTATATTGATACAATTTATTGCAAATGTCTACGTAGTTTAGTAACCACAAACATCAAACTATTGATGGTGCTTACTGTAACTCATCAGTATTTGAGGAAGGAGCAAGGCTGCATGCAAGCCATTGGTTTTGGAGGAAGATTAGAGCTGCTGATGAAGGGGCACATAGACAGTGTGAAGCTTAAGCGCTGTAACTCAAATCGTAGAGATTCCCATCACAGTTATCAGTTCCTTCTAGTATCGTAGACATGATAACAACAAATTTTGCAATGAAATACACCTTTGGACTTTGAACCTTTGATGAAAACGAGAACTGATTTTCGGGCCCATTCCGTTGGAGGAGTGCATGGTTGAAGGTAATGACAGCTTATTTATGAATGTAATAAACTATCCTTGTTGCATTTTTGTACATCAAGGCCATGAAATTCAATCGCGAGAATTTTGACGTATTGTTGCGTAAATGCCGCGAGTTACAAGACAACAACGAATGGCTCAACAGGGTAGTGACGACGTTAGAGGAGGAGAATGCACGTTTAAAGGAGGAGAATGAACGATTGAGGACTGAAAACGAGGAACTGAAAGAACCTGTCGCCAAACGTGCACGCTTGCAGCAAGAAGAGCTAGTGCAGGAAGTGCAGCGACAAGAAGTTCAATTGCAGCAACATGCACAACAGCAACGCGAACAGTTGCGAAAACTGAAGGAAGAAGAACTGCAGCGTCAACAACGGGAAAAGGAACGCGAAGCGGAACAGAAGAGGGCTGCGGAAGAACGAGAAAAACGAGTGCAGCAAGAGTTGAAGAAAAAGGAACAAGAACTGCAGCGTCAACAACGGGAAAAGGAACGCGAAGCGGAGCAGAAGAGGGCTGCGGAAGAACGAGAGAAACGAGTGCAGCAAGAGTTGAAGAAAAAGGAACAGGAACTGCAGTGTCAACAACGGGAAAAGGAACGCGAAGCGGAACAGAAGTGGGCTGCGGAAGAACGAGAGAAACGAGTGCAGCAAGAGTTGAAGAAAAAGGAACAAGAACTGCAGCGTCAACAACGGGAAAAGGAACGCGAAGCGGAACAGAAGAGGGCTGCGGAAGAACGAGAAAAACGAGTGCAGCAAGAGTTGAAGAAAAAGGAACAAGAACTGCAGCGTCAACAACGGGAAAAGGAACGCGAAGCGGAGCAGAAGAGGGCTGCGGAAGAACGAGAGAAACGAGTGCAGCAAGAGTTGAAGAAAAAGGAACAGGAACTGCAGTGTCAACAACGGGAAAAGGAACGCGAAGCGGAACAGAAGTGGGCTGCGGAAGAACGAGAGAAACGAGTGCAGCAAGAGTTGAAGAAAAAGGAACAAGAACTGCAGCGTCAACAACGGGAAAAGGAACGCGAAGCGGAACAGAAGAGGGCTGCCGAAGAACGAGAACAACGAGCGCAGCAAGAGTTGAAGAAAAAGGAACAGGAACTGCAGTGTCAACAACGGGAAAAGGAACGCGAAGCGGAACAGAAGAGGGCTGCCGAAGAACGAGAACAACGAGCGCAGCAAGAGTTGCAGAAAGAGCGAGAAGAACTACAGCGTCAACAACGGGAAAAGGAACGCGAAGCTGAAGAGAGAAGGGCTGCAGAGGAAAGAGCGGAACAGAGGAGGGTTGAAGCGGAACGAGAAGAACAATTGCGTATTCAAGCAGAGCGTAAATTAGCTGAAAAAAATTTGGAAATGCAGTCGTTGCAACGCCAAAAGGAGTTGGAAGACGAACAGCGAAGGAAGAGGTCGGAAGAGTCAGCGAACAAGCCGAAAAGGCATGGTTGGGGTTATAACACCGATCTCGTTGGTAAAAGGGATTTTGACCGTTACAAAGCCAAGTTCAAGCTTGATGAACCTAGGGAGTGTTTTGAACGTGCAGCCACCATGTTTCGTCATGTGAATCATTGTGTTCATTGTCTTCAGTGTGACAGTTTGAGGGCGATTGAATTCAACTGCAACACTCAGGTCACAACGGGTTTCTTTTGGCCGAGCATGCAATTGCACGACCTTTTGGTCGAAGGTTTAGCCAAAGAGATGGGTTTGGGGAGTAAGCCCCAGCACCAAGGTGCTTCGCTGTATTTGCAGACGAAGGTGGAGCACATGTGGGACTGTGAACATTGCAAGACTTGTCCAAATGGTCATTGCTAAACTGTAACAGGGTTTTTTTTTTTTTTTTGTTTTTGTTTTTGTTTTTTTTACTGAAACACCATGGAATTTAGAAAATACCAGGTACAAGCATCCCAATAGCAAGTTGCTAATACAAAGGGATACGGAAATAAAAGAAAAAATAGAAGCATATTAATTAATGGACAAATACAACCTAATACCAGTTTTAAACGACAGAACTGATGGACTATTAACAATGCTATTTGGTAAGGAGTTCCATAGTCTTACAGAGTCAGTGAAAAAGGAATGATAATAAGCTTCAGTCTTAGCAAAAGGTTGAACAATATATTTAGAATGAAACAATCTAGGGTTTGGATTAGGGTGCTGTACAAAATAGCCTGTGTGACAATAAGTATAACCACTTAAAAACTTGTAAGTAAGTAATAGTTTAAAATATTTACGTCTGTTTTCTAATGTTGGAAGCTCAAATCTTTGATTTAATGACACACCGTTTTCTTTCCATTGTCTGCTGGCCATCCTGGTGGCCTGAAGCTGGACAGCTTCTAATAAAAGTTTGTCTTTCTTCAAGTGTGGCTCCCAGACGACTGAAGCGTAATCTAGGATGGGGAGGACTTGGGATTTGTATAATGAAATGATGGTATCTGGTTCGCAATACGGTGCAAACATTCTGTACATGTATCCCAGAACTCGTCTGGCTTTGGAGCAAGTAATTTCAATATGCTTAGTCCAGCTTAGGTCAGATGAAATCCAGACACCCAGGTACTTGAAAGTTATAACTTCTTCAATTTGATGTCCATTTACTTCCACTTGGAGAGGGATGGTCGATCTTAGTCTAGAGATGGTCATGCATTTGGTCTTCTCTACGTTAATGGTAAGATGGTTTTCAGAGATCCAGTTCACTATTTTGTTGATGTCCTGTTGAAAGGCTTTGCAGTCTGACTCTGTTTTTCATGGTTCAATCTTTGTCACAAAAGTGACTGAGTTGGCTACTTATATTTCGACCACTGATTGTTATTTTGATATATGTATAGGGCAAAAAAGAAACGCGAACAGCGCCGGGTTATAACTGTTGCACAGGTATGATGAACCTGAGTGACCCCACATACACTAGTGTGAAGTGACCACAATTCTGCCACAGTTCATGGTCAATATAACATTTAATTTACTTACCTTGCTTTCGGGCTTCTTCAAGCCATGCAAATGAGAAATTTAAGTTAATAGAGCAATGCAATTAGAGCTATAGTGATGGGTTATGTAAAGTAAAAGCTAGCGCTCTACTCTCATTCTTTTGGCTTTCTACCATCCCTTTATAGGCAGTTCTCAACATGTATCCTTCACACCAGCAAAAGTTTACTTGCCCAATTGAAACCATGTGATATGTGATGTCATGATTCATTTGTTTGGCAGTGCCTGCATAACATGCATATGCATGCATTACAAAGTACCGTGGATACCACATTATGTAACATTACTGTGATCAACTTACTGATAGTAGGGGTGGTTTTTTGACCCACAACCATGCAAATTTTATCCGCTAAAACTTTCCTTTCAAAGGAAAGTTTTAGTGCAAAGAATTGCAAATCAGACGGTCTGAGTTCAAGTGATAGTCTTGTACCCAGGCCTTCACTGCCTTCAGTATTGTGTTGATGCAAGAAATCAAACACTGGAGGCAGGGAAGGCCATAACCTCATCCCCAGGGGAGGAGGGACTGGGGACAAGGCTAGGAAGGCCATTATATTTGGATGACAAATTGAGTTGCCCCAGTTACAGTCACAATGGTTACAACATGTACCATATGTATGTGTTTAGCCAACAGGAATGGGGCTAGTAGGGGAGCAAACTATACAACCATGAGCATTGACTAAGTGACTCAGCAGGTGTATTAATTTTACCCATGCGCCATGCATGTAATGTTGTGTCATATACACTAGGATCATCCATGCAGTGTTTGAATAGACTCAGAATGGTCCAGTTCAAGACTGGTGTTCAGGGTGTATGCATGTGTACATACCCTTCTCTTTATGGGGCTAAATGATGGGGTGCATTTATAAATGAGGGCTCCCATTTAAATAAATGAGGAGTCCCATTTATAAATGAGGCTCCCATTTAAATAAATGAGGGTTCCCATTTATAAATGAGGGCTCCCATTTATAAATGAGGGCTCCCATTTAAATAAATGAGGCTACCATTTATAAATGACCCTCCCATTTATAAATGAGGCTCCCATTTATAAATGAGGGGTCCCATTTATATGTGAGGCTCCCATTTAAATAAATGAGGGTTCCCATTAATTTTGTAATGCTCATATCCTTGCTGGATTCATGCCTGTGTCGAGATGTACCTGCTTCATCACCTTGTAGATGTAGATGGAGTAGATCTCCTTGAGAGGCTTTCTTCTTACCCTTCCTGTTGGTAACCTTATTTGGCATCACTCGTGCCATGGCGATTAGGTTATATTTTACTTGCTGCTAACATTTCTGTCACCATTTGGTTTCTCCACCAACTGCATGCTTGGAAATTTCACCTTAAAGGTGCAGCTTCGCAGCAGTCACGATTTTACGGCTGGTGTTGGTGTCTATTTTATTGGTCACACTGTACCACACTACTGTTGGTCTGACTACTACTCTACTTGGACACTTGTGAGTAACTCGAGCCAAGATTTGTGACAACAAGAAGCATGCATAGATGATCAACCCTCATCATCCTTACTGCAACTAGTAGCTATCTAGCCATGAGGAGCAATAAACCATTGGCAAAACTACTGACTGGAGTCACTCATCCGGGGAGACATGCTACCCAGAATCCTGATGAACGAACAGTGGTGCACACAAGGAATATCCATACTCGAACTAGCTTTTTGAAAGCCACCAATTTTAAATAAGGACAGTGTCACACTGCTTTTTCTTTTGTGTATATGACTCCACTGCTCAATTGGAACACCTGCCATGCCATTCATCAAAATTCAATTTTAATTGGCATTGTATCAGCTGTACCAATTCCATTTATAGTAAAAGTTGTTGAGGGGATAGTAACTGTTGTGCAGAATCCTTCAACTCAGCACCTTCCTTATATGGAAGCCTCCTCCCTATAAAGGACCATATAAGGAACCATGATATAAGAAACCATATTAGGAATGTACTAAAACCTTATTCTGATTGCTTTTGTGTCTATAGAGTTGCCCATAGAATTTAATCACCAAAATGCATGACCTCATTGAATCTTTAAAATGGTATTGGTACGACCAACAGTCACCAGATGTCTCTTCAATTGGGTATAGGTTGCTGTGCAGGAGGCTAAGTGGGTGTGTAACAAAACAGGGTAATATATTAGAAGCCAAAGACAACATTTATTCTAGTAATTGTACATACAAAATACAAACTTGCTTCATCTACAATTGCTGAAAATTTGGCTACATTAGTCGTTTGCAATCTTACCACTCAATTAGCTACATGCACATAGCTATGACCTTTATTTCCTCTAATCCCTGCTCCCTCTCCCAACACGCACACACACACACGCACGTACACACACACGCATGCACACACACACATCCACACACACACATCCACACATACATGCACACACACGCACACAGCACACATGCACACTCACACACGCACACACACATGTACACAGCACACACACATGCACACAACACGCACACACACACATGCACACAGCACACACACATGCACACACACATCCACACACACACACATCCACACATACATGCACACTCACACACGCACACACACACACGTACACAGCACACACACATGCACACAACACGCACGCACACACACACACACATG
This sequence comes from Agelas oroides, assembly GCA_949130485.1. NCBI lineage: Eukaryota > Metazoa > Porifera > Demospongiae > Agelasida > Agelasidae > Agelas > Agelas oroides. The sequence continues at coordinate 16,879,576 of OX422183.1, read as the reverse complement.
CACACAGCACACACACATGCACACAACACACACACACACACACACACAAGAACCACATGCATTAGTTCCTTCTCTCCGAACTGAAGGAAGTGGAGTGCTAAATGGCATCACCGTCTGGCTCAAAGAGATGTGGGCACATGTATGAGTGAGCAAGTAGCAGTACAGAGTTTTCTTCTAACAGAGCCAAGTAGCTAGTCATTTTTGTCTTTCACAATTATCAGTACCATATTCAGTATCCCACACAATGAGATTCCATGTGAAACACAAAAATGGTGAAGTACAGCAAAAGCCCCCCTCCCATAATATTGTCACTATATATTATGGGAAAGGGGTTTTCGCTGTACTTCACCATTTTATTTGTGTTTCACTGTCCTTCACCATAATCAATGTGGTAATACCCACATCCCTTGTTTATGATACGTGATGATGTGTCATATAATTATGCTGTGTCCCATATGCTATTCATGGAGTGGCACATGACATGCAATAATTAGGTTAAGACTGTTCTACCAATGACTGTCACAACTCTCCTCATAAAGCAGCTAGCATAGCTACTGTGTGCATGATTACTCAATAGAAAGATGTACTCATTGTTATTATGTAGCCATTGTCGTCTTAATCATGAATGCCTGGTAGTAAACCAACATTTGTCCAAACCCTGGGAAACAGTACCAACTATGGCTTGGTGGACAAAACAAACGATCCTGTTGGAATGTTGCCATAGCAACATACAATGACTACTCTGTGCACGTTTACATGTGCATGTTTACTGGCTTGTAGTACAGTATGTTGAAATGGGCAATAAACTCATGGTACTGTGGAGAGTAACTTGAATGTGAAACAGAGGAAGTTCATCAAATTTGTGCAATGTTTCAAATGGTCTTCATCAAGTGATCATTTCTTGGTGAGAGTAGAAAAGACTGTTGCACAAAATTTGCCAACTTCACTATGACTTCACTATGACAGTCACCATATATTGTGAACAATGGGTTGACAATCAGAAGCTTTGCTAACACCATGTTGAACTGCTATTCTGCCTACTTCTGTTGTGCCTTCAAACACGCACCACACACACACACACACACACACCAGACACAACACAGACATACTCGTGTACACATACACCACACACACACACACACACACACACACCACAGACACAACACAGACGTACACGTGTACACATACACCACACACACACACACACCACAAAGACACAACACAGATGTACACGTCTACACATACACCACACACACACACACACACACACACACACACACACACACACACACACACACACATACACACATACACACACACATATACACATACACACAACACAGACACACACAAACACACACACACACACCACACAAACTAGTCTCACAACCAGACTCTCCCACGCATGTGAGGGTCTGGTTCCAGAGACTACACACAAACACACACACACACACACACACCACAAACTAGTCGCAGAACCAGACTCTCCCACGCATGTGAGGGTCTGGTTCCAGAGACTACACACAAACACACACACACACACCACACAAACTAGTCGCAGAACCAGACTCTCCCACGCATGTGAGGGTCTGGTTCCAGAGACTACACACAAACACTCACACACGCACACACATACACTTGCGCAGACTGGGTGAAAACTCGGTGCCTTCTGTATATGGAAGTCTTCTACATATAAAGGACCATATAAGGAATCATAATATTAAAAAGCCAATGTACTGAGACCTTATTATGTGATAACTATTTTGTCCAGTTGCCACAGAATTCACCAGTGAGTTTACAATCAATTAGCTACATGCACATAGCTATGACCTTTGATTCCTCTAATCCCTCCTCCCCCTCCCCAACACACACACACACATGCATGCATGCATACACCCGCCACGCATGCGTGCACACTTGCACTCACACACACACACTCTCGCACAGGAACCTGGGGAGACAAAACTGAAGTGAAGTTGAGTGCCAAATGACATCATCGTCTGGCTTCAAAGAGATGTGGCACATGAATGAGCAAGTACCAATACAGAATTTTCATCTAGCAGAGCCAAGTAGCTATAGTAATATAATATAACTGAGTAGACATCGCAAAGTTACAGGTAAATTGTCAGGAAAGAATGGTATAGCTAGCAAAAGGTCTAACTTAAACCATAGGTGCACTGAGGCTCAGAACACTGAAGGTGCCAGGTAGCTAATTACCGCATAAATCTAGCTAGTGGGGTGGGGTGTGTGTGTGTGTGTGTGTGTGTGGGGGGGGGGGTGTGACTGTCATAAATACAAAGCATTGAGCATGTAGTTGGTTGAACAGTATGTGAACTGTTGCCTTTTTCATTCAGATAATGTTTTGTACCAAGTATGTTATACTGACGAGGCTAATGAACATTGTTGGCATGGTATCAAACTTATTTGAAGTTGCATGAGTATGTATGCTCAGATTGGCATGAAATCTGTGTACAGTTTATTTCAGCTCCCTTTGACCACACTTAGTACAACTATGAAGCTAATCAATTATAAATAAGATGCCTTTGAGTATCCACTTACAGAAGTCAATGAAATACTAGTGCTTCAGTGCTCAAAAGGAAATGAACTCAACAGATTATTTGTATGCCTCTTCTTGGACAATCATTGTTCAACAGTTTACACAGTTCACTTTGCAATGATGCTATCAACACACACACACACACACACTTGTGCACACACACCAGGGCCATAGAAGCAGGTCCGAGTGGACCAATATTTGCCCAACCAACCCACGCAAAAGTGCTGTATGAGCTTCAGTGGGTTGTCCAATTCTTGCTCCAAGAGTAGCTATGCTAATAGCACCGGGCCGTAGCCGCCGGTCCGGTTAGTCCGGTTTCAACCGGACCACTTTTTCCCTTACCCGGTGGCGTGCTTGGCGTCGCCAAAGTAGCGCCATTGCTCAGCGAACGCCCACGCATGGCCCCCAAGTGCACACCTGACATGCTGAAACTTGCGAGATGGCTACGAACAGTGCGAAAAAGCTCGTCCGAGTCCGAGCGTCCGAGTCTTCCAACAACTGTTCGTTCTTCCAAGCCTCACTGCGAAGGGTGTGGCTTGCGTGGTTAGCGAACGATCGGAAATCCAAAACCAGTGTTGTACGACGCAGTGGGCATACATCTGAAACTCTGTCGTCTGGCCTCCGAGAAGCATCGTATTGACCCAAAAATAGTCTCAGAAGCAATCTCAAAGCCTCTAAATTGCAAAAATTTTCTGCGGGAGCATGCCCCCAGACCCCCCTAGCTGTAGCGTGCTTGCGCACGCACTAACAACCCGACCACTCCAAATCTGATGGCTACGGCCCTGTGCTAGCAGGGGTCTCGGAAGACAACTGTCATCCAAAAGATTTCTGTTGGGGGCTGGAGGCAGGCACGCTTGGTCACCTGAAGAAAGTCCCCGTCGAAGCGTAAGTTTGGGAAACTCTACTGTGAATTGCTCACAATTGATCGTGAATACGCATGCAATTACAGTCGAGGCAAAGACAATAAAGATAGCTAACTGGTGCAACCGAATCGTTTAGATTCAGCGACACTGGCTTCAAAACGGCCTAAAAAGGATTTGAGAACAGAAGAATTCATTTTGTTAACATTGTATAGTTGTGGGGTAGCTGGTGGGAGGAGGGGAGGTGGGGCGTGCCCCAGAACATGCTTCGCGCTGTCAATGGCCGGACCATTTCAAATTTGCTTCCTACAGGCCTGCACACACACACACACACACACACACACACACACACACACACACACACACACACACACACACACACACACACGCACACACACACACACACACACACACGCACACACACACACACACACGCACACACACACACACACACACACAGGGGCGTAACTACCATTGGGGCAGGTATAGGGCAGTCGCCCCACCGCTTTTCGATGGATCAAAATTAAAAATTTGAAATTAACGATAGAATGGCCAACTAAGCATCTAACGTCAGTACTCACCACAACTCGAGTAGTCATTGTACCTTACTAGCGCTGCGTTAACAAACTTACAGTCTTGTCAGTACGTACTATTGTACACAATTGCACAAGACAACGGTAGCGTAGCCTCGTTCCCAGACTTCCCAGTCTGGGAACGAGGCTAGTTCTAGCCGGCTACGCCTTCGCCCCTTCGCTCTGATTATTCTAGTTACACCCCTGACACACACAAATACACACACACACACATACACATACACAAATACACACACACAAATACTGATACACACACACACACACACATATACATACACAAAATACACATAGTCACACACATAGCTACACAAATATCAAGTTGAAGTGACTGATCTCCTGAAATGGCCATCTCACAGGAGCACTTTCCCAACTCTCAACGTGGAAATGCAATGTGAGTGCCCAAGGGATGCCATTTGTTATTGTCAAAAACCTGTACAGCCATGGCCGTACCAGCCATACCAGTGCTGCCAACACATATGCTACACTATACCCTGCTTTCTGTTTTACTATGGCTTCACTAGGGTAGTACCCTATACAGGCTAGACGTGTGTTCAGCAATTTTATTTCATTGCACTGCGTACTTTCTTTGTCAACACTTGCAGGATGTGTGCATGATAGATATCACTTTTGTCATTACTTGATTCCCAAAAAGGCAATAGTTATGCATGTGTTTCTACAAGCAAGAACCAATGTGTGGATAAGCTAATGCTGTTTTGGCAACCATTGTGGGCACTCATGATACTGTAACATACTGTAGCTAATCTCAGTTGTTCATCATGCACTTACTGTATGCAAAAATAATGGCCTTATTTTCAGACCTCACTGCGCAGCATTTAGCTACTTCGTGAGACTTTTGTTTCCTGTACATCCCCCCACCCTCCCCAGTCTTCTCTCATATTTATACAGAATCACCTGCTTACTAAGTATGGAACACCAAAGATAGAATGCTGCTGAGCATAAACAATGACCCAAGTGAGCACATTACACTACAACTGAGGGCGGCGATGGCGAAAACTGGAGGCGGGGAGAGGACTGGGATGCCTAGGAATGAAAACCAACAACATTGAATGACTGCAACAGCTAAGAGGTTGCATTTCCATTTCTGTTTTCAGTTTCCAGTTTCCGTTTCCAGTTTCCATTTCATTTCCATTTCCTGCTTTTCCATATGCCCCACCTGTTACCTCAGAAAGAAGGGTGAAGTAGAGAATATTGTATAATCTCAATTGTTGATCACTTACAGTACGCAAAATGATGGCCATATTTTCAGACCTTCTCAATGCAGCATTTAGCTACTTGCACATGAGACTTTTGTTTCCTGTGTATCTCCCCCCCTCCCCCTCCCCAGTTTTCTCTCATGCGAGTGACCAAACACCATAATTATGTAATTAGTCTCATTCTCCATTTTAAGTCCACGCTATCCAGTTTTTAATTGCTTACAGTATGCAGCAATTGATGGGAACACCATGAGGGAGCTAGGTTTTGTTCCATGGGTGTTGTCAATGTCTACTTACAGTATGCAGCAATTGAGGGGAACACCATGACGGAGCTAGGTTTTGTTCCATGGGTGTTGTCAATGTCTTAACTTACAGTATGCAGCAATTGAGGGGAACACCATGAGGGAGCTAGGTTTTGTTCCATGGGTGTTGTCAATGTCTACTTACAGTATGCAGCAATTGAGGGGAACACCATGAGGGAGCTAGGTTTTGTTCCATGGGTGTTGTCAATGTCTACTTACAGTATGCAGCAATTGATGGGAACACCATGAGGGAGCTAGGTTTTGTTCCATGGGTGTTGTCAATGTCTACTTACAGTATGCAGCAATTGAGGGGAACACCATGAGGGAGCTAGGTTTTGTTCCATGGGTGTTGTCAATGTCTTAACTTACAGTATGCAGCAATTGAGGGGAACACCATGAGGGAGCTAGGTTTTGTTCCATGGGTGTTGTCAATGTCTACTTACAGTATGCAGCAATTGAGGGGAACACCATGAGGGAGCTAGGTTTTGTTCCATGGGTGTTGTCAATGTCTTAACTTACAGTATGCAGCAATTGATGGGAACACCATGAGGGAGCTAGGTTTTGTTCCATGGGTGTTGTCAATGTCTTAACTTACAGTATGCAGCAATTGATGGGAACACCATGAGGGAGCTAGGTTTTGTTCCATGGGTGTTGTCAATGTCTACTTACAGTATGCAGCAATTGATGGGAACACCATGAGGGAGCTAGGTTTTGTTCCATGGTGTTGTCAATGTCTACTTACAGTATGCAGCAATTGATGGGAACACCATGAGGGAGCTAGGTTTTGTTCCATGGGTGTTGTCAATGTCTACTTACAGTATGCAGCAATTGATGGGAACACCATGAGGGAGCTAGGTTTTGTTCCATGGGTGTTGTCAATGTCTACTTACAGTGCAGCAATTGAGGGGAACACCATGAGGGAGCTAGGTTTTGTTCCATGGGTGTTGTCAATGTCTACTTACAGTATGCAGCAATTGAGGGGAACACCATGAGGGAGCTAGGTTTTGTTCCATGGGTGTTGTCAATGTCTACTTACAGTATGCAGCAATTGATGGGAACACCATGAGGGAGCTAGGTTTTGTTCCATGGGTGTTGTCAATGTCTTAACTTACAGTATGCAGCAATTGATGGGAACACCATGAGGGAGCTAGGTTTTGTTCCATGGGTGTTGTCAATGTCTACTTACAGTATGCAGCAATTGAGGGGAACACCATGAGGGAGCTAGGTTTTGTTCCATGGGTGTTGTCAATGTCTACTTACAGTGCAGCAATTGAGGGGAACACCATGAGGGAGCTAGGTTTTGTTCCATGGGTGTTGTCAATGTCTACTTACAGTATGCAGCAATTGATGGGAACACCATGAGGGAGCTAGGTTTTGTTCCATGGTGTTGTCAATGTCTACTTACAGTATGCAGCAATTGAGGGGAACACCATGACGGAGCTAGGTTTTGTTCCATGGGTGTTGTCAATGTCTTAACTTACAGTATGCAGCAATTGAGGGGAACACCATGAGGGAGCTAGGTTTTGTTCCATGGGTGTTGTCAATGTCTACTTACAGTATGCAGCAATTGAGGGGAACACCATGAGGGAGCTAGGTTTTGTTCCATGGGTGTTGTCAATGTCTTAACTTACAGTATGCAGCAATTGATGGGAACACCATGAGGGAGCTAGGTTTTGTTCCATGGGCGTTGTCAATGTCTACTTACAGTATGCAGCAATTGATGGGAACACCATGAGGGAGCTAGGTTTTGTTCCATGGTGTTGTCAATGTCTACTTACAGTATGCAGCAATTGATGGGAACACCATGAGGGAGCTAGGTTTTGTTCCATGGGTGTTGTCAATGTCTACTTACAGTATGCAGCAATTGATGGGAACACCATGAGGGAGCTAGGTTTTGTTCCATGGGTGTTGTCAATGTCTACTTACAGTGCAGCAATTGAGGGGAACACCATGAGGGAGCTAGGTTTTGTTCCATGGGTGTTGTCAATGTCTACTTACAGTATGCAGCAATTGAGGGGAACACCATGAGGGAGCTAGGTTTTGTTCCATGGGTGTTGTCAATGTCTACTTACAGTATGCAGCAATTGATGGGAACACCATGAGGGAGCTAGGTTTTGTTCCATGGGTGTTGTCAATGTCTTAACTTACAGTATGCAGCAATTGATGGGAACACCATGAGGGAGCTAGGTTTTGTTCCATGGGTGTTGTCAATGTCTACTTACAGTATGCAGCAATTGATGGGAACACCATGAGGGAGCTAGGTTTTGTTCCATGGGTGTTGTCAATGTCTACTTACAGTATGCAGCAATTGAGGGGAACACCATGAGGGAGCTAGGTTTTGTTCCATGGGTGTTGTCAATGTCTTAACTTACAGTATGCAGCAATTGATGGGAACACCATGAGGGAGCTAGGTTTTGTTCCATGGGTGTTGTCAATGTCTACTTACAGTATGCAGCAATTGATGGGAACACCATGAGGGAGCTAGGTTTTGTTCCATGGTGTTGTCAATGTCTACTTACAGTATGCAGCAATTGATGGGAACACCATGAGGGAGCTAGGTTTTGTTCCATGGGTGTTGTCAATGTCTACTTACAGTATGCAGCAATTGATGGGAACACCATGAGGGAGCTAGGTTTTGTTCCATGGGTGTTGTCAATGTCTACTTACAGTGCAGCAATTGAGGGGAACACCATGAGGGAGCTAGGTTTTGTTCCATGGGTGTTGTCAATGTCTACTTACAGTGCAGCAATTGAGGGGAACACCATGAGGGAGCTAGGTTTTGTTCCATGGGTGTTGTCAATGTCTACTTACAGTATGCAGCAATTGAGGGGAACACCATGAGGGAGCTAGGTTTTGTTCCATGGTGTTGTCAATGTCTACTTACAGTGCAGCAATTGAGGGGAACACCATGAGGGAGCTAGGTTTTGTTCCATGGGTGTTGTCAATGTCTACTTACAGTATGCAGCAATTGAGGGGAACACCATGAGGGAGCTAGGTTTTGTTCCATGGTGTTGTCAATGTCTACTTACAGTATGCAGTGATTGAGGGGAACACCATGAGGGAGCTAGGTTTTGTTCCATGGGTGTTGTCAATGTCTACTTACAGTATGTAGCAATTGAGGGGAACACCATGAGGGAGCTAGGTTTTGTTCCATGGTGTTGTCAATGTCTACTTACAGTATGCAGCAATTGATGGGAACACCATGAGGGAGCTAGGTTTTGTTCCATGGGTGTTGTCAATGTCTACTTACAGTATGCAGCAATTGATGGGAACACCATGAGGGAGCTAGGTTTTGTTCCATGGGTGTTGTCAATGTCTACTTACAGTGCAGCAATTGAGGGGAACACCATGAGGGAGCTAGGTTTTGTTCCATGGGTGTTGTCAATGTCTACTTACAGTGCAGCAATTGAGGGGAACACCATGAGGGAGCTAGGTTTTGTTCCATGGGTGTTGTCAATGTCTACTTACAGTATGCAGCAATTGAGGGGAACACCATGAGGGAGCTAGGTTTTGTTCCATGGTGTTGTCAATGTCTACTTACAGTGCAGCAATTGAGGGGAACACCATGAGGGAGCTAGGTTTTGTTCCATGGGTGTTGTCAATGTCTACTTACAGTATGCAGCAATTGAGGGGAACACCATGAGGGAGCTAGGTTTTGTTCCATGGTGTTGTCAATGTCTACTTACAGTATGCAGTGATTGAGGGGAACACCATGAGGGAGCTAGGTTTTGTTCCATGGGTGTTGTCAATGTCTACTTACAGTATGCAGCAATTGAGGGGAACACCATGAGGGAGCTAGGTTTTGTTCCATGTGTGTTGTGACCAGGATACAGCTTGACCTTGCAAAAAGGGAACCCAAAGCTGTTCACATGAATATAATTATGTGGTAAAACCTCAAATGTACTGAAGCTGAGTAGCTACACCCCAGTTGTGATACTCCACCTAGGACAAACCAAGGCCCTTGTTGCATCCTTATGATATACAGATGTTTCTGGGGGGTTTTCCCTGGGACTTTCCCAGGGGGGAGGGCTTTATCCCACTGCAGCAGCACAATCACACTACCAACTAGCCTTGTTTGTAGACCTTCCTGTACAGATTTTGATCACTTACAGAATACAAAACGGAGGTGAAAGTCTTGCCTCATTCCCAGACCTTCTCTGCTCAGTGTTCAGCTACTTGCACATGAAACATTTTTTCTGGAGAATACTGCTAGGTGGAGTGGCGTGCTTACTGGCACTATTAGGCTCACTTAATTACATGCAGTATGCAATAATGGAGGAGAAGACATAGGAGATTTTGTCCTATGGTTGTTGTCAATGTCTACCTAGGAAGAGGGTGGGTTGCCCAACTAAGGGAATGCATTTCTTATGTACACATGTACATTTTCTCTGCCTGGAAAAACAAACAAGATCCTTCAGGCCCATCCACCCCCTCTATAGACATTCCTGTGATCCTTTGAACTAAATAAGCATTAGTGATAAGCCACGTGGAAAGCAGCTGAGTTGGGAGTGCAGTCAGGTAGTGTGAATCAGCTAAATGACAACACAATCACTTAATGCAATTTATATACCATGGAGATAAAAGAACCACTGTGCATATATACATCACACATGAGACTCATCCCAGGCCACCCCCATTTATAAAGTGGTAAGGACCAATGAGATTGTGAGATTAGTAATTGTCACATAACACTTCCCTTACAACAATAAAATTTGTTCATCTTCATTTGAGTATCTGTTCTTTTTTTTTGGGTGGGTTGTCCACAAAAATGTTTTCAACGTTGGTAGGTTACACTGTTGCAAAAGCGTGTGCTAGCATGTAAGGACCTTGACCTCAGCTCCCTTAATGCTTGTGAACTACGAACCTGTTGTTAACGATTTTTCTATGGTTGCCAAGAAATTTCAGTAGGGGAAGGGGATTAGGGAAAGTGACCTTTGGGGGATTTCCCAGGGTTTCCCCCATATGAAACTATCCAATCACAGAATGGCTATCCACTTTCCGGAGTTGATGGCACTTAAGTCCTTGTATGGTACTAACACAACTACATACACCTTTTTTGTACAGTCTCTCTTATGTGAATCCTGTTTCTATTTCTTCTGTCCATCCAGTACCTTGTGAACTATATACCATACCTATGTATGTATGTATGTGAAGCAGTATATATGTAGAGGTGTGAGTTTTCTGAGGCTTTGAGTGTTCAAAGTGGTAACAAAAAGACTGAGGGTTTCATTGGCTGTTGCAAATTTTGATGCAAAATGCATTCCAGACCCCCCCCCCCCCCCCCGAACAGTGGAAAAAAGGCTTTGGTGTTCTGGGCAACATGTTTTGTCTCATGGGGCAGGGCTTATATGCAGGAAAAACAAGGGCAGATCCAGATCATAGACAGTAGAGTAGGTCCCAGAGTAGGTCCTCGAGCTACTATATATGATACCAGCTTTAGCTGTTAGCTACTTGTCAATGCTTGAGTACCATTCTTCAGTATGATTGAGGGTCCAAGCTCAGAAATAGCTGTTCCAAGGCATTTCAATTTACTTAGAGTTTACATACTTTGTGTGGTAGGACCAAATGCCGCATCAACATTAGGTGTTTTGATTATTTGTAACTGTTCACTCTTGGTTGCTTTGATGACTCGTCAACAAAGCCTTACAAAGATGAACTTTAAAGGCTTTCCACACTTCACTAAGGAGGGGAGACAGCCCCTTTTGCTCCCTCTCCCCTCTCTCCTTCGTGCATAGCTTCCTACCTAAGCATGCTCAATTGCCGTGCACCAGCCCCCCTTTTTTGCAATTCTGGTTTCCCTGAAGAATTTTATAATTGTATCTTACATCCAAGACTCAAATCTTGTGATGGCTCAGTATTCTGCATGCTAGTGGTTTTATAAAGCCACCAAGTCTTTTGGGAAAGCCAAGGATGAACTGTGAGGCAATATTTGGTTCAAAATACAATCACTTACACCATACACATATATAGTTACGCATTATGATCTAAGTCGAGCTCTCAGATACCCCACCCTACACTACCAGGCAGGTATGCAATGAAATCACAAGGAATTATCCTTGAAATTTCAATGGCAGAAGAATTGATTTATCCAATGAGTTTCATGGTATACTGGCTATGAAAACTTGACTTTTCATACCCCATGAATACTCCTTGTCAATTAAAACATAATGAAATCACCATGGCTTACACCCATGAAAAACAAGTGGAAATACCATGGAAAACAAGTCCTATGAAAGTACCATGAAAATTTAGTTATTTATCCATGGAAATACCATGAATTATAGAATACCATTTATGTACTTAAAATGCCATGAAAATTGGTACATTCACCCATGAAAACCCCACTATTTTATGTACTAGATTTATGTAGACAGGCCATTGATTTTAATTGCATTCTTCAAATGGATGATACCAGGCCACACCCACATCAACAGATAAGAAGTGAACTGTTATAATAAATGAGCCAAAACATGATGCACAATGCAAACACAGCTGCATATAATTATATCAAGATCGATATCAGTACTAGCTAGTAATCCCGAACTTTTGGTTTTCTTGAACGTTTTCCGTCCATAATCAGAGACGGTTCCATTTCAACTTCATCTACTTCTATGTAGGTCCACATAGGATGCTTCTTTGTCTGAAAAGGAATGAGAAAACTGTTCCTAATCTTCTCAAAGCATACAGCAAACTGTACTATTTTGCTTACTCTATGAAAAGCACAACAAATTAGTAAATAATTATGATTGTTACAGTCCTTGGAAAAAAATTAATAGTTCAATTTTGAGTGCATGTATTGCTAAACTTCTATTAGTGTGTAAGCCCCGCTCTTAATGGAAATTTGATGTACTTGAAACAATTATGTAAAGGTATTATTCTACACGGGATTGGCACATACTAGTATAATTCATCATTGTGGGGTGAGCCTGTGTAAGCTGTAAACTGCTGATTTATTAATTTGTCATGACACAAACAAGGGTTTGTCACCGTCTACTATTACATGAGCATAATAAGCCAAACCTGATGACACAAAAGTGTATCGAGCACAAACCAGAAGTTGCCATGCATGCTTCAACTTCAGTCATCACCGCTGTGGGTCACCGATGCTGCACTCTGGTAATACCCATGAGTTTGATTTTCATTAAATATTTAAATTTACGGTATATGGCTGCAAGCAAACAAGACTAGTACGTATACACACACATGTGCAATGCAGTCTCGCTAGTGTGAGGCTTGCTCAGGCTCGTCCCAATAATGACTTAGAAGTGGATTTGAGACGTTAGAACCTGGATCCCCTAGATTATATTTGTTTGATACGTCAACGCTACCACTACATATATTATTAAGAAGAATTGTGGTTCACCTTGCCAGGCACACTCCTGTCTCCAGATTGTTTAGGCATCTTCGTTTCTTTAGGCCGAGCGTCCCTCTTCTTCTTCACACTCTCAGATGGGTTTATCTCAGCATCAGGTTCCTGCCTCTCTGCCTCTTTTGGTTCAGGTTGTTCTCTCTTCTTCCTCTTGGGTGCATTGACCTCAGGACTCTGTAATGATGGATTTTAAATTACTTTGTCATATAAATGGTTACTACTAACAACCACTTTTGTGATCATCAGATTTCAGCCACAATGACATCACCTGGCACAATGCACTTATAAGGTTCTGCACTAGCACATAGGGTGGAATAGGGGGAGTTTTAGGTAGGGGTGCAAAGCTATAAATCAATCAGTGTGTCATTTTTCTCCTCTGCAAAATGGATAAATGCTCTTTTCAACCTGTATGGACTCCATTTCTGGTACTGTCAGTCATCACCGCTGTGTGTCACTGATGCTGCACTCTGGTAATACCCATGAGTTTGATTTTCGTTATTTTAAATTTACGGTATATGGCTGCAAACAAACAAGACTAGTACGTATACACACACATGTGCAATGCAGTCTCGCTAGTGTGAGGCTTGCTCAGGCTCGTCCCAATAATGACTTAGAAGTGGATTTGAGACGTTAGAACCTGGATCCCCTGGATTATATTTGTTTGATACGTCAACACTACCACTACATATATTATTAAGAAGAATTGTGGTTCACCTTGCCAGGCACACTCCTGTCTCCAGATTGTTTAGGTGTCTTCGTTTCTTTAGGCTGAGCGTCCCTCTTCTTCTTCACACTCTCAGATGGGTTTATCTCAGCATCAGGTTCCTGCCTCTCTGCCTCTTTTGGTTCAGGTTGTTCTCTCTTCTTCCTCTTGGGTGCATTGACCTCAGGACTCTGTAATGATGGATTTTAAATTACTCTGTCATATAAATGGTTACTACTAACAACCACTTTTGTGATCATCAGATTTCAGCCACAATGACATCACCTGGCACAATGCACTTATAAGGTTCTGCACTAGCACATAGGGTGGAATAGGGGGAGTTTTAGGTAGGGGTGCAAAGCTATAAATCAATCAGTGTGTCATTTTTCTCCTCTGCAAAATGGACAAATGCTCTTTTCAACCTGTATGGACTCCATTTCTGGTACTGTAAGCAGCTTTCAATAAGGACAAGCATTCACTGTATAAGAGCCATGCTTACTGATTGGTATGGTTTGAGTTATGAATCTGAACAGAATGGTTGAAAATACCTGTGCATGAAATCACAAGTGCTAGATCCCAGCAGAAATGCACTTAAAATGATCACAAGCTAAAAGCTACGACCGCCAATACGACATGAAGCCAACGTTTCCTGGATTAAGTATCCACAAATGTCCTTGAGACTATGGCCCTGCGACTATGGCCTCACAAGTAAAAGGTAAATAACCACAAAGTACTTACTGATTTCATGATATCTGCAAGTTTCTTTCTGACGACTTTCCTGTTTTCATTTACCCATCGCTCATACCGCGACAGACCATCACTGTCTTCACCGCTGCTGGAGCAGGAGCTATCATGCGCAGACTGTGGCATTTGAGCATGTTGATTTGGTGTTTGACTGGTAGAATAAAGAAAACATTTGCAGAGATACAATAGTGATTGCCTTTCCCAAGTATATGTACACAATGGTTGTACTCATAGCATGCATAAATGCTACGTGCAATTAGTATACCTTTTGGTACCAGTAGTCAATTGCTTCTGCCCAGTCTACAAGGAAGCAGAGATATATTTGTAACCACCTTTAGAGTACACGCTTGCGAGCCATTACCAATTTGAGGCTGTTTACAAGTTACTCCCTTATACACATTCACCCAGCACTAGCGCAGAAGGCACTTACTTAGCCTCATTCCCAGGCCTTCCAACCATCCAGTTTTTTGATTACTTGCAGTATGCAAAAATGGAGGGGGAAGGTCTGGTCCATTTTATCACGTGAATGATGTCAGTATCTACCTAGGTAGACAGAGGGGAGGAGGGGTCCCTAATCAGTACATTTTTTGCTCTACAAAAGTTGGAAACTCCTTTCTTTGTCTTGCTAAAGAAGCAAGACAAAGGAAAAAAGTGGCTTGCATACTCCTCGTACAGCGTTCAATCGAGGCATTGCAAATTTGTTGGTAGCACAATACGATGCACTTTTGTCTCGACCACTTGTACAAAGTGCAGGAACGCTTTAGACTGCACATAACATTATTTAACACCCGACCTAGCTAGGTCAGCTCATGAGTACATGCATGTAAGCTGTGTAAAAAGTGATTTTGATTTGTCCGAGCCAAAAAACTTAACAGTTATTCATTCAACACACGACATTGCTGAAAGCTGAACTGCCCGGCCACAACAGTTCAATTGAGAAGTCAACAAAACACATTTGCATGACATGTTTGACATCATTTGCTTAGCAACCGGTGACACAAATATACATATCCCGCCTAATGCCTAATAGGGATGTATCCGGTTTAAACCACTCTCCCCTCAGGTGTCACAATTTAAACCCGGATACATCCCTCGTAGATGTGATATAACATATATCCCTCGCTCACCAGGGAGGCACGTAACTATTACTAACAAGCCATTACCATTTTGAATGCAAAAATTGATATTATGCATTTATTAATCAAAAATACAGTTATCAGCCAGAGGTCAGAGTGACAAGGGTTGCTTTGGAAGCCCTGAGCCTTCCTGCCTTTTCCAAGTGTGGTGTAGACGGAAGGTGGTGTTTACTACACAAACGACAGGGACTTACCCTGAAATACCACCACTAATCATGCTCTTTCATGTTAATATACTGTGCTGCATGTGTACAAGGCATGTGCCAATATGTTGGTGCTTTGCATCCTAAGTGTCATATAACGTGACTATAAACAGGCTTGTCTGACTCACCATTGGCAGAGTTTCCTTTGACCCCACAAGTTGCAACTGACTATTTTTCCACGTGAAGACATCCAACTTCTACATCAAACAGTAGAAATATAGACAAGTAATTGCCTCGAAGTGTCATAGTTTTGCATGACTTCAAAATCTTGCAGGGTGACCTCACAGTATACTTCAGTACAATACATTGCTGAATACTAAAGGGACCTATGCAGCCTTGTTCCCAGGCTTGCCATGGAAAATTTACACAGTAGGTACAACCTAGTAGCAAGATCTCACAGCATCATAGCTATGTTCACACTGGATCCATCACTTAGATCTATGACAACCTCTTTCAATGTTAAAAATTGTGCTAGCATATCTTGGATGCCATTGATTAAGGTTGTGACATAACGAAATGTACCTGAATTTTGTGTGAAGCAATGAACACTGCAAAGGTCTCGGAATGAGGTTATGACTAAATTGTGGAGTTTAGTGATAAAGTTCCAAAGAGGACCTGGGAGCAGTTACGCAAATCAGTAAGGTAGTAAACACACCTGTAACTGATGGAAAAAGGTCTTTCCGTTCACAGGCTTAGGAAGGTTAATCTCTTTCAAAGTAGTGCTGATAGACAGCAGAAGCACTTTTCCATACATCTCGTTTTCTAGAAAAAAGTATACTCTTCCTGAATAATTATTGGATTGACATCATCACTTTGAAATAACTAAAAATAGCTTGTGAGAAATCATGTATTTGGCCAAGGGCTACCAAACACATAGCCTCGTTCCCAGGCTCTTGTGCGGGGGAGGAGGAAAGAGAGCCTGGTACACACTGTTTGCGCATGTGCCAGGTTCCCTTAGTAACCTGCATACTACTCCACTACACTAAAATTACGGTCAATTTCTGCTTACCTGCTGAAGGCCACACTGCATAGTTATACTCCCTGTGGGACACATACGAGTGATTTTGAAGTCAAAAGCAATATTGCTTTGACAGTAACAGTTTCCATTGCTTCGTTCAAGGTGATCGGTGAACTTCAAAGGGAAAGATTGCGTCAGTCACGTGCCAAAGCGTTTAGCTGGAATGGACGAACGCGTGGACAATTCCTGCAAGCGAAGAGCTGAGTACCTTGTCGCTCCCTCGTCATCGTCCACACAGAGTGTAGTCAGTGGCAGGCAGCTTTTATACGAGAGAAGTCGGTGTCCTCGCTGAGGTTAGTGTAACGGAGCAGGTTTTACGGGAAATTTCCAAATTCCCAGAAATCCTGGGAAAACTGAGCATGCACAAACAGTGTGTATCAGGCTCTTTTCTCCCCGCCCACGCACGAGAGCCTGGGAATGAGGCTACCAAACACAAAGCTTTCTCGGACAAAATTTTCACTAGAATAGCCTTGTACCCAGGGCAAATAAAAGAGGAAAGGTAGTCTGGTGCCTTAGTGTTTTACTGCAGCAAAAACCCCCCAAAAAAAAAACCCCCAAAAAAAAACAAAACAAAGTGCTGAGTGTTTTCATTGCTTCCTCGTCATCATTTCCACAAAGCATGGAAGGTGGCAGGAAGCATCTTCCAGAGGGAGAAAATCAATTGACACATGGAAGCTAACATAATGGAGAAAGTTAATGGTTTGTTGATGATGACGATAATATATATTCTCTGTAATTGCTGCTAGTAGAGAATGGAATGCAGTAGCTCCTTAGGTAATTTCAGTTAACTGGCACATCCCTGGGTAGGCTTGATGCTTAGCCCTCAGACATAATAACTCACAATTTGCATACCACTCAAGTGGGTAGACAAAAACTCACCTTCACCCAGGAAAACTCCTTTCCCAATCTTTGTCCCCTTGAACAGCACCATTACCTCTTTCCTTCAAAAAAAAAAAAAATGCAAGCTAGTTTAAAAATAATTAAAAATCTACAAAACGAATGCTTTGAGACCCTATTATTCAAGCTACTCACACTCTTCATCCACAACTGCCACCATCCCCCCTCTTCTTTCAAAAGCACTATCACAGTTATCCCTGTTACAGGGGTACAACTACTGAGACCTTTTTCTCTGTATAGTTTCAGTTAGGAAATGGGAATATGACTACCAAGGTGTGTGCATCTCCACAGTAACCTTCAATATGCCAGAGAGCTGTTATCTATCCTCTTGTGAAACCTTAGAGCTACTACCAGTAATTGAACTTCACAGTTCACATGAAATTATAATTGTCTCACAAAGCCATACAATGCATGTACAAACGCTCACTCTAGTCGCCAGACTGGAATATGGAATGGAACGATGGAATGTAAAATGGAATGGAACAGTGAACATATACAGTTAGCTAACTCGTGTAACTGGTGCTGCTCAGTGTAGGTTGAACTATTTAGTGTACCTCTAGGGCTGTTATCTCACCGCAGAAGCTTTATGATTTACAGTAAGTGGCAGCAAGCAAGCATACACACACACATGCATAATGCAGTCCTGTCAGTGTGGAACTTGCTCAGGCTTGTCCCAATTACTTAACACATTCAAGTTAGAAGAGGTAACCTATTAGAGACCTACCCTTCCCCGATGCTTTTGAGTGTAGTAGATGTGGAACTTTTGTCAAATAGCATTCTTGCCGCTGCTGACTTCCGTCTACTAGTAGTGACTTTCCTGCAAAAAGAAATATCAAGTACCACTGTCAACCCTCACAGCGACTCCCGAAGCACACGTTCAATATACTACGTATAAAATCATTGTGTGTATTGAGTGCGCTACTGTGCTTCAGGCTAATATTACGCGCGTAACGCGCAGCAAGTATAAAGCAGGTGAAGGCGTGCTTAGCTATTCACGATTGACAAACTGCCGTCTGGCTCCTCCTTTGAGGGTAAAGCTTTTAAGAAGCCACAAAACTCTGAACTCTAAGGCTTTCTACTTCCAAGTAAATTTGCAGTACAAAATCCAGGTCTTTTGGCTAAGTAGCACCTCCCCTAAAGCCTACTAACAAAGATTTTACCTACAACTAGCACTGAACTCTAAAGTGTTCGAGCCAAGGTAAACCTGCAGCACTAACCTCCCGTGAGCATCTTGGGGTGCGGTTACTTCGCTCGTAATGTACAAATGTGACTGCTGGTATATGTCAAATAATGCATTCATGAGAAATAGCACCCAGTAAGCCACTCCACATGAGCTATATGCCTCAGATGAAAAGACAGAGAAAGCATGATAGCGTGGGAGAGTGTAGCATGCCATGCAAGTGTAGACAGCTGGCTGTAATAATGTTCTGCTTGTCCTACGTTGTTGTTTGTGGTATTGCTCACAGGTATATAATTACTTATTGTGAGTTTCACTTACAACTGCCTCAACTTAGAGTTTGCTGACCAAATGTAGAGCACAAGATGGCAGGGGTTCGTGTGAGTTTTGAGGAGTTTTTTTTTTTTTTTTTTTTTGCAGCTTACAAAGTTACTCTCTCCCCATTGAGAGGAATCCCCTAAATGGTAAAGCCACATCTACTACTGCATAGATTAAGCCACACACACCTATACTACAAGGTGCTAAGATCTCCCCATCAATACAAATTTAAGGTGATACTTGCCATGACAGGAAGCACTCTCTTTGATCTTGATGCTCTACTGCTGGATCTCAACTATGCTTGTCCAGGCTCGCTTCCAGATAAACAAGCAGTGTTAATTTCTACTGTAATAAGTGATCTCAAGTTGGATGGGTAACAAGACCAAAAGTAAGGCTAAGGCATTTTGAGAAAAAACAAAAATGACTTACGGGACTCTTCTGACAGGAGTCTTCTTGTTGTGGGAACGAAGATACTGCCTTCTATTCATTAGACATTCTCCGAGCATAGTCCTCAGTCTTCTACGCTCAATAACAAGTTGTGGGCACATACTTTTAACCTATGAAATTGATGACATTACTAGAAATCATACAGACTGACATCAGTGTGCCCTGGTTCTTTCATGCTAGCCTCGTTCCCATGCTCTCTCCTCAAGGTAGGAAAGAGCCTGGTAACATGCGCTGGAAAAGTTGTCGACTTTGGCACCTTGCTCTGGAGTACAGTTGTTTGCGTTGACCTTGCCCCAAAAAGCTTTGCAAATGAATATAATTATGTGGAAAACTTGAGTCTGATAGGAAGCCTAACCACATAATTATATTCATGGGCACAGCTTTTTTGGTTCACATTTTGATAGGACAAGCAAACAGCTGTACCCATCAGATTGCAGAACTAAACACGACACGTCACATTTTGTCCACTCAGGAAAAAAAAAAAAGTAAACTCGCAAATGAACTTATAAGCCTAGATTATACCACAAAAGTTGGTGAAAAATAGTTTGCAAGTCCAGAGAGTCCAAGATTGAAGTTCACTGTAGTCAGTTTGTGGGACCAACCACACTCACCATACTTTGCAGCTCCAAGTTTACATGTCCAAAGTGCGTCACAGAACTCAACAGAGCTGCAGATACCTCAAAGACGAGGAGCGAAATTGTAAATAGCCTGCACTGCTACCAGGTACAGTACCGGTAGGCATGGCAGCTTATTAACTCACATGACAATTATTGGGGCAAGCCTGAGCGAGCCCCATACTAGCATGACTGCATTGCGCACACGTGTGTGTCTATCTATCTATCTATCTATGGACCAACCACTTACCATAAATTTTAAATGAGCACATTCAAATATTTCACAAAGATCGATCGTGAAGCATGTGAAGGGCAGTGTGCAACGTCCAGCAACCCGGAGCAAAGATGACTGAAGTTGAAGCACGCGTGGCAACTTGATTCTGGTTTTGCGCTTCTACCGACAACAGCAGGCCGCTCACAGGCGGTACTAACTTAATATGGACAGTGGTTGACTGGATCACTTCAGGTAGGGCCATCCATAAACGGCATCATGTTATAAACGCCAGAAATTTAGCTCACGATTTCGGTGTAAGCTTATTCCATGCATCTGTAGTCACGTTAGCTGCCCTGGCTGGAGAAATGGCTGGCATATGTGACTACTTATGCGTTATCAAATACTTGACAGTGACAAATCCTGCTGTGTGCCATGACAAAGTAGTGAATTAGCAGTTTCTTGCTTGCTCAGGCTCGCCCCATGATGATGAATCATCTCACTAGTTAGTAAAGTGGGAGCGTCCTATGTTGATCACATGAATGATGACACACCAGAAGTCAACAGCTTTTCTCGTGAATGTTACCAGGCTACCTCCTCCCTCTATTTTTTTTTTAGTGAGGAGAGAGCCTGGGAACGAGGCTAGTTTGAAACAACCAGGGCACATGAATGTTTCAACAAAAATCTTGCAAGTTTTCTATATCACGACACGTCACATTTTATGAACAGAAATAACAGCACCAAACCATAGACTATATGTGTAAAGATCAGTCTACTTGGAATAAAACATCAATTTTAATGGCAATAAGATGGATCACAAGTCTACAATACAGCTCTAATCCACACCTGCTCCATACAAAATTAGAGCTTACCGCATTGCAAAAGCGTTCTTCAATTTCTGGTGAGATTTCCTCAAGTAGAGGGGCATTTTCCCAGATTCCGACTGCCTTGGCAGCTTGCCTGATAGTATACTAAACAAAGACAAACCAAAAAAATTCAAATAGGTGGACACCATCCATAGAAATCCAATATCAAACTTTGGGATTTATTGTGTATTGGACAAGGTTATGCTGCCACCCGGATACAGCATGCTGTGCTGCAAAATATTGGCTACGACTAAGTGTAACAACTTACATGAGCATAGTTCTGCGCTTCCGTAGCCTTTGTATTCTTTTTCTTCTTCTTAACAAGCTCTTCAAGCGAATATCTTGGTCCACCCGACGTATATCCGGCCTCTGTATCCGTGCTTGTGTATCCACGGCTATACGCACTAGCGCTTGACGAAGAACGACTTAGAGAACTGGAAGGCGGACAGCTGGAACTGCTCTCATCACGGTGTATGCCCGGTCCCGGTTCAGGGGTGACTTTAATAGGAGTACTGACGGTTGTAACGCTGGGAGAGGCTGCCTGAATTTGCTGCAAAATAGGCAGCAACAGCGATGCCTGCTCGCTGCTTATCGTGAGATCGATCGACATAAGTTCACTCTCCAATCCACTATGCCTTTCAACAGTCAATGGAACCCGCACACACATATGTCGGCAACTTCATCTCAGTTCAGGCTGGTTAAAACTTGCATTCAGATCACGTGCGTAATAATCAAATGCTTACGCGCGCCCCGCGCCCGCAGACGCACGCCCTGGCCGGTTGCGGTCTGCAGTTGCCATAGTTTCGCGATGCAACCTTATGCGCATGCCCAGTCCGCACCCACTGCACCCTCCCATACTGTATTCGCGGTAAGAGGCGCGCGCAGCTAGGCGCACGATACAATATAAACTCACTACAAATTTTGTGTGAACAGTTTTTTCACATTGTATGGTTTAAGAGATGATTTTCTTCTGTATCTTCGCACTGCTGGTTGTCTCCAAGCTACCAACTGAGGTCAGTGCGCAGTCAACAGTGGTGTACATTGGACGATTTGGAAATCACATTAACACCCTTCCGTGTTGCAATGGTACCGGTGCGTTCGTGAATTCCGTACGCAATACTATGAGCTCTACCTCGAAGAAATGCTGCGTCGCTTGCCCTTGCCCATTATGCCAAGGAAAGCAGGTTAGCTGCTATGTAAGGCGGCAGCATATGCATATGTATCTACCACCCTTGACATCTACAAGAAACGCCGCAAATTCACGAAGTTCGGATCCGGATCTTGATGTGGATAGCGATGAAGTACAAGTAAGTCAGTTTTAAATGTGTGCCTTTTGTAAAGTGTACCGTGTGTTTTATACAGAGTGCCGAGATGTGCACTGTAGCCGTATACAGGAGTAGTGCTTCCCTACGGCGCGCATCATGCACGCTACGGTTCGAACTGAAGACCGTGACCGCGGAGCCTAAGCGTACATATCATGTTAACGCACATCTTGCAAAGTATAGCACACGCTTGTAGAGGCACCAGTGTACGCAAACTACATGTCGCGCTACTGAGTCAAAGCGAGGCGAAATCGTTAATACCTTGCTAGGAAATTCACTCAACATGTATAGATACTTTCACAATTGGCGTGTGATGGAATTTTGATAAGATGTGCAAATTATATTCAAAGCGATAACAGGAAGTTCTGGTCACGCCTTCTGGGGGGAAAGAACTGTACTGCACTCTATGGAGACGGTTGTTTGACGCTGGTCTGGTAGCCTTGGAAAGTATCAGTCCCGGAAAAGGTATTTACTATGGCACGCTAAGGTGCTATACGTTACCTAGCAAAGAGAACTTCCCAAGGCAGCGACCAGCTCCGTGGTTTTTGCCACAGATTTTTCTCTTGCCCATACAGTGCCGTACTTTCTTTCCCCCCAGGAGGCGTAACCGGAACTTCCTGTTATTGCTTTGAATATAATTTGCATCTTATTAAAATTCCATCACACGTCAATCATGAAAGTATCTATTCAACGGCATACTAGTTTTCGAGCGTGATCGTGAGGCATAAGTGCTAACAGGCCAAGGTAAGTGTGGTTGTGTACTTGCTAGTTACAGCATTTGCCTTGTACTTTGAAGCTTATGTTTCCTCACAGTCACGTTCACTTGATGACTAGCTAAAAGATTTATGCGCGTGTGTGATTCAACTAATACTTCTGCAACTGAGTGAAATCTCGAATTCCCACTGCATGTAACTCACCAGCTAAGTTTGATGCATCACTGTAGCTTTGATTTCCTAACTGGAACATTTGTACATCAGCGAGGGTTCCTTATACCTTGTTTCAAATATTGTTACCGCAAGAGCGCATAAGAATGGCAGCTAGAGTAAGAGCGTGTAACTACATAAAATTCGAAACCGGGCGAATTTACCGCTAGTACTGAAAACAGTAACACGCCCTGCACACGCTGCGTTGACATAAGCTATTATGCATTGTTGCTAAGCACGCATGTGTTCTATTTTTAGTACGGTTTCAATAATTTTGCCCGGACTGCGGGCTTGTATTGGAGTTACATGCTCTTACTCTAGCCGCCCTTTTTTTTGCGCTCTTGTTACTGTTATGCACTATGTCAACTATATCATGCTAGCAGATGTAAAACTTATACAGCCCCATCTCAACAGCACTGCTGCTATGCAGATAGAATATTGTTCTCAGCTACCCAATAAAATCATGTACCCAAATTGGGATAGGCAGTTTATTACTCCACCCCCTCCCCACCAGCATGTACAAAATGTGGTTTGGGAACAAAGGGTCAGGATGTCAACTGAAATGATGGGGATAAGTTTAAATCACCAGAATTGATTTTGTTGCACTCCACATTCTTCAGGAACTGCAACATGAATCTGATTCTGTAGAAATATCAATTTACGATGACAACACAGACAGTTCAGAATCAGTTGAGATTGATTTCCATTTCACAGAAGATAATGAAAACGGTGATAATAGTTCAGCAACTGCTCAAGCATTGTGCTCCTTCACTCCTGATGATCATCTATATGACATGAGCATTTACAATAGTACACTACTGGCTACAACACCATTATACGAAGGAGCCAGCATCTCTTTGCTGGAGGCTTTGGTTGAACACTTTTTGTGGTTTAGTGAACACCCTGGGATCAGTAAACAAGCCCTTTCTGATGTAATCTCCATGCAGCATCATCGAATTCTTCCATATGGCAATGTACTTCCTGCTTCCTATGAAGCTGCTCTAAAGTTGATAGAACCGTACCTCATTGATTCTATGGTTTTTCATTCATGTCCGAATGATTGTGTAGTATTTCGAGGGAAGTATGCAGAGTTGGAAACTTGTCCAGTGTGCCATGCCAGCCGTTTCTTAATTGGGGGAAAGATTCCTGCCAAGCGATTTACATACCTTCCAATTGGCCCTAGATTGGAACGTCTCTTCGGTACTGCATCACTTTCTGAAATTGTTCAGTCGCATGCATCAAGAACTGGTACATGTATGTACGATGTTCATGATTCTCCGTCTTGGAAGGCTGCCTATTCTTCCAATGGGCAGTTCAAAGGAGATTTGAGAGGTGTTGGGCTTGCACTATGCACAGATGGGGTGAACCCTTTCAGCTCCAACAAAGTGTGTTATTCAATGTGGCCGATTGTATTGACATTGTTGAACTTGCCTCGTCGAATACGCTATTCTTTTAGCAGCTTGATGCTGGTTGGAATTGTACCAGGTAATGGTGCAAAAGAGCCCAAATCACTTGACCCATACTTGGAGATAGTAGTAGATGAGCTATTAGCAATTTCCAACCGAGTGATTTATGATGCATATTCAAAGGCACCCTTCCAATTGAAAGTGGACATTCTACTTTATACTCTTGACTATCCTGGGATCAACAAAGTGTTTGGCACCATGGGGTCAGGTTCGTACCAAGGTTGCGTGTGGTGTGAGATAGAAGGTAAGGTTA
This sequence comes from Agelas oroides, assembly GCA_949130485.1. Taxonomy (NCBI): domain Eukaryota; kingdom Metazoa; phylum Porifera; class Demospongiae; order Agelasida; family Agelasidae; genus Agelas; species Agelas oroides. The sequence goes on along the minus strand of OX422183.1, from coordinate 16,854,383 downwards.
TTTAGCCTGCTTACTAAACACAGGCTTTAATGATATTTCCCTCCAATCTATACTTTTCTGCAAAATACTTGATTGTTGTGTCTAATAATCTGTCACAGCCCCCTCTTGTTGCAAGTGAGATTGAATATAACTTACGCATACATCACACATAATTGGGGCGAGCATGAGCGAGCCCCACACACGTGTGTTCTATTGCTATATATATGTATTATTATTATTTTCTGTCGTACGTCGTTCCATATATGCATGGTTGACACTGTAATTTAACGCAATAAGCGCGGGCCGCATGCGGAGTGTAAGTAAGATTTTCGTACAACTTGATACTCGGGGTGAGCTTGTGCCGACGACAGTTATGCAAGATAGCCAGAAATGACAGCTGGATCGTGCGCATTTATTGTACGAGAGGTAGCAGTTGTGTGTTGGCGACGACATTCGGGGTAGCCAGCTGGAGCGTAGCACCTACTCAGTAAGTATACAAGGGCTAACAGTTGTGTAGAAAGGCTCATGCAGCTTTAATACCGAACGCAGTAGGCGGCAAAGATTTTGCTCCATAGCTGATGCATGGCGACTTCCCTCTATTTCTCAAAGATGCCTCAAGCCTTGAAAGACTATGCACGCCAGACTGTGTTCTGACTTAGCCTATAACTGCAACAACCGGAGTAGCTGTGTGCATGCTGGTAGGACAAATGTCTCTGTTGTATGGTACTACCCCATGCCCATACTTTTGAAAAGCTCTTCTCCTGCAATCATGACACTTTTGTAGATAGTAGAGTTTTACAAACCTCGTTTTAGCTACATGCCATGCATGAATGGCTTGTGTGCTGTGATATGATACTTCACTGGCAGTAAAGCCTTACATAACAGTCAATGCTGTAGTGCATTGCTTGCTCACGCTCGCCCCACAATGTTCTACATTCCCCTAGTTCTAATTGACTTCTGAGGTACTATGAGATTGAAAACTTTCATGGGGGAGCGTAGCCCCAGATTTCCTTAGTTATGTTTGGGCCCCTTTGCTTATTCATCCTAAAATCACCAGTGCTCAAAAGTCATTGATTGTTCATCAGCTACTGGTCAATCATGATTTATATGTATTTTGGTGCTACAAATTCCATTACACAGGCACCAGGAATGTTACTTTACAGAAAATGATATACCTCCAGAATCGTAGATTCTTGCCTCCTGATTCTTCTCTTCGTGCTGACACAGAAAATTTTCAGGAAAAATGTTTAGAGAAACGACCACCTCCAAAGGAACGTGTTTATGATGAACTCAAGCACTACCACCTAGCCTATGACAATGCCAAGAACAAGTAACTGATTATTATTGTAACAAGTATAATATTTATTGCATGTCCCAGGGTTGTCTTTTTACACAGGTAGAGAGCATAGGCCAATGCATAACCACCCCCCAGGGAAGGACAGAACTTTTATATATAACCCCTTACATAGGCAACACCACTGTACAAGTGCAAGATGAACAGTATTCTTATGTGTTGCCTAGGTAACAAGTTTTAGGACTTGATTCAAACAAATCTTCAATTAGTAGTATTTTATAGTTTCACTGGTGCACACACAGGTCTCAAGCTGAAATGGTGGCAAAAACAACAGGATGCAAAGGATCCTATGCACTAATGAAATTACCACACCACAATCGGCTGATTCAAGTATTCCCTGATGCCATGCATACTATCAAGGATGCAATGGTTCATGTTTTCAATATAATGACAGGAACAGAAGACTCAGATAAGGTACGTCGTGCAGAAGCAGCAGTCAATCGATTTGGAACGACGATTGCGAATAAACCAACTGCAGATACACCTTCCAGTACTGGAAACAGGCAAAGAAAAAGAAAAAGAAGGGGAAAAAATCGCTCTCAGGCTCCAGCACCCTTTCGATTATCCTCAGAAGATATACAACGTGCCGATAACAGAGCCTCTTCTGTTATTATACCTTCTCCTGACTTCACTCCAGGGTCCATATTTACCAAGTCTACAGGACTCAAATCACATGACTGGAAAGAGGTGTGTAGTAGCTTTTTATGTAATCTATACAGTTAGCAAGTTTCATATCTGCACATACTTGGCACTTGTGTAGAAAACAGCTATTAGAAACTTGTCCTGGGTGCACATACTTTCTATACACTTAGTTATTGGCAATTATTAGCTGAAGTATAGATCACATGTCCCATTCATGAGTTCATTGGGCTATATTATATACACTTATAGAGTTTCCAGCACAACTAAATTAATAATGTTCCTGTTGTTGTCTCTCTCTTGACAGTTGATTTGTAAAGGAATCCTGAAATATTGTTTGAGGGGAATGCTGGAAACACAGCAGCGTTCAACACTCTTCGAATTTCTTGATGCCTTAACTTTACTTCTGGCAGAGGTGCATGATAGTGGCAAACTCCCTGAGGTGACACAAAAGGTCCACATGGCCCTTGCCCTAATTGAACGGGATTTTCCCATGGCCATTCAGGTATTATTTGCTTTGAATACCAATTTAAATAAGAAGCTGAAGTATTGTTGTAGCCCTGTCAAGCTTAACTGATTGCTTCCCTGGGATGTAGAGACCCAGTTAGTTTGGCATGGGTAACAAAAAATGGGGAGAGGGCTAGAATATTGAGTGGGGGATCAGTGCATGCTAGCAAAATGTGTATCTTTGTTTTAGGATGAAAATTCGTTACGTTCTGATCTCTCATTTTGTAGGTCATCACAATGCATTTGCTGCACCACATTGCCCGTGGGATTGAGCTCTATGGTCCTGTATATGGGACGTGGATGTTCGCCTATGAACGTTTTAACAGTTGGATGACACGTAGAGCAATGAATCGATCTCGCCCTGAGGCTACCATCATGGAAACATACAGAGTAAGATATTACGTATGATTTGTACTATAAAAAATATACTTTGAGTGTATTTATATAGTAGTTGTTAGCTTTTTTGTCCAACCTGTTATACAAGAGTGGAGAAAGGGAAAGAGCATTTTCCTTAAATCCACAACTTAATATCCTTTGCAGATCTACGAGTGGTGCCATTACATGTTGTCTTCTGGCCGTGTCTCTCTCAAGAAGAGTGATAAGGACACTACATCTACTATTGCTACCTCACAGTTAACCGATGTAGAACTAAACCTACTTGATGCGTTTTATCGTGAGACTAACCCTAGATATTCTATGCTGTGTCGTGAATATGAACATGCTCTTCAGCAAGCCAAAAATGCGAGGAACAAGTCCACTTTTCCCAAGATGCCTCAGTGGATACCTGCACAAGGTTACCAGATGGGTGACAAGGAACTCCTTTGTGGACCTCAAAATCACATTCACGTTTACAAAAAGATGTCAAGAGAAGATGTTCAGACGGGAAGAATGGTGTTTTATTCTTCAGAGCAGTATGAGACTTTTCCAAGTCGACATTTGTGTTCTTTTGTGCGAGTATTAAAAGATGGATTAATTTGTTACCCTGTACTTGGTCGCATTAAGAAGTTGTTCAGTCATCAGTTTGGCAGCTGTGTTTATAAATTGGCTGTACTGCAACACTTTGATTCTCCCCAGAGGGATGTAGAGTCAAGATTGTGGGTTGTGAACCTCACTCGGCCTCATGATCATCTGTCTGTTGTACCTCTGGACATACTTTCACATCCACTAGTGGTTGCTTTTGAAAACCAAAGTTTATGGTTTTTGAACTGTGTGTGATGTATTAGAACCTGATCATGTTCAGATAACATTTCACTAACATTTACCATTGATATTGGTGGAGACAAGCACTACATCAGACTGTACATTTTTGTGGTAAAAGAACACCAACCAAATTGCATATAATATATATAGACCCTAGTACTGATACGTACAGTGGCAAATTAAGCCATATATATGCATGACCAACTTAAATTAATTTTCATGAAGTTTTCATGGACTTCCCCAGTGTCATATATGTATATATGTATATACAACAGGACAACTTCATGGGATTTCCATGGTCTCAGTGTGACAACTGCAGTTTCATGTATGTTTCATTGCTCATGAAATTGAAATCAGAACCTTTCATGGAATTTTCATGGTAAGATAGTGGTTTCCAAATCTAAAGATAAAATTCCATGGAAATTTCATGAAATACAAACAGTCCATGAAAACTCCATGACGCAAAAATACATGGAGATTTCAAGGCCACGTAACAAATTTCATAGAATTTACAGTGCCTTTTCAAGGACTTTCAATGTCCTCTTTTCCTTGTAGTGCTATGTGACAAGACAAGTTGCTCAGAATACCAGACCCACTCTTTCACAAATATGAGAGGTGTGAGACCAGCAAATGAAATGGAGTTGAGGCTAACATTTGTGAAATTCATCACTTCATGCCTGTGAATGATGGCAACCTTCAAAACAAAGGAGTTACCATGTCAAGCCTTTCAGCCAACTTATATCACATTTCCATGTTGAAAGTTTGCTTTTGTACCTATAATATAGACTGTGAGACAGTCATTTAAGGCAACTTGGTTCAATCGCTCCAAATGTTACTACGTGTATAACGCCTTACAGATAAAAGTGAAAAAAGCTGATCCTCAAATGCCCAGCCTTTTCCTTGGCGAAGCATGCACATCCCTATTGTAAATGCACACTGTAGAACATCACAATAGTCATATCAGTCTTCATACAGGGTGGAAGGGGGGAAGGGGGGAAGGGGGGAAGAGGGGGGGGTGCACTTGACACCGCCCCCCCCCCCCCCCTCTCTCCTCCTTCCAGGAATTTCAAATAGGGTATACAACATTTTTGCAGGGGCGTAACTACCATTGGGGCTGGTAGGGAAATCGCCCCACTGCTTTTCGATTAATCAAAATTAAAAATTAGAAATTAATGATAGAATGGCCAACTACAGCATCCAACGTCAGTACTCACTACGACCCGAGTAGAGTCAGTGTACCTAACTAGCGCTGCGTTTAACGGTACCACAGTGATTATATCGTAGCCTCGTTCCCAGGCTTCCCAGTCTGGGAACGAGGCTAGTTATAGCCAGGTATATACGCCTTCGCCCCTTCGCTCTGATTATTCTAGTTACGCCCCTGCAAAAACAAAGTATAGCAGAAGTAGGCTAATAATGTATTATTATACCTGAATCTGACGATTTTTGTCCTTAAATATGTCAAGAATTTCATATATCTACAAAACCCTAGTAGGTTCACTGCCACACGCATGTGTCTTTTGCAAGTATGTCCTCCCTCCAGGAAAAAATCCTGTATGAAACACTGCTAAGCATTGCTGTCTGTCTGCAAAGCATTACAGGTAATACTAACATATATAGCTATCACTTTTTAGATTTCTTCTGCCTCCAGGGCAGTAGTCTCATGCACAGACTCCACCTCTGTGAGGGTGGGGTCTGTGCACGAGACTACCAGGCCGGGTCCGGTATTGGAACAGAACATGTTTACTTCCTGTTGTCTAGAAGTTCGGTTTAGTTGTATATCAAAATGGTAGTTGTACAAAGGGAGTTACAGCATACAACACTCTATAGTAGCAGATGAATTGACCTCCCTTTTCTTTTCTCCCCCTTTCCTCTCCACTCATTTCCATCTCCTTTCTTCTCCCCTCCTCTACTCTCCCTCTTTCTCTCCTCTCCTCCCAGTGGCGGCAGAAGATACTTCAGATTAGGAGGGCTGAATAATGAATAATGCATGTGAAACACTCAGGATACCCACCTCCTCCCCTTCCCAGGAAATGTTTACGTTTGTAGGCTTTTAGATTGGCTCTGAGACCATTTTTGGCCCAAAACAATAGTAAAAGCTGCAGATTTACGTACATGTAGTAACTGTATTCAGCACCCATTTTGTACAAAGAATCCTAACTGGATGTCTAATGTGTAATCATATGAATTTGTCTTGTGCCCATCGTGTATTTAGGGAGGCTTACAGCCCATTTCCATTAGCATGGAACCGGTTACAAAATGGTTCACAGAATGGTTCTTAAGAATGGTTTGCCTTTGTTAACACTAGCCACCATAATAGTGTCTACTGCATGTGATAGCAGATTGTAGTGTTGTCTGCAACATGGCTACGGCAAAGCCTGGAGATTTGTTTATTTATTCATCTGGATGCTCTGATGTATCCAACACCACAGATAGTCTAGTTGTTGGTCTATGGCCTAAGGAATGTATCTACAGTTCTAGTGTATAAAAAAATTTCCAGTTGCTTGTTTTTGTTGTTTATCATTCACTTTTCTTTAGTTTCAGTTTCTTTATCTTTGCTCTGCACTGCTCAGCTGCCTTGTCACTGGCTGTCTTTTGCAGTTCACTAGCTAGTTTCCCATATACATGTTTGTTTCTCTTTGCTCCGTCTAGCTGTTGTATACCTTCCTCCCCCCATAGCTGTATTAAATTTAGTTCTCCTTGTCACTCCAGTTTGCCCAGCAGGTGATTGTTGCTATGGCTAGTTTATCTGTATGTCAAGGTCAAGGTACAAACCTCATAATACCATTCCACTTGAGCGGTTTCGTTTACACTAACACAAGGACCGGCCGAACACCTATTTGAGGTAGTACACTTCTGTATGGAAGGGATCAGTTTAGAACAGTTCAGTGTGTATTTACACCAAGATAAACGATTCGGGTGTTTAGTGTAAATGGACTGTTAGTTCCCCTTGCCTTGTCTCCTCCCCTTTCCTCCTTCTCCTCCTTATACCTCCTTCTTCTATCTCCTCCTACTCCTTTTGTCTCACCTTGTCCTCCCTGTCACCAGCATGATTGAGGTATGCCAGACAATGAAGCTATACAGTCAATTAAAGCTGCATGCATGGAACAAATTAACCTGAGTGCCATGACTATATACCAAAGCATCTCTAGTATATACATATACTGGTAAGGATGGTAGCTATTAACCTCCCAGGCGCAGAGGGCCCTCGGCGCCTGGGAATGAGGCTAGGTAGCTAAAGCTACATGGATGATCTAGAAAGTTTTTGCACATGAAACAGATTTGTTTGTGTTGTACGGTGCACGAATACCACAATGCAAGCACAAATTTGTCAACGTTCAAGCTACTGGTTGACGTGTACGCCTTAACCAGCCCCGCCCACATTGTCACATACCAACACAAGTAAAAGTATATTAGCATGAGTGCATGTCTGTGTGCAGATTGGATTGCAGTCATAATTATTTCACCAGTGGTGGGTGATGCAACATGATTTTATAGAGAAAGGTTAGCTGTATTACAGTAATTGTGTGCTTCTGCAAGAAGACTTATTCCTGCAAGTCAGTTCAATAAATACTCGTGTCATGCAGCCACGCTGACAATTTATATGTATGAAAAGTCCTCCAGATCTGAGACAGTAGATTAGGCCTAGTATGCAGTAGTTGACCTCATTCTCAGGCCTTTCTTCTGCCACAGTGTGAAAAATTTTTATTTTTGCTTTGCGTTTCCTGCCCATTATACACTCCTGACCTCCGCTCGTCGACAATGCTGCCACACTGCACAATTGCCACAATCCATGAGAAAAATGGTGCAAGGCATGTGAGTGCTAATTAGTTCTGTATGAAATGCATGTGTCTCACATACAATTGAGAGTTAATTCAGATTAACTTAGGCATGTAAATTGGGCATTGTGGAGGCCTGTGAAGGAGACAGTGCCACACATTCCACTCCATTGTTTGTATATAGCTAGTGCTGGAGAATCAAATAGCGTGTTGAACAGCAGGGAAGGGGGGGAGGGAGGGTATATTGTTTGGCTGCATTTGTTTATGGACTGTCATGTGTATACAGACTGTGTTTTGTGTCACAGTGAGATCGCAATGCATCCTTTCATTGGGACCACTGCACTGGCAAATGTAGTGTGTATTGAGTGGTGCTCACTCTAAGAGTGTAAACTTGATGTTGCTTTTGCTCTGTCTTAGTCTTGTTGAGTTTTTAGTTGTATCTACACCATGTAGAACATCAGTAGAATGGGAGTAGAATCATGAGTAGATGGCAGTAGGATGGCAGTAGCCTCGTTCCTGGATGGTGGGAAGGCCTGGGAACGAGGCTAGGATGGCAGTACAATCATCAGTAGAATGGGAGATAGAACCTTAAGGAGGCTTGTTTTTCTTTCTATGGTAACAGGGGGTAACAGCCTGATAGGAATGATCTTGGTCCTATGGTAACAAGTGGGTAAGATCACCCTATAATCAATATAAGTGTGTTTGGTATTGTCTTCTCCCACCCTCTGCATGCCTGTCCTTTCCCTCCCTGTGCCTCTTGTCAATTTTTTCCTCGCTTCCTCCTCCTCCTCTTCTCCTAGTCTATAAAAATGTACGGAAGATGACCTTCTGAACTCCACCCACTGCCTGTTAGACCATTGTTCCTTAAGTACATAGACACAAAAATGTACCAGTCTTCTTTTCCTCAGATTATGACAAGTAGTGGATGAGGTGCTGCTGGCATTTATTAAATAGGTACCACTATTGGAAGGAAATGGAGAAAGAGATTATATAAGAATCACCATAGTACAAAGCTATACCAGAAAATACCACAAATTTGTTGCCGTCTGTATTGTTATGAGTTTACAGCACGAGTGACAGTCACAATGGCAACAAACATTTTCTCTGTATAGCCTTGTACTATGGTGATAATGATTTCATTGCATGTTCAGACGCAGCACACATGAATTGCAGTACCTGATGCATATTCTCATGTGACTTGTAGTACTAATATGAATGCTTGCGTGACTTGTAGTAATAAAAAAAAACAGTTTTTTTGCAAACTGCACGCAGCTGCAAAGTTTCCCTATTGACTCCCATACATTCAAGTGAGTTAAATGTTAGATGTATGATAATGTAATTTTATACTATGGTCCGTGTGAAAGAATGTACAAGGAGGGTCTGCCAGCTTTCAGTATTTATCTTTGCTGCTAATCATTTCTACCTATGATTTTTCCTTACGTTTTCATGATCACATTTTTGCTAACATAATCATTGTATACCTACATGGATGGATGTATTGCAACTATAAAGGTAATCAGAAAGTTGATAAACTCTCTATGTAGGGATGGGGCAAATACTACATATACAAGTATTCAGCCTTCGTCTTTAGTGTTTCAAAATCTTCAAGGGCATTTCCGCAGACCCTCACTTTCTGCATGCAATAATTCATGTGGAATTTGTGATCAGTGGAAGTGTGGCCAATCACAAAATCTGCTTCCCAAAAACTACAGATAAGACTGAAAGCATTTTAGGCTGGAAAACGGTCTTAGAAAAGTGATCTCAAAGCATTTCGTTTTAAAAATTTTCCTGAGGGGGCATGCTCCCACCATACATTCATGTAATTATCATATTTCCTCAATTAGAGACCATGACTACTACGTTTTGTTTTTCGTGCTTGTGTAGCTATTATTTGAGGGTAGCTACTATACAAGGGCAGTGTCTATTTCTTTGGAAAGCTCACCGATATCTACGATGACTGGCTAAAGTAGGTATCAGAGTATGCAGCTAGGCCTAGGGATACACAGCCAATTACTTTGCTGGGCAGACACACGGCTCCTCTGCAGCTACAATGCAACGACTAATAGATGGTGGTAGTAGTACACATAGCCTCTCAATCCTGAGGTCAGCTATGAAAGCGGGTTGTAGAACAAATACAGCCCTAATGCTAGCTCACTGATGGTTGTCAGCAACTATTAGTACAATATCTGTGTCCCTCGTATATTAGCCATGGCTACTATTTGCGGATAGTGTTTATTTTGCTCAGAGCTTCTGGTTGTGCAGCTGCTATTCAAGGAGATTGATGATCTGTAGCCAATAATTATTATCAATTAATGATTTCATTGGAATAGTTGAACCCGTAAGGGCTATCACAGTACATGTACATGGCAGATTTTTAAGTGACATACGAATACAACTGGGTGATATGATAAATAAATAGATACAGCTACCATGACATGTAGTTTATTAGGGTCAGTTCACTGAGAGAGAAAGAGAGGAGGGGGCACCGGTACCCAGGTAATCAGGGGGAGTAAGAGCTAGTTAACCCAACCTAACAACACCTTACGCCTCTGCCACCACTTTCATTATGTACCTGTCTATGTCATCCATCACCTCCCTATTCACATCTACCCTTCTCCCTAGCAGTAAACTCACTTGACTGTCATCATCACCTTCTTCATATCCCTTCACCCACTCCTCTGCTCCCACAATTCCCTTGATCCTTTCCAGAAGCCGACATCTATCCTGGTCAAACTCCTCACACTCCAATACAAAATGCTTAACATCTTCCACCTTCCCTCCATTACACAGCACACACCTGTCCTCTTCCACCATCCCACATCTCTTTTTATCTTCAAACAACCCTGCAGACCCTGACCTCAACCGGAACTTCAACCGTACTGCCACATGTCCCTCCCATGAACCTACGTATTTCTCTGGCCCATACTCTTCTTTAACCTTATACCATTTCAAGCTACTTTTCCTGTCCACCTCTTCTTGCCAGTCTTCCCAGTTCTGTTTTTCTATTTCCCTCTTCCAGGCTGCTGCTGACCCTGACTCTTCCTCTTCGGCTTCCTCCAAGCCATACTTTCTTAGCAACATCTCATATTCTTCCCTCCAGCCTACTCCACCTGACTCTTTCAATTTTTCTACTATCAGCTTCACCAACCTCTCTTCGCCTAGCTCCCAGAATCTCCACCCATACAACATCTTCTTCTCCTCTCTTCTTTCTTCTAACTTTCTCCATCCCATCTCCCCACGGATTGCCTCCCCTGCCACTGTTCTACTAGCTCCCAACAGTTTTCTTCCCAACCTATCCTGTACAGCCTCCAACCTCTTTCCTACTGTCTTCCCCCCTGGCCACCACACCTCTGCTGCATGTTCCAGGCCAGGCCTTGCTACTAGGTCCCATATCAATCGACCTCACTCTGCCTCTAGTTCCCCATCCACCCTTGCCATCCATTCAACTTTGCCTGCCCATTCCTCAGCCTGTTCCACCATCTTCTCCAGCTGCACATTTCCCTCATCCTCTGGTCAAACCATACACCCAGGTATTTGAAGGACTCTACTTCTTCCATCTCTTCATCACCAATTTTCCACTTCTCGCCACAGTTCTTTTTCCCTACCACCATCACCTTACTCTTTCTTGCATTGAACCTGAACTTCCACAATTCTGCATATCTTCCTACCATATCCAGAATCTTTTGCAACTCCTCACCTGACTCTGCTATCAGCACAATGTCATCAGCATATAGTAATGCTCCACACCATACCCCAGACACTTTCACCCCTAAGTTTTCTCTCTCCAACTCTTCCACCATTCCCATAATATAGACACTATACAAGAGTGGTGACAGGGGGCAGCCTTGCCGGAGTCCCTCATCTACTCTAAACCATCTTGACTGTTGCCCATCTACTTGAACACTAGCTTGCACCCCTTCATACAGCCCCTCACACAAACTAACAAATGATTTTTCCACACCGTATTCCCGCATTTTCCTCCACAGCCCTTCCCTAGCCTTGTTCCCAGGCCCGCGCCCAGCTTCCCGTCGCTTGCAGTACTGCAAGCGACGGGAAGCTGGGCGCGGGCCTGGGAACGAGGCTAGCCCTTCCCTCCACACTGTATCATATGCTTTACTTACATCCATAAAACCCAGCCAGGTACTTTTCTTCTTTCTCTTCCTCAACTCACATGCACCCCTCAAGATCATTATCTGGTCTGCACACTTCCTTTTTGTCCTGAAACCTCCCTGGGCATCTGTCAATATATTCTCTTCTGCATACTCTCCCAGCCGAACTGTCAAAATCTTTGCCCAAACTTTGGCAACACAGCTTCCCAGTGCAATGCCTCTGTAGTTGCTTGCACTCTCTGGATCGCCATCCTTAAACAGGGGTATGACAAAACTACTCTTCCAATCCTGTGGGTATACTTGGCTTCTCCTCATTACATTGAACATGCACCTCATACTTTCCACCATCCTGCTCCCTCCATAAATTAACATCTCATTTAGAATTCCATCTGGGCCTGGCGCCTTCCCCCTCTTCAGCGTCTTCAAAACCCTCACCACTTCCTCCCATCCTATCTCTTGGCACAGGTCTGAACTTTCATGGACTAGCTCTGGTTCCTGCTCTGGATCCAAACTATTACGACTCTTCCCTAGCTCCTCCCAATGTTTAGCCAACACCTCCAGAATCTGTTCTGTTTCTTCAACTACTGCTCCGTCCTTCCCTCTCATCCTTGTGATCCTCCGGTTTTTCTTTTTCCCTCGCAAGTCTGACCAGAATAACTTGCAACTTGGCCCTCCTTGTTCTTTGATTTTCTGCAACTTGTTCTTCCTATTTTTCTTTTTCTCCTTTCTAATCACCTTCTTCACCTGTCTCCTCTTCTCTCTGTATGTTTTCCAGCATTCATTAGCTGCCTCTCCTCTCCTCCTAGCCTGTCTTAGCCGTTTGCAAGCTTCCCTTCTTGTTTGGATTGCTTCCTCCACTTCCTTTGACCACCAATCCTTAGACAGCTCTGAAATCCTCTTCTTACCAATCCCTCTTTCCGCTGCTGACATCACCTTTGTTTTCCATCCTCCCCATACTCTCTCAACTAGTTCTACTCCTACTTCCCTGATTTCCACGTCTCTCACCCAGGCCTCCCATCCTTGAAATTCCTCCTCAATTGCTTCCTGAAACTCATCCCAGCTGCTTCTCCCATCAACCCTCCACTTGAACCTTTCTTCTCTCTTCATCTCCTTAGGGTTTCCCACCTTAAACACACCCCAAACAACATTGTGATCTGACCCTGTATCGATAACCCCCCTGTCTTCTACTATCATTTCCACCAACTCATGCCTATGCTCTTGTGGGAATAACATATAGTCAATCACCGATTTCTTGTCTCCACATTCCCAGGTCCACCTTCCCTTACATACAGGCAGCTCATTACCAATCACCATATTTCCTACATATGCTAAATTTAGTAACCTCCGTCCATTCCGGTTTGCGACTTCCTCCTCTCCTCTGCCAATAATGTGCACTGAAGTCCCCCATTACCACCACTTTGTACCCCAATCTACGCCATTCCAGCAAATCAGCTCCTACCTTTTCATTGTACTTCAGTTTCTTCACTCCTCACACCCTCAGGATTTGCATAGACCACTCCAACAGCTACCTTCCCCTCATCTTCCAGTTTTACTTCTACCCAAAGAACCCCTTTGGTCTCATCCTTTAAGGTTCTAGCTTGCAAACCATCACGAACTAATAGCCCCACACCTCCACTTGCCCTCTTACATGCCTTCCTGTTGTTTCCATACCACTTATATCCACCCACCTGAGGCTCCTCTCCCTTCCGTAGAAATGTTTCTGCCAAGCCAAATATGTCAAGATCTAGCTGCTGCAACACCAAGTTAACATCAACTTCTTCAATTAATTATAACCCTACTGTAATTGATGCAGTACTAAAATGCACCAATGCAACTCTAACTGCAACTACGCTGTTATCTTATTTCAGAGTCAATATCGTCACCCTGCAGTCAATCCCAACTGTCTGAGTAGCATGAGATGCTCCACTGTGCTTCTTTCCTTGGTTTTCCCCACTCCCTGTTCCTGCTGGAACAGCTACTGTTTTCTGTGTGAAGCCTAAAAAGACACCCAATTTCCTGGTGAGCCCTACCACACATTAGATGAGTATGCTCAGAACGCTACTCAATGCTTTAGTCTGCCCCATTGGTAGTTTGCCTTTATGTTGACACCTTTATCATATGAATCAATGCTTTGCATGCTTGTTTAACTGGAAGTGGCATGGAAAAATTCAAAATGAGTGTAACTTTCCTATAGGAAATGTTTGATAGAGTCAGTACAGAGTTTGGTACAGAGACTATAGACATTAAAGCTTGGCAGAGTGTCTAAAGTGAATGCTTTATAATAAATTTTGAGTGTCTGGAATTCTTACCTCAAGCAGTGGTTAGAGTGCATTCGAAAAAGGAACTGAGTATCTGTGTGGCTTAGTCTCTGGTTATTTACGATTGTCCGATCATCGCTGGTGTCCAAGTATTGATAGTTTATTCTATTACCCGATTATAGCATATAGCTAGACTATGATAGCTGTAGCTAGCAGCGATTGTCACTGCTGTCTGTGAGCAACCCATGCATAAGGTTCATGGTATGCACACTGGAGTGCACTGTAAACAAATTGGGTAGTTAGTTTTGGCTCATTAACTTGTTATGGTTGCATCAATGTCGTGTATACCTTGTTCTGCGTCATTGGGCAATATCATTAGTAAATTATTCTCCCATAACACTAACTGATGTTCTGGAAAGTCTAATCATATTGTTTACTGTTTGAAATCTAAAGCAGGCAGTAGGACTCCAGTGACTCCACTGTGTTTTACGTATAATGCAGACAAAAGTAGAGGAAAATTGAGTCAAAACAACCTTTCCACAATCTTTACTTTTTTGGTGTGTTTTTGAGTATTCTAATAAATAACAGCAAGTTCACAGTAGTTAGTAAAAACTCATGATCCTTAAACCACAACACAACAAAAGACATTGCTCCTTTAACAAAAGTGTTTGTGGAAACTATGTATAATTTGTGGCCTAATATAAGCTCTGTATAAATATGTGGCCTATATATTACATGATTCCCAAACCCTTGTAACTGTAGCAAACTTAATTTCTGTACTATGTACATGTGCTTTGCATTTGCCCTTATAGCTGTGTGTCCGTCAAGAGGGACATCTAGACTTGAATGAAAGTACCATTGCATTTATTTATCTTCTAGAGATTAGATAGTACTTAGCTACCACTGAAGTTGCTACAAAAGCTGGGAAATGTACACAGGCCACAGATAGTTTACGAGTCTTACAGTTCACATGAGAATGATCTTTGTTGAAGGAACAATGTCTTTCACTTTGTATAGGGCTTACCTCTGGTCTAAGTAAACTTCACAATCCAAATTCATATGTTGTACTCCATGCATGTGCACTTTGCATTTGTCCACAAGGGAGACCATTGTTTTATTTGTTTAAGAGATATGTTGTGTGTTTTTTTTATAAACTACTACCTTGCCTTCTAGAAGTTGGAGTACTCACTGCAACATTTGAGGGTGCTACAAAGACTGGGAGCTGTGCATAGGTGAAGTCTTACAGTTCGCTCTCATGACAGAGCAGGAACTATGTGATTTGTTGTGCAATACTCCCAGTTCAATGAACCCTGAAACTGGAGTAACCAATTAACTGATGACAACTGAAGCATTCATTTGAAATGTCTGCAAAAGTTCTCTAATTTCAAGCTGGTAACAGAAATCTTTTTCCACTTAAGGTAGAGATAATATAAGAGTGAAGGTAAATACACAAAGCTCCTAGCCTCATTCCCAGGCCTTCTTGTCATCCATGTTAGAGTATGCAAAATGATAGGGGGATGGTAGCCTTGTTCTATAGCTCTCCCTTGCACCCATGAAAAATTAAGAAGGAGGGAGAGAGTCTTGTATGGAATCATACAGGATATCACAGCACAATGCCAAGATATTGATAACTGCCAAGCGGGAAGTGAGGCAGTAATCATGGTGTGTGCATGGGGTTCAAATCTCTGCTTTGTCTGTAACGCTCAGGAAGGCAGTGTACAGCAGCGCACGTAGGAATGAAACTACAGTGGTGCACGTGCATGATCATGAGGTAGAAATGTGTGGAGTTAGATGCAGAGAGAAGCAGGAGATTAACCAGGTATGAGTGCAGCATCAAGCAGTGGATAATTCCCAGATTCATTCATGCCTACATTGATCAGCCTCTCACAATTTCTGCCTCTGGAAATCATCCTCTACTTGACAGTGTTGTTGCACCCGTATGCTGGTTAATCTGTGAGTGCAGCGACACTGTTGAACAGAGGATGATTCCCGGAGGCAGCAACAATGAGAGGCTGACCAACGTAGGCACATGTACTCTTTCTGTTACTTATGCAAAGTACCGATAGCTCAATTATTATACCTTGCTTCCCGTGAGGCTCTCCTGGGTGCATTCACATAATTATGTCGTAGTTATATAACCTGACACATCATTTACATGAAAACTACAAAGTATCCTCAAGTGTTACTGTGACTAACGTTTCTTGGTGTAGCTAAGTTGAAACCTTAAAATTGCATGAAGAGTTTTGTGTTTGTTTTTTGTTTGTTTTTGTACACCAGAGCTGAGCGCACTGACATGGGGAGCCTGGGAATGAAATAGGGGGAAGGCCTTGTAGTGTTTATCATGTGAATTATGTCATTAGAGGGGGAAGGGGGAGTTTCTGACTGAAAGAACAACCCTCATTTCGTACCAAATGCTGGAGTCACAGTACTGTCCACTCTACCTCTGACAACATGGTGAGAATGAGCTAAATTTAAGAGTTGCAAATAATTTAGCCTTCATGGAGCCGTTCTGCAAGTCACCTAGTACTACCAGAACTTACTTGATTGCTCTATATAGCTCAGAACAGTCATTTCACATGCACATCTTCACTCAATGGGACAAACAAGAAGACATTTAAGGGATTCACAGTCTAGCATACGTCACTTTCTGAGCCAGACTCTTTGCAGAAAAAGACATTAATTTGTTGCACATGGACCATGACATTAATGAATATGTGCATTGGCACCTGGCAATTAACATAAACCTATTTTATTTTGTAATTACATAACCAGACAAACATACCTTTTTGTCATTCATTCTTCCCTTCACATGTTTATTATTTTTGTTAAATGCAAACCATTGTTTCTGATCTTTGCATGTGCCTGAGAGCAAGGTTCTGAACCTTATGCTTATAAGAGTTGCAATACTCCAGTCTCAAAGGAGATAGTTACAATAAATATAGGTGGTAGGCCAATGCACTTCACCAGCTCAGCAACTGGAGTAATTGCTCAGAGGTGAAGTTGTCTTTGTAGTATAATGTACGCATCGAGTCAGGATGTTAATTCATCATGGTAGTCTCATTGTATCAGTCCCAGTATGTAGGTAACACACTGAGTGATGTGTTTCATCATGATAGATATTCAAAAATATAGTAGTTGTTTTAGCTATACATGGTGGTTACTATAGTTGCAACATGTCTGAACAGTAAAAGAATAAGGAGTGAATGTCTTAGTTAGAAAAAGCAGTCTTGTATATGAAAGACAGCTGTACAAAGAGCACTGTAAAAATAAAATTGTGGTTTTGACTAATTATTTGGTTACTACAATTGCGTGACTGTCCTTCCTACGCTAATTCAAAGAATGTAGTGCTTGTAAAACATTTTGTGGGAGGCTAGTAAAGTTTATTCAAGTATCAGCTCCCACTGCATGAATTCTTTTCCAGCACTGCATTCATAAAATTTGCATAGTAAGGATAGTCACGCAACTGTAGTAACCAAATACTTAGCTAAAATAACAACTTTGTTTTTGCAGTGAGATGGGGAGCTTCTACTAACCTTTTTGATAAGGCCAGCCACCTGACTGCATTCTGTGCATTGAGATAGCAGTCTCCATCTCCTGGTCACCCCAGCTGATGAGGCCTGGTATTGGCCAAAACTGCACAGTGGTTGACTTTGCATAATATCTAGGCCTAATTTTTAAGGAGATGTGGTTTATTGATTGTTCTTGCATACAATACATACTCACATTTGTGTATAGTATGCAATATTACAAACTTGGCAAGATTCATTACAAACTATAGCATGTTTTCTTTTCTGTTCTACAGTTTGTTTTTGTTAATAGTGCTCGTGAAAATTGCACTCAGCTTCCTATAGTGTAATAAGATGTAGAACAAGTTGTGCAGTCACCAGCATCAGGTTGATAACTTTTGAGCTTCCTGAACAAGCCTGAGTTTTTTTTCAAGTTCATCCTTTGTTTTGCTGAGATATTTGGTTTCTTCTCCAACTGTACCTTCCAAGCGTTGCTTGATTACATCAAGTTGGTTTTCAAGGAGTTTTGCATAGTTTCGGTTGACACCTAACTTTTGAAACTCTTCGATTGTGCTAAAGAGGTGTTCAGAGAGCCTTTTCCTCTCTTGCTCTGATTTGCTTTTGTCACGTTCAAGCTGCTGTTTGCAGATTGTTGCCCTCTCCTCCATGGATTTAGCTTCTTCATACTTCTTCTTTGTTGCTTCATCAATGACAAGCTCCTCTCCCCCTCCTACTTTCTGCCATAGCACTTCATTGTGGTAATGATGTATGTAACTATGCCCACATTGGTGACACTTTTCACCAGACATGCACCAACACTGCTTGAACACCTCCTTGTCAAAGGCCTTGGGAAGATTGCAATGCTCATGACAGTTGGAGTAGCAGTCTTTTGCACCACAAAGCGTGTTGTGATGTTGTGTGCTAACTGCTGTCCACCTTACTGGTTTTCTTACGGTGGAGCGAAAATTGGAATTAAACCGCCTTGTTCTTACAGCTGCATTAACCTCCTCTTCCACCACTGCAAGCTTTTTTTCTAGGGCTCTCTGGTAGTCATGGCCTGCAAGCATCTGTAAGACCTCCCTCTCAATCTGCTGCTTCTTCTCATAGAGAGCAGTGAAACGAGATGTGTACACTGGCGGGAAGCTCTTGATGGTAGTCCACATTGTTGTCAGCACTTCACCTGTCTCATCAAATGACCTCTCCAATCTCCTGATGTCTGCTGACTGTTGTCCCTGTTGCTGCCATGCTCTTTCCAACCTGCAGTAGGGATTTTCTATACAGAAGATTTTTTCTGGGTCAATCTTCCTTCCAAAGTATTCTTGGAGGGAGTCTGGTTTAAGGTTGAGAAGCCACGAATCAACGGCGTTAGTGAACACCACGATTACGTTGTTCAAAACCTCTCTCGGTAAAATGGAAGTAACCTCCGTCAGAACGTATCGTAGGGTGGCAGTGATGCGACTTAGGCGACCATTGATAACCAGGCAGACGCAGTTGACATAGTGTTCAGCCTTGAGTCCGTCAATGATTAGCTTAGTATTTTTTTTGTCCTGCTGGAACCCGCGGGTGTCACCAAAACCTGGCGTGTCCATGATTCCTACCCTCAGTTCAACCTTGTCCAATTCAAAGCTGTACATCTTCACGCCGCTTGTTTTGCTCTCCGCTTCACGCGACTGCGCGTTTTCGAGTTTGGGGTCGTTGAATTTGCGAAGCTGCTTGGATGCCTTATTGAACCCCAATTTCTTTATCGTTTCGCAGTTACAGAGCAGGTTGAGAAAGGATGTTTTTCCCGACCCAGTTTCCCCAACCAGAAGCATCTTGTATGGCGCTGCCATGACCGTCCGTCTGCACCGTAAAACAACTGCCAAAAAAAATTCAAGCTGTAAAAATGTGAACTACAAATTTGCAGCACTTTTACGTACGTCGTCGCGACGGAAAGCTGAGCGCGGCCAGGGAACGTTGGATGCTATGCGCAAGGTACTAATTATATTAGTGCTACTTGATGACGTAATCATACGGGCTGCCATAGTAAAAGGTGAAATCAAACAGCCCTTGTTTGTTGGAACAAAACTCGCTCAGTGGATACTACCAGGTGAGCTCTAGATCGATCGCTATAACATTATGGAATGCACTTTGTTCACAACACTTCGAGTACGGAAGTAATTATGGTTACGTGACATCGATTTATGGTAATCTACCTGGTCCAGGTTTGCAGCATCCCAGTTTGCAGTGTTTTGTGACTTTTGCGTATAAGGAAGAGCTATAGCAGTCGATATGGAGCTTACTTGGTAGTATCCACTGAGTGAGTTTCGTCCCAAACAAACGAGAGCTGTTCGTGTGAATCGATTTCATTTTCACTATGGGCCTCTATATGATTACGTCATCATGTAAATTGCTACCTTCCGCGTATCACTGATTACTCCTCTGGCTACAGACGTGCTCATGAGCCTGACAAAAGTTACCATTTCCCCCAAATTTTAAACCTCCCTTTACAAAATTTTACTTATTGAATTTTGGCATACATGCAGCACACCAAGGGAAAAAGAACAAGAGTGGTATCAGTATGGTCATTAAGTATACTCAGTATAGAATAACAGTGAAGAGTTGTATTCTGGCAGCTGTGTAAGGGAAAACAGACTGACCTCTCAGAGGTAATCAGTATATGGAAGCTTAAGTGTATGTTCTCATGGGCAGCAAAGAAGCTTGGATAATTAGCAAATCTGCTGTGCACCGCTGCAGTGTGTATGTGTGTTTGTGAGCTAGCTAGTTGTACACTGCAATCTAACTGTGCACTAAGGGTGACACATCATTGAAATTGTGTATGCTGTATGTTGAAATTGGCTTGAAATTATGTCTGTTCATGTTCATATGCCATCTGTAGAGTTTGATGAAGTCGGTTTATGTTTGTGTACTATCCATGCATGCGACAAATTCTAGCTCATTTTACATATTAAACAAAATCCTCATTTCAAGGTCAGGGTGGAGGAGAGCCTGGGTGGATGGGTGGGGGAGGGGGGGTGAGCACGAAGAGCAAGGTGGAGAGATGCTCCCGACGCTAGCGGTAGGCTGGTGAGCTTCAGCGGTGAGGGGCGAGGAAGCAGGGCGCTTCCACAAAGTAGCTGGCGTGTCCATCATTGTTGTGGAAGGTTCGCGTTCCACGACAGAGACTTTAACTGTAGACAGCTGAGCGGCTTAAACTTAATCTCAATATTTCGACTTTGGGATGAGTCTTCTCTGTACACTTTCCCAATTTATTTCTAGTGTACAGACTACATGTACAAATGTAAATACAGACACCCCTCTCTGAGCACCAAAGCAGGGTTCTCGCTAGCACTGTGCCCTTTGGGGGATCTACTTGAGGGTTTGGGTCCACCCCAAAACCAACATATTTTTAACAGCCACTTGAACTACTTAAGCTTAAAAGCTGTCTGGGCTCTGAATAGTGAAGATTGAACTCAACTAGATTGATTTGGAAGTTCTACACTGCAAAAACAAAGTTGTTATTTTAGCTAAGTATTTGGTTACTACAGTATCCTTACTATAAAATTTTATGAATGCAGTGCTGGAAAAGATTCATGCAGTGGGAGCTGATACATGAGTAAACTTTAATAGCCTCCCACAAAATGTTTTACAAGCACTATACATTCTTTGAATTAGCGTAGGAAGGATAGTCACGCAATTGTAGTAACGAAATAATTTGCTAAAACAGCAAATTTGTTTTTACAGTGCATGACAGTGGGATATATACACATGCAACAAAATTTTTGGTACTATATTCAAGATGAGGGGCGTGGTAATTGGATATTATTTGTGCCCTTTGGCCTGTAAATCCAGGTGAAAACCCTGCACCAAAGGACTCAAGACACACTGCACACAGATGAACATCCCCTAGCATCCTTCTCTCTGAGCACTGGAAGACACCCCACACAAAGAGAGGCTGGGACTGGTTACACTTTACTTCCAGTGTTAGGCATCCCATGGCCCATCCATAATCCTTAAATCATACTCCAAGCCAGATAGAGCTGCATTTCACTGATATTCGTAAATCACATGCATGTTCAATTTGATGCTTTTAACTTGATGAAATATAACATACGTACATTTAGCATTATTATACAAGTATAAGTAACAGGGTTATCGCTAGGCCTTTAGCAGATGGTTTTGCACCATTTGGTTAATTGCAGCACCATTTAGATGTGGTAAATTTAGGTAAGAGCACCATTTGGTTCACTTCCTAAACCCTGCCCATAGCAGTTACTATCCTGGCTTCCCACTTAACATTTCAATAACATGTTCATGAAACAGAAGAAGCTGTGCAACATTTCAAATAGGGCTCAAATAGCAAAGACTAATTAATCTGCACAAAATTTGCCAACTTCGCTGTGGTAGTCTACTACTTTGCGACAATGGAAATAAGAGGCTTTGCTGTTATCATCACAGTTTAAAATGCAGTGTCATCACCATAAAAATGAACTCTTTCCTTAGCCTCGTTCCCAGGCCCTCGCCCAACTTCCTGTGCTGCAAGCTATGGGAAGCTGGGCGAGGCCCTGGGAACAAGGCTACTCTTTCCTTGTATGAAGAGTCTGAGGACAGTTGTACATATGCTCATATGCTACACTATATCCTGCTTTCTGGTTCACAATGGTAGTACCCATGCACACCATTATATATTGAGGCAATGTGTATTCAGCAACAGTTCTACTTTGTACTTTCATTTTCAATACTTGCAGGATGTGTACAAGACAGATATCCATTACTTAATGCCCAAAAAAGGTAATAAGTTTGTGTTTCTACAAGCAAGAGCCAATGTGTTGATAAACTAATGATGTGTCCTTTGCAACTGTTGTGGGTGCATACTGTAATTATAACCTGACTGGACAATTTTTCATCAAGAGCCAATGTGTTGATAAACTAATGATGTGTCCTTTGCAACTGTTGTGGGTACTTGGGATAGCATAGTGTAATTATAACTTACAGTTTGCAACAAAACAGCAAAGCTTCTCATTTCCATTGTTCCAGACTTTTTCACCACAGCGTTTAGGTACTTGCATATGAGACCCTTGTTTCCTCTAAATTCCCCCCACCCTCCCTACCTTCCCAGTTCTCTCTCACGTGAACGAGAAAGTACTCCACCCAGCAGTACAAAGATTTCTTGTAACAGAAAATAAGTGGCAACATCACAAAGCTACATACATCCCAAACAATGAGATTCCAGATCTGTGTTTGAACTAACTGGTGAACCAAGTTGAATTTCTTGGGCTAGCGCATGTTCTTGTGACTGTGTAACTGTATCACTTGTGGGCTACAGTGCCCTCACTCCCTCTCCATGAGTGATTACGTCCCCTAGAATTATTTTGCTCCAAATTTGCTCACAAAAGGTACAGATACTTGAGTAGAGGGCTGGTTGTAGAATAGCCTTGGCTGCCACTGACTGGACAATTTTTCATCTTGAATAGACATGGTCACCACTCCATCTCCTTGCGGGGGCACTATTTCTGGTACTGTTGGTCGTTTTCGTAAGGAAGAACATTCACTGGTCGGAGAGCCCTGACCGCTGAAAGCTTGCTAATGAGTGGGTGTGGTCAAAGTTATGAACCCAACAGAAGGGCACAAAGAAGCGTTGACTCAAGTTCCCAGTGCTAGCTTTAAGCAGAAGTGGAAAAAAGGGCCAAATAAGGTATTCATAGTCTAAAAACCGACTTCTAGTGAATAGCTTATGGTGGTTAATGGGGGTACTTAGTATATAGTATGGTGAAAGCTACTTGCATAGAACTTGACTACCATAGACCAGAAAATTTTTGTGTTGAAATTATTTCACATAAACACTTTTTGTGGCTGCACACAATATGCTAAATTTTTAATTATGTGTTAGTTCTCAAATTTGGAGAATTGCCTTGCCCTATTGACAAGAGAATGTCACTCAGATGTTGTGTGTTGAGTGGGGGAGCACCAACACTACATAGCTCGCACATCAATATTTTTATATGTGAAGATTTTCTGCACACACAGTGTGAAGCTAAACACAATGGTGATGTGTGAATGGGTCCAAATTGTGGGGAGGCTCATACACTATTGAGCGAAACATAGCTAATTATAAATGAAAAATATTTGTAGCTCACCGTAGTGAGCCCTGTCATGAAGTAAATGGGCCCCAAAGTAGTTGCCTGGTCTTTCAACCCAGAACTATAACCTCCTTTCTTGACAATATTATATGGTGTAGTACAGTGTTGTTTTAGTATAGGGTTTGTGCTTTTAATTTAGTTATAGTTTGTTTTTGGATATTTGGAAATACTTTTGGTTTAGTTTAGTTATAGTTTCAATTACTAAAACTCTAAAACCCCTCACTAAAAGGTATTTAGTTACAGTTATCAGTGAAAATAGGCTGTTTTCTGTTTTAGTATAGTTATGGTTTCTTCTTGTATGTTCTTGGATATTGTTCCCAGCTTAGCAAAAATTTTTAGTTAGTTGTAGTTTTGGTTAACTAAATTTTAAAAAGGCTATACTAAAATGCATTTAGTTAAAGTTATAGTTTCTGTTATACTATGGCTCCACTAGGGTACATGTAGTACCCATGCACATCCCTTGTTTGATATACAGGTTAGCAAATTTTCATTGTACTTTGTACTTTCATTTTCAACACTTCATGTGTATGCACATAGATATCATTCCCAATATAGTAAGATAAACTAATGCATGTAGGCATGTACTCAGGATACCATACTGTAATTATAGTTTCAGTTTTGATTACTTACACTTGGCAAAATGATGCCCTCTTCATAGGCGTAGGAAGCAAATTTGAAGTGTAGAGGCCATGTTGTACCGCGCGAAAATGTAAAATAATTTCGCCGCGCGTAGCGCGGCGGCGAATTTTTCAAAGTGTGCACCTTTAGACTGCAAAATAAAGCCTTTTTTCAAGGGTATGAGCTTTCAGACCTTCCCAACCGTCCAGTAAAATATTTGAAAAACAGTAAGATTATACATACTGACTTCGTCGTTGTTCCAAGGAGACCGCCCAGCTTTCGTCGCTTGTAGTAGGTGTGCACTAGCCTCGTACCAAGCCATCTCTCACTGCCAAGATTTTGATTGCTTTGTAGTGTACTTTAAGCGGAAATGTACGCATGTAACCGCATATGAGACTGGTGCAACGAAGAGGCTGCTTGAGCTTAGGCTCGTTCCCAGGGAACGAGGCTAGCTTTAACTATTTATATAGTAACTTTAGCAGGTTATGAATATTAATTTGTGGCCTAAAAAGTGTAGCGGCCAAAGCCGCTACGGCCGCTACGGTTCCTACGCCACTGCTCTTTCCAGACCTCCTCATAGCTGCTTGCACATGAGGCCCTTGTTTCCTCTCACCCCCCTCTAACCCCCCTCTCCAGCTCTCTCTCATGCACATGGTGAGCACGTGGTCCACCCATGCGGCAGTACAAAGACTTCTTCAAGCAGTGCCAACACATATCAACATCACAAAGCTACAGTCATGTTATTGCCTTTCAAATTAGTACCTTATTCAGTATCACGGCATTGGAATTGAAATACTGGAGTTGGAATTATTCTGGAATATTGCACTTGGACAAATAAATGTGAATTGAATGTTGGTACATCCTCAATTCTAATGCCCAGGGCATTAGAATTAAAATGCTGGAATTGAAATTATTCCGGAATATTGCACTTAGACAAATAAATGTGAATTGAATGATTCAAGGCTATATACTCAATTCTAATGCCCTGTTCAGTTTCCCACACAATGAGATTCTAGATCTGTGGTGAAGCTCCACACTCCTTGTTTACATATAGTACAGGCCAGGCATGGGATGTGTGTTTAGCTAGCAGGCATAGTTTGTCAATGACATTTGACATCACTAAATTGATTCCTACATTTTTTGTGTGTTTCTCTGAAGAAGAGCCAGTAGCTGTTAGATAAACTTGCGTACCAGTGTAAGCACTAGGGCACCATATGCAGGTCAACCCTATCCAGTTTTTAGTTGCTTGCAGTATGTAAAAATGGAGGGGAAGACTGGGGAGATTTTGTTCCATGGGTGTTGTCAATGTCTACCTTGGAAGACACACTAGGGAAATTGCCTAATTACCAAGGGAATGCACTTCATATGTGCATGATACAGTGAGTTGTTGCTGTGGGGAGGGGAGGTTTCTCTGGGACTTCCCCCTTTATAACCCACTGCAGCATTGCAATAATTAGCATTGTCACCAGGCCTTCCCATCCTGTAAGTTGTTTGGGGGGGGGTTCCCTGGGACTTTCCCCTTGCACACAAGCTCCTACTAAGTTGAGTGCTTGCTCACTTACATGACGTTTTTTAATTTATCCATATCTCTCTGAAATCAGACACCATTTGGCTCACTTACATTATGCAAAAGTGGAGAAGAAGGCCTGGGAGATTTTGTCACATTGGTGTCGTCAATGTCTACCTAGGAAGGGGGTGGGTTGCCCAACTAAGAGAATCCATTTCATATGTACACATTTCTCTGCCTGGAAAAACAAGCATTGCTTTTTTTCTCCCACTTCTGAACATTTCCCTTGGACATGTTGTATTTGAAGGTTATTCAAATGAACAGCGATACAAAAGTGAGGTTAAAAACAACATGGACAGAGTACAGTCTGAACTCAGGAAACAGAATGTTCCCGAATGCTAAAAAAAATAGCATGTGTTAGTTCAAAGGTCAAAGTTTGGGGTCCACCACATCACTCCCCCCCCTCCCCTCCCCCCAGTGAGCTAGTGAACGTCTGAGGTGAGGTGTTTGGGCCAGTGGACCTGACGTCCAGAACAAGTGACTGAGTGACTCTCAGGCAAGTACTTGGAGTGAGGGACTGGGATGGGGTGCTTTGCTGAGGGAGGGTGGGAGTGGTTGGGACGGATGACGTGCTTGTCTGTGCCGGGGTCTCCAGCACCAGTTTTGGAACCAAGAACTAAAAACTACATGGATGATCTAGAAAATTTGAGCACATGACACATATTTGTTGTATTGTACAGTGCATGAATACTAGAATGTGCAAGCACAAATCTTTCAACACTCAAGCTCCTGGTTGACGCCTTTCTTGGAGCTGTTCTGAATAACCCTATCATGATACAAGACATGTGAGTGCTAATTAGTTCTGTGTGTCTCACATGCAATTGAGAGCTGAGAGCACTTAGGTACATAAAACTGGACAGTGTGAAAGCCTGC
The DNA here is from genome assembly GCA_949130485.1 of Agelas oroides. Lineage (NCBI taxonomy): Eukaryota > Metazoa > Porifera > Demospongiae > Agelasida > Agelasidae > Agelas > Agelas oroides. The sequence continues at coordinate 16,827,878 of OX422183.1, read as the reverse complement.
GAATGAGACAATGCAATACATCACATTCCACTCCAGTGTTTATATATATCATGGCGTACGGTAGTACGCCATATGTAGGGATGACCCCGAAAAAAAATGGCGGCCACATTCAAAGTGCACAAATGACACGCTCGAAATGTCCGCGTTAGATAAGTCAACGGCCTCCATGAGCCATATCAGACATTATCGAGTGCTTCCATGGGCAACAGGATCGTTAAATTTGCTGGAAAGCATCGCTAAGTACCTGACAGTCAAGTCGCTAAAAAAGGCAAATCGTCTATCTTCTGACTTCTTCTTCTTCTTCTTTTGCTCACCACGATAGCACGACAACAGCTGAAGCTATTACAACGATTCAAACGCGAAAGATCAGCATAAATTACTGGGTATTGTACCCACCACTCATCGTTCTCAAAGAAAGAAGTCGAATTAATCGGCGATTCTCAGGTAACCCCACGCTTATGCTTGCTGCTATACGCCATTTTGTTAGAATAGAATATTCATAGCGATTACGTCAACAGAAGTTCAACAGCTACAGCACGTGAAGTTGGCATGCAGCTGCGGTTATTCTACTTCCGTAGAGAACTTGACGATCGATTGATTCCCAAACGATTGCATATGTTGCTACTTTCATACAGCAGTTGACGTACTTGTGCTGGATTTGACAAGGAACGCAGTATGCGTAACGTCCACAAGAAACGGGCGCGGGATAAGCAGAACTATCTGCGAAACAAAGAAAGCAAAAGGCAAGCGTCCCGTAACAAGTACTGGAAGAACCCGGAAAAACACTCTTACTCTCCAAGGGTTCCTTTACCACAGTTATGCCTTACCTCTTTATGACCTATGTACCTGCCACCCACCATACACAACCTACACACACCTGCCCACAATGTATAACCAGCTATAGAAACTGTTCCTTGGACAACACACAACATACAGTGTTACAACCCTGTCATACAACAGAACAGGTAGACAGTCATGTATATACCACAGTGCCTTAGAACAACCACTCACACACACATGCACATACCCAATTAGACAACAGTTACACCCATGATTCCATTGTCAAGTGGATAAGTGCAAACAGCTAACATCCTCCAGAAATCCATCAACATCAACAATAAACTACATAACAAGTCATTTCACTTGGGGTGTGGTTACACAACAACAACAAAAAAACAACAGAAACAAGTCACAAAAAAGTTTGCCAAACGCAAACAAGCACATGTAGGGATGGAATCCTCAAAAACCAACCAAACAAGACGGGAACGACACCACAATACTTTTACACCATCCCTACATCTTGTGCCATTTTGCCACCTGTACACAACACAAAACCCTCTACATTTGTACTTATTAGCCCACACCAACCACAAACAAACATAGTACTTCACTCCATTCAACTATCTCACAAAATAACCCATCCTTCACAAAGCATTACAAAATTACCACTACTCACTTCACAGCCACCTGTATACAAGACAACCCATATCTATCATGCTAAACAGGCATAAAACTTAACAACATAATGCACATTCCAACATAACACACACACTCACCACTCCTCACTCACTCCACACCTTCTACACACAACTTGGACCATACCTGCTACACTCAGTAGCAACCACCAACAACACAACATACTCACTATGCACAACACACCCATGCCACACCCTTCCATCTACAAGACAACCCTCTTCTACACACAACTAAAAAACAAATACAAACACACAGTTTTGGCAAAATGGCACAAGATGTAGGGATGGTGTAAAAGTATTGTGGTGTCGTTCCCGTCTTGTTTGGTTGGTTTTTGAGGATTCCATCCCTACATGTGCTTGTTTGCGTTTGGCAAACTTTTTTGTGACTTGTATATATAGTGCTGGAGAATGTGAGGGTAGTGTTTGTAGATGTACAGCATCAACATTTATATCTGTTGGTCTAGATTGACACTGCTTTCTCTCCTTTCTCTCTTTTTCCCTTCTCAATCTCCTCTATTCCCTAGCTTTATTTCTCTCTGTCATCCTCTTTTTCTTCCTCCCTCATCACCTTTCTCTTTATTGTCTTCTTCCTCTCTTACCTGACCTTTTTTTCCCCTGTCCTCTATTCTTCTTCATCTCCCCATTCATTTCTCTCTCTGTGTGCTTACAAACTGTGTCAAACATTACACACTTATTTGTTGGATGTTGCTTAGCAACCAATTTGAATAACACGAACTTGAAGTGGAAGGGGTGGAGGTGATAATGGGTGTGACAGTAGGTTGCTAGGGGTAACATCCAACAAGTAAGTTACATTCCCCAGCTGGAACAGCATGAGCCCGAAGGGCGAATGCTACTTCGTCTGGGAAACGTAACTATTTTATACATGTTCAAAAACATTCATCATACATGTTCAAACAGCATACATCAAACAGCATACATTATACATATTCAAACAGCATACATCAAACAGCATACATTATACATATTCAAACAGCTTACATCATACATTTTGAAACAGCATATATCATACTAGCTCCCCCGCACAAGAGCCTGGGAACGAGGTTAATATCATACATGTTTAAACAGCTGGGGGGGGGGGGGGGGGGGGGGCTATGGAAGTATAATTGTTGGGCTTCATATGTACACAGACTGCATTTTGTGTCACAGTGAGGTCACAATGCATCATTTCAATGGGACCACTGCAGTGTGTGTATTGAGTGGTGCTCACTTTTAGAGTGTAAACTTGATGTTGCTTTTGTTCTGTCTCAAGTTTGTAATCATATCTACACTATGTATTATACATAAGTATATTTGGTTATATAGTCTTCTCCTACGCTCTGCCTGTCCTTTCCCCCTCTTCCTCCTTCCTCCTCTCTCCTAGGGTACAGAAGATGACCCTCTGAACCCCACCCACTCTGTGTTGGACCATTGTCCCCTAAACAAACATAGTGTAGACACAAACGTACCTGTCTTCTCTCTCAGCTGGTGTATCCCTGTTTGTATAGACAAGTAATGGATGATGCAGTGAAGCAGATGGCATATCCCCTCTGTTTTCCTCTGCTATGAGTGCTATTTTTAGTATAGCCTGGTGCTATGGTAATAACGATTTTGTCATACAAACTTTCAATTTCATTGCACATTCTGACGCAGCACACGTGACTTGCAGTACTGATACGAATTCTTGCATGACTTGTAGTAAAAAATACAGCTTTTTATAAACTGCATGCAGCTGCAAGGTTTCCCTATTGACTCCCATGCATTTGAGTGAGTTAGACATATGATGATGTAACTTTATGCTATGGTCTGTGTGAAGGAATGTACAGGGCAAGCTTATAAATCCCGCACTCACTTCATGTGGACTACTAATGGGTTCACCAAAAAACTCTCCATAGACTGTCACCACAGAGTATTGAGTCGTAAGACCCCATTACAGGAACAGTTTGATGGTGAGTAGCTATAGTCTAAATCCGTTTGAAACCACAGCATAGGGGTCTATGGAGCTGAACAACCACCCGTTTCTGTGGCCTCCTCCTCTAGTGCAAAAGTTTTAAATGAAGCCATGCACTGTTGACTCAGTGCTACTAGCTGCACTAGAGCAGTTCGAGTATACCAAGCTACCAATAGGCTCCTACTTGCTGCGTTGGAGAAAACTCAGAAGCACAACACAAAAGGAGGATGTTAAGACACCAGCCAAAATGCTACCATCAACTTGCAGTAAACATTGTATGTGTACTATATGCATTGTTGTAAATGTGAAAGTTGACAATAAAAATTGAATATCAGTGGCTAGTGTTCTGAGTCATATAGCCCACCTAGATACGAATAACTTGGTTAAAATACCAGCTGGAAAATTTAGAACACTAGCTGGCAAGTACCAGCTAGTGTTTTAACCATCAAGTATACCTCGTATCTAGGTGGGTTATATGACTAGCAACTGACTAGATTACAAATTGACTTCAGCTACAGTCAGTTGCAAACTACATGTGCTCATTGCGGGAGTCCTCACATACACTTTCATTTACAGCAGCTCTAGCAATACATACCTTATAACACTTCTCCTGGAAACATGCACAACCCTTCGATGTCTGTTTACCTGACTTCGGCTGTTGTCGTCACGGTAAGCTAGATCTAAACACGTGCTCAGTCGAACTTCCGGAGGGCGTACTTGCTATGAATAATGATATTCTAGTAAAATGGCGTATAGCACTGAGCATTAACATCGGAGTGCTTGAGAATCACTGAAGAATAGTTCGAGTTCTACGATAACGATAAGTAGTGAGTGCAATACCCGGTGATTTATGCTGTTTTTTCGCGTTTGAATCGTTGTAATAGCTACAGCTGTTATCGTGCTAGCCTGGCTGACAGTTAGCTACTGACAGAAGAAAGAAAGAATGAAAGAAGAAGTGTCACGCCATGGATGGTCCCCCTTAAAAAACGGTCCCCCTGGACCGTCCGTAGCAGAATAATTGGTCCCCCCGGACCGAATATCGCAGCCATACCTCGTCCCCCCGCGGATGGTCCCACCCGTGACCCTATGCATGGTGTTCAGCAAGAGTGTCGAGGCTGAGAAGTGGACCAGGAAGGATGAAGCTGTCTATACAGTCAGCCTTAGGCTAGGTTTTCAAGGCGAGCTAAACACTGGCACTTAGTGCATTCGTGTATGTTCGAAGCTTGTAGGGCCTACTCCAGTGGCAGTGCCCTTCACTACTCACGCAGTATCCCTCGGCAGGTAGTAGAGTCTAGAGTAGAGTGTGTACTATGCTAGAAAGATGGCAGTGGTGGAGAAGGCATTATGCATATTATTATCTCGTTGAAAAGAGGTAACCAGCTAACTATAGAGGTTCTGCAGTGACGTCATCACCAATTTAAAATTCATAATTAGCCATTCCAAACATTTGCAGGTAATACTGATGGTCCAGCTAACTCAAATCTAAAATATGAAGGCCTAACTCCTTTCCATTGATTTTATATAAATTCTTAAAGTCAAACATTTTGCATAGGATTTGTACAGCGAGTGGCAAAATTTGCCACTCGCCATACAAGTGCTAAAAGATCAAACTTTGACAATTTATATAAAATCAACTATCATTAATTTAGAATTTTCACTTGAGATTTAAGCTATTTAGACCTTCCTTATTGCCTAGAAAAATTGGCAAGACTATTAAATTAAAATTAATAAATTTAACCCTTTTGATGACATCACATGCAGAACCTCTATACACGAAAAACGACAAGCGCAGCATTCGATCGAGAAACTGTGCGGCATCTATTGACTATTGTCGTAGGCCCTCTGCGATGGTTTTGTGACATGGAGACAAAGTTTGAACTACTTGCGTAAGCTATCTCGCTCCATAGTTGACAGTGTGTAGTTCAAATTTTGACTTGGAATAGTGAAGTAGTGGGGGGACCAATTATGGCGAGGGGGGACTGCTTACAGCGCCGTAGACGGTCCTGGGGGAACCATCTACAGTGCCATGGATGGTCCGGGGGGACCAAGTATTCTGCTATGGATGATCCGGGGGGACCGCTTTTGGGGGGGACCACTTATAGTATGACAGAAGAAAGTCAGAAGATAGACGATTTGCCTGTTTTAGCGACTTGCCGGTCTGGTACTTCAGCGATGCTCTCCAGCAAATTTAACCGTCCCATTGCTCATGGAAGCACTCGATAATGCCTGATAGTGCTCATGGACGCCTTTGACTTGCATCGACATTTCGAGCGTGTCATTTGCGCACTTTTAATGTGGCCGCCATTTTTTTTTTCGGGACCATCCGTACATATGGCGTACTACCGTACGCCATGTCAGTTTAGAGAAATCATCATAAATGCAGATTGTCTGCTTCAGTCACTCTGAATGTACTCATAGATGGAGTTAGTCCCATGTCTAGACCCCACCCTCTCACATGGAAAAATTAATGATCTGCACCAAGTCAACCGTACAAGTAGTATGTACTAGTGTAACCTTGTGACATACATGTTCAATTGTTTTATTACGTTTTAATTCTGCAATATGATTGGAGCTTTCAAGTTTGGTCCTATGTAACAAGGGAATGTCACTCAGAAGTTGTGTGTTGAGTGGGGGAGCACCATCACCGGAATTTTCTGCACACAAATCAAGTGTGAAGCTGAACACAACACCCAGCACCCGACCCTTTTCACACATGCAGGAGGGTCTGGGCATGAGACTAGAGAGTGCCCATTTTTGGCTCTACCTAGCTAGAGTACCCCATTTTGACATTCATACTCTCTTATATTTATGGAGAATTCATGGCCAAGCCTTGCTGTTTTGAAAGCTAGGTTTACTACTTCTAAGCAGAGCCGATAGCTCTGCAACAATTTAATCCTTCAACAAATTTGGGTCCAAATTTTTGGGAGGCTCATACACTATTGAGTGTAACATTTTTTACATAACTATAAGACTTAAAAAACATTAAAAATGTAAAAAGATGTAGGGATGGCATGCCAAAAAGTATGCAAACAAGATAGGGATAATGCATGAAAGCAAAGGTACATATTGGCAAAGCCCCATCCCTACATCTTTTTTACACTACAGTTAGACAGTGCATGGGGGTCTTCCTAAAACGTACCACAAGTTCACAACCACACTGGCAGTTCATGGCCGTAGCCTTGTTCTCAGGCCACTTCCTCCTCCCATGTGGTCTGGGAACGAGGCTAGTATGACCTTCTTGGTAGCATTATGTTATATGGAACCTCTTCAACAACTTAAGCAGTTAGTTGGAGTAGACTGCAGACTAGCCTCGTCCCCAGGCCTGTTCGACCTGGGAACGAGGCTAACTGCAGACTTGTGATAGTGTCTTTAAAGTATATGGCATGGTTCTAGCCTTGTCCCCAGGCGATTTTCTTCTCCCACATGCCGGCTCATAACGAGGCTAATATGATCTAGCAGCATCGCATCAGCTGTTGTGTGAAAAAGATGTAGGGATGGGGCTTTGCCAATATGTTGACCTTTGCTTTCATGCATTATCCCTATCTTGTTTGCATACTTTTTGGCATGCCATCCCTACATCTTTTTACATTTTTAATGTTTTTTAAGTCTTGTTTCTGTACTTTTTTGATGTTAATCTCAGTTACAGTTAGACCAAGTGTAACCAGAACACCAGAACTTTTGAACTATGTGTAATATAGCAGCTAGAACCTGATGAAGGGCCAACCACTCTCCCTACCAAACTTTGTGAAACAAATTTCATGATTCAGTTGTCATGACGACTGACCAGCTGCAGCACAGAAAACTATTAGCCTCGTCCCCAGGCCCGTTCGAAAAATCGGAGAAGAGGGCCTGGTATCCACTGTTTGCGCATGCGCTTAATTTCCCGACATTCCGGGAATTCCGGATAATACCGTGTTACCTCCGCGTGCCGTGACGTCAGGTACGTGTATTTTGCCGTATATTTAATCGTACACTGCTGACAATGGCTATTTCTGTGCAAGGCCTTGATTCTGCCGTGTTGTATGCCTTCCTGCGACTTCGAGGCGAAGCGACGGCGCTAAAACACGACAAGAAAGCATCTATGAAGCATTTATGCTTGTATCTTATGGGTTTTGGCAAGTTATAATTCGTGTTACGAAGTTATAGCTTACATTTGTGGTGTGAAGATGGTACTGCGTCGACAGCGCAGTTCAAGCGATAAGCGCTGGGGTCAGAAGGCCTGGGCAAAGGGCTAGGAGAGCAGCGCTCGCCTCTTTGGCGTTATACTATAAAAAGCCCATATGCCATATATGAAGGTCATAGTTCATAACCACATGATGTTGGCCGTCATTTGACACATCCTTGCACAATTTCACGTGAGCTGTACGCACTAATTAAGCGCATGCGCGAACAGTGGATACCAGGCCCTCTTCTCCGATTTTTCGAATGGGCCTGGGGACGAGGCTAAGAAAACTATCATACTGACAACTGACCATCCTAGCTTTACAGTTCACTAAAGCTGTGAGTAGGCTATTTTAATGTAGCTACAAGTAGGTAGTGCCTTACCTACGTGGTGTTCATAAGCCTAGCCCAATGCCGCGGGGGGGAAAGACCGTGACAGCCACGCGTACTGCCCGCTGGCCATTTCGCTTGTGTACTAGTCTCGCTTCCAGACCAATGACCGTGGTCTTTGGTCTGGGAACGAGACTTCGTGTACGCATGCGTACAAAATTAGAAAATGGCGTCCTAAGCAACGGACAGCAGCCTCAGAGTGTTGTGAATGGCTTTTGTTGACCAGGGTGAATTTGAAGCTATGAAGTCGCTGAGTGGTTGGGAAGCTGCGCGCTGTGATGAGCATCCGTTTCGTGCTAAAATCAAGGTGAGTGCTTGAACCGTTTTTGAGTTATCGTTGTTGAACAAAAGTCGTAACGAAGAAAGAAGAAAGAAGAATACGAAAAATGGCACTTTTGCAACCGCACACTTTTGCGTTTAGTTGTCTTCCGCGTGGCTTTTGGGCAACTATATCAGTCTTGCTGATCACAAAGGCACTCAAAGAGGACGTCTGGGCGCTTAAATAAGCTTTTAGCGTGTTTGTGGTGAAGTTATACGGCTTTTGCTTAAGTATTGCAAATATTGCGCGTCGGCGCCATCCCTACATAGAGAGTCTACCGACTCTCTGATAATAATTTGCGGCTCACTGGAGTGAGCCCTGTCATGAAGTAAATGGACCCTAAAATAGTTGCCTGGTCCTCCCACGCATTTACTCCACAGCTGTTACCCCTCCCTCCCGGACAATATATGCCGGAGTAGCTGTTCCCCTGGGGATCAGTAGCAGGTTCCCATGAAGTAAATGATCCCCCACCCAACTCCCCAACCAAGAGCTTTGGTGTAGGTGTTCAAGTACATGTACATGTATTTACAATCAATGTAGTAGAATATTTTTGAATTAACCGCTGTATAATTTTAACAAAACACGTATAAGATATTCGTCACCAATGACAATATGAACAACAACCAGCTGCTTGATGTTCAACATGCAGCTCATTAGAAATCTATTGTCACTGCTGATTACATCTCACATATCTTGCACTCTGCATGTTCCCCAAAGATGCTCCAAACTCTAATACAACATATAAAGAGACCTATACTTTTGTACAGCCCAATCATTTTAACACTGAAGCATAATTAATAATCTCACAAGGATCCGAAGGATCTGATGTGAGATTGGAATTCCACGAGTGGCAGGGCGAGTATATGACAGTGTATTTGGCCTCTTGAATCGATCCTCAGACAGCAAGTTCAAAGTAAAACGGTATGCATGCGCAAAAGGAGACCACCCACGTGATATAGGCGGCCTCAAATTTTGTGAGATAAGAGTTGCTCAGATGGGATAAGAATTAAATGAAGAATTACTGCAGTGTAATTGAACACCAATATATAATTTAGCACAGGTGGATTCATGTCCAATTGTCTTTTCCTGTAAATGTTCTCTCAATCTTTTACTCTGCACAGAGATAAATGTTCATAAAATTAATGCCATATATATGATCTGGGTGGGCAGAACCCTTGTCTAAGGGTGGGACACTGTCATATACTCGCCCTGCCACTCGTGGAATTCCAATCTCACATCAGATCCTTCGGATCCTTGTGAGATTATTAATTCCACATCGTGGCAGGGCTTCGTATATGACAGTGTATGGTTTAAAGACTTACTGCTTTGTGTAGAAGTACTCAAGACAGCTCTTGCATAATCGTCATTCTGAATAGACTTGTAGTAGAATCGTTCGAAAGTCGATTGCCTAGACCATCCTGCCATGTTCATAATGTCCGCCATGGATACCCCCTGGGCTTTTGCTGTGGATGTTGAAGCTGCCCTCGTCGAATGGGCTTTAAACACTTCTGTATCCACCCCAGCTTCCTTTAGCAGTTCTTTCATCCATCGGGCTATTGAAGCTGATGATACCGGTTTGTGTGGTTTCCGGAATGAGATAAGTAGAGGAGCAGGCTCCGTAGGATCCACTGCTCTCAACATGGTCGTTCTTTCCTCATAAACCTTCAGTGTCTTCACTGGGCAAAGGGCTTCATCGTCTGCGAATTTGGCAAAGAAGGCTTCCTTTGGTGGCCCAGAGCGTCTCGTCTTTGTTAAGCCAGGTATACGAAAGGTAACTCCTTCTGGGGTAAACTGTCTAAATCGTAAATCCAGTGCATGAAGGTCAGAAGATCTACTTGCATTACTGAGGGCCAATAACACTACCAGTCTCTTGGATACTTCTTTGAGTGGTAAATCCGTCAGTTGTGACTGCGACTGAATGTGTCTAATTACCACTCCTACATTCCAAACCGACTGATAACGAGGTGCTGGTGGTCTCTGATTGAACATGCCCTGTAATAATCTGCAGACCAACGGATGTTGTCCAACTGGGTGGCCTTCAATGGGGGGAAGAGTTGCAGAAAGTGCTGACCTATAGGAATTCATTGTGGAGTATTGCATGCCTTCCTTGAATTTCATTGTCAGAAATTCTATTATGGGTCCTACAGATCTTGGAAAGGGATCGGTCTGCCTCTGACTACACCAGCGACTCCACTTTCCCCAGGTTGAAGAATAGGCTTTCTCTGTACCTCTTCTCCATGAGGAGCATATGATTTGGAAAGCCTCTCTTGAAATTCCCTGGTTCTGGACTGCACTCCAGACAGTCTCCATGCGGCCAGGTAAAGTCGGTTCCTCACTACCAGGGGGTGTGGGTCCCCTGCCGGATTGGCGAGGAGATTGTGGGTTTGCGGTAGCAGTGTTGGAAGGTCTATCAGGCTCTCGATTAAGGGAGGAAACCAAGGTTGTCCCTGCCAAACGGGTGCAATCATCACTATCTCCTGGACTCCCTCTTGGCGAATCTTCTGCAAGCATCTCCCTATGAGAATGAATGGGGGAAATGCATATGATCTGATGTTCAACCATGGCTGGGCTAGTGCATCTACTGCTTCTGCTTCTGGGTCGGGCCTGAAACTGAAAAATCTCTTCAGCTGTTTGTTGTGCCTTGCTGCGAATAGGTCGACATCGAATGGACCCCACTTCATCTCCAGAGCTTGAAAGATCTCCTGGTTCAACATCCAGTCGCTCTGGTCCAATGCTCTCCGCGATTCTGCATCTGCTTCGACATTCTTCTGTCCTGGGATATGCTCTGCGTGCACAGCTATCTTCCTCACTAAGCACCACTCCCAAAGCTCTATCGCCCGATCTGACAGGGTCTGAGATTGCGTACCTCCCTTGTGGTTTATGTAGGCGATAGCTGTTATGTTGTCGATCAGAAGTAGGATGTGTAGTCCTGAACGATGAGAGGCAAAGGTCTGCAATGCTAGGAAAGCTGCTTTGAGTTCCAGGAGGTTGATGTGTTCTGCTCTTTCCTGGGCTCCCCATGGACCTCCGGTGTGTATCTCCTGGCATGTCGCTCCCCAGCCTGTCTTGGAGGCATCCGAGGTTATCACTAGGTCTGCTGTTGGTGCAGGGATGGGGCGACCATTGTAGTGAGGTGCATCGTGTATCCACCAGTGCAGATCTCTCTGTGCCTCTGTGCTGAGATGGATAGCAGATTCGTAGTTCCCTTGTGACTGTTGTAGAGCCTGGTTTCTCAGTCTCTGAAGGGCTCGATAGTGCAGGGGTGCTGGTAGAATTGCTGGTATTGCCGATGATAGCAAGCCTATTACCTGTGCCAGTTGGCGACCTGTTACTCTGTCCTTGCTGCTCATGCTCCTGCACTCCTTCCGAATTTTGGATAACTTGTCCCCTGGAAGAGAGATCATCTGAGTCTCGGAGTCCACAATAAACCCCAGGAATTCGATTCTCCGAGTTGGCTCCCAAACACACTTCTGCTGGTTCAGGGTGAATCCTACTGACTGGAGGACCGATGCCATTTGACTCAGATGTTCTTTCAGACCCTCCCTGGTCTGTGCCATCACAAGGGTATCGTCTAGGTACATGACCAGGCGAACTCCCTTTCTCCTCATCTCCACGGCCACTGGTCGTAGGAGTTTTGTGAAGGTTCTGGGTGCTGTGGCCAGGCCAAAGGGTAGGGACTTGAACTGGTAACACTGGCCACCCCATGTAAACTTGAGATATTTGCGGTGCTTCTCCCAAACTGGAACCGTCAGGTAAGCATCTTTCAGGTCTATCTTCCCCATGTAGTCGTTCTCCTGAATAACGTCCCTCACACTGTTGATACTCTCCATCTTGAAGTGAGAGACTGAGAGGAACGCATTCAACTTCCTGAGGTTGATAATGGGACGCCACCCCCCGTCTTTCTTGGGGACTACAAACATTGGGCTGAAGAAACCTGACTTTGTTGTTGGCTCTATCGCATCCTTTGCTAGGAGATCCTGAACCTCTCTCTCTAGGACTCTGCTCTGCTCTGGTGGCCTCCGAGGAGAGAGCACAGGGTAGTTCTCTGGTGGGGTCCCTATCAGCTCTAAGTGGTAACCTTGTGTGCATTGTATTATCCATGGGTTGTCTGTTAATTTCTGCCATTCCTGGTGGTGAAAACGCAGTGCTCCACCAACTGGTCTGCCCTGTTGTATTAATGTTGTTGTGGTGTCTTGGCATTGAGCTGCGTGCGTGTTGGCCTTCTGGGCCCTTGGTACTGGCGCCATTGACCTCCGTATGACTTTGGGGGTCTGAACTTGTTGAAGGTCTGTCTGGGGTTGTACGGGGTGAAAGTTTGGCCCGACCTGTCCCCGTACCTGACAGTCGGGCGCTTGGATAAAAAACGGCAATTAGGGGATGATACCATGCTCCTGGTATTTGAGGGTCCTGACTCAACCTTTGCCAGAGCCTTGTTGAATGCCTCAATTGTGTTGGCCCTCTCAATCACTTTCTGCCTAGCTTGAGGACCAAATAGGTCCCCACTAGCCTCTCCGAGGTCTTCCTTGCAAATCTCCGCCAGGAATTTAGCTAGTTTTGGTCTAGCCTGTTTGATTGTATCGATGACTGCTCTCCTGCTTGTCTCAGAGATGTAACTTGAGGCATTACCAATCAGCATGAGCGTTGTCTTCGATATCTTCAGTACCTCACTCACTGGGATGAGATCATTTGGCTTCCCTGAGAGACCTTGGTCCTCCAGTTGTGACCAAAGGTTTACAAGAGGGGCACAGGTCGCTAAAACTGAGGCTTGAATCCGTGCCAGTTGTTTATCGTTACTCATAGGAAACTCTCCTCCTAGTGCTCCCAAGATGTCCGAGTCGATTTTTGGCACTTTTGCTGCAGGCAGGTCTGGTTTAGGGTATTCCCTTGCTATTTCCTGACGCTTGCGCTTTGGAATGCTGCGGCGAAAGGTGGAGCCAATGAAGGCCTTCACTTCCTCTGTTGTCCTGGCAGATGATGCAGAGCTGTAGTACGATTCTGGATCAAAATGGTCCTCCAATTCGTCTTCATCATCTACCGTAATGGGTGTGTCTGAACTCCGGATGCCTGATGTGGCAGGTTGTTCCGGGTCAGCGGCAGGTCCGAAGTACCTTGGCCTTTTTGTCTGAGGTGGTCCTGCTATCATTTCAGGTTGCAGGTTCAATGGGATATAGGTAGGAGCACTTACACTGGATTGCACCGCCGATCCATTGTATGGCGATGCATTCCCTGACCATCTCACATGAGTCCCTGGCCCTATATATATATATATACGCGAGGGAAAAAACATGCACTCATGATCTATATTTTTGCAGGTACTCATACTTAGTTGTGATTTGAGTTCTACTGTCAGTTCTGTTGTTATGAGTACACACAGGCCATTGGGAATCTCAGACCAGGTTAGGCCTGCAACTGATTACTTAGGAGTACTCCCGGGCCATTGGGCATATCTGACCAGCTTAGGTCATTATTTGGAGTTCCTGGGGCAAAAATGCCCCTCACTGCGGTGGCCGTTGGGCTTCATAGCCAGCATAGGCCCCGAGTGTATATCAATGTGGCCGTTGGGCATTTCATAGCCAGCATGGGCCATTTACGCGAGCTCATACATGTTTTATGCTCGCATTAAATGACTACTATTAAAATGACTAAGGTCTATGATCTTCCCCTCACCTTGTGTATTCCAGCACATGAAGGGATTAGGGTCTCTCGTCGGCATCGCTATCGACGTCGGTATCGGTGCGGGTAACTGTACTTGATTGGTCGCGTGACTTTGGCGGGATGTCTGTTGGCCCAGTATGTTCGCAATCGAGAAATTCATCTCCGTTCGCTTGTCAGCTACCTGTCTGAACCGTGTACGGCACTCCTTCCCCGAAATGGGAACCCAAGGAAACCAGATTTCGTGATTTTCCTTATGGCAGCCGGCTCTGTGGGCTTTCTGATCAGAGCTTCGGTTTCCGCACCAGTCGAGGATGGAGCAAAATTTGAGGCCGCCTATATCACGTGGGTGGTCTCCTTTTGCGCATGCGTACCGTTTTACTTTGAACTTGCTGTCTGAGGATCGATTCAAGAGGCCAAATACACTGTCATATACGAAGCCCTGCCACGATGTGGAAATTGCACTGCATCTGTGACACAATTCACATACAAACCTATTTTAGATTGCTCTCCACTCACCTCAGTAGGGATGAACACTGGGTAAAATATACACTGGACATTGATCAGAAGGGGGAAGGGGTGGGGTATTACATAGTGACAGGCCCAAACTAGCGGAAAAAGTGTTGAACATGATGTGTTTTGTTTGACTGATTGCGTAACAGCGTAACAATATTCATGAACTAATACTATTGTTCTGACTGGCACTTATAAGGTTTTATATTGTTTAGGAGGGACTGTCCCTGGGGCTATCCCTCCCTATACTGAAAACGAACCTGTAGGTGAGTTGACAGTCGAGCAGTTCTCTGTTCAGGGACACAGTTTTAGCAGTGACTTGGTTCAAATACTTCAGCTAAGAGACAGATGGCTGTGTCAAAGTGTGGACTTCAAGTGGGTGACCTGGTTGAATTTGATAGAATTGTGTACAAGCATTGGGCTGTCTATGTTGGAGACAACAAAATTGTGCACTATAACAAAGTTGGTAAAGTAGGAGAAATTGTGTGTGAAGATATTGACAGCTACATCAGTGATTTTGTTCTTTTCCGACGTGCTAAGAAGAAAAAGATGGGAATTATGAATAGAATAGTACATGAGTCACCCCATTTCAGTGGAAAACAAGTTGCTGAGAGAGCACTGAGCAAATTGGGAATGACGAGCTATAATCTTTTGTTCAAGAACTGTGAACACTTTGCGAAATGGTGTAAGTACAATGTTCCAATGAGTGAACAGATTGAAAATGGAGTGGAGTTTGGTCTTGTTAGCATTGGAGCTGGAATTGGAGGTGGGATTGGAGGTGTAATTGGGCTGGTTGGAGGCCCCTTTGGAGTTGGAGCAGGTGCAGTTGTGGGTGGTGGTATAGGTGCTGGTGTAGGAGTGGCTGCTGCTGGCATTCATTGGGTTGCTATCAGCATTGGAAGGAAAAAGAGGAAAAGCTTGTAATCAATGTTCTCTGTTACATTTTATCTACCAACAGTAAAACTGTACTATTATCATTAATATCACGTTCCTTTACTTATGCTATGGTCTGTGTAAAAGGATTTGCATGCATGGGTGGGCTATCTTCACCACTAATCATTTCTATCTGGTTTGTGTACATTTTGTCCCGCATCTTTTTGTACATGATCACATTGCTAATGTATACCTACATACATGAAGGATGTATTGTCGCTATAAACTTGTTTCAATATCTTACACATGGATATGCAGTCATGGTCCCAGGTAATCAGAAAGTTGGTAAACTCTCTATGTAGGGATGGTGCAAATACCACAGATACAAGTGCCCAGCCTTCCTCTTTAGTGTTTAAGACTCAAAATTGCCCCAAAGGTAAACACAAAAGTGTGTCATGGTAAAAGGGCCATTTTCTATGGGGTGCCATTTGTGTCAAAATTGTTTGTTTTTTTTCTGTTATTTATATATCCTGTACTTTATTTATAAATCCATTTCAGATTTATATATCAACTATTTGTTTATAACTCAGCTCTCTGTTTATATACCCCCTCATTATTTATAAATCCAGTGCTGTTTTTATAAACACAAAGTTCGTGTTTATAAATGCAAAGTTTGTGTTTATAAACCCACCGCTCTATTTATAAATCCAGAGTTCATATTTATAAATCTGTGCCTGTATTTATAAATACAAAGTTTGTGTTTATAAATCTACTGCTTTATTTATGAATTCGTTGCTGTGTTTATAAATCCGGAGTTCGTATTTATAAATCTGGAGTTTGTATTTATAAATCTGGAGTTTGTATTTATAAACACGGGGTCCGTATTTATAAACCGGAGGTCCGTATTTATAAATCGGGAGTTCGTATTTATAAATGGGAGGCTGTCTTTCACCCAATCCCATGCGGATCACGTGATAGGCCTCCAGGACGAAAGGTATGTTGGACACTGCGCTTGCGAACGGCAGGAGCAGCGTGTTCTCCTCGACTGGTAAGGCAGCTTATTGATTTAGCGATGTTTTACTTTACGTATAAATGAGAGAGGGTAGCTTATTGGATATACTGGGATGGGGACAAGGATTCAGTGAGCCTCTTCTGTATAAATACAAGAGACTTCTTACCACATCTGGCCACTTTTGTCTGCTCTCCAAACCTCCTGGTAGATTGTGAGTGTGGCAAGAAGGAAAGGGAGGATTTCATAGCACTGGTAGAGGGTGACTGGGTGTGCCTTGTGCTAAAGTGTGTCCTCATCACATCACACAAGTGGTTTTAAAGTGTAAGAGCCAGTGAAAGTAAAATGCAGACAGAAGCATAAACGTAATTAGCATAAGGCCCTTCTAAGGGAGCATCTACAAACTATTTTTTCCCAAAGTAACATCACTGACGTTGTGACCCCCCTCTCCCCCTCCTCATAACGTCATGCATACTGTCGACTATTGATGAGACACTGCCCTCAAATATCAGCCGCACAATCTGAAGCTCTGAGTGACAAGTCATCGAATAGTGGCCTTGGGTAATTATCCATCCACCCAGTTGGAATAACTTAATCCTATGCACATAACTTTACTTGGTATGTATATGGTGTCCTATTATCACAAGTGTCCATGAGGTGCTTCGTCTCGTTCCCAGGCTTTTTTTCCACATGGGGAGGGAAAAAATAGTCTGGTCAACGGCCTATTCCATTTTTGTTCCCTGCGGTTTAAAAATTGGTGATGCAACGTCTTTAAAAGTGCATTACGTGAAGTCGCACAAAACTTGAAAGAACTCAAAAGAGACAGCTCGTTGCAGGGATCATCCTTCTCGGAGCTTCCGAACGCCAAGAAACAGAGATTCACATAACTTGAAGCTTCTGTCAACGTCAGAAAGCCAGGACAATCTTATCGACATTTGAAGCTCAGGAACTTCACACTGCCAGTTGTCGAGCTCAGAAACGCACACCGCCGTTCACAGAAGTCCTAGCATTCCTTTGCTAGTCCGTTCTCTGGTTCTGCCTAGCTTAGTCTCCTGATAGCGCTTCAACCGCCTAGCCTTCTTAAAATTAGTTATTGTAGTACGTGACGTCATTCGCATGAAGCAATGTGATTGGAGCACCACCATCGTGGCACTTGGATCCAAAAACGGAATAGGCCTTTGACCAGCCTTTTATTCTCTCCGCGTGCCGAAAAATAGTCTGGGCATGAGACGGAGTTGATAGGGAACTTTTCTATTTCTCCTTGCAGATTGAGAAGTGTAGAAGCTTCAGTCAAGATCTGCCTGTTGTATCCTTCCACGTGAAGACCTAATATATGATGCTTACATGCTGTCGTGTTGTATGTAGTCATTTTTGTACCTAGTCAATTTTTGTTAGCCTCAGTCCTTCTTACTCCAGTGCTTGTCAGGCATACTGCAAGAAACTAACGCATGATTAGAAGGCCTGCATGGGTATGAGGATGTTATTTTTTTGTAAGTATTCATGGTCAAATTTTACAGTTTTGCATCAACTTGCATGGTTGAATTTCAGCTGAACAACTTACAGTACAACTTAACCAGTAAAACAAGTAATATCAGCCTTATTCTTTATGCAGGCAGGCTACTTTTATAATAAAGAACATAATATTAATGTCATGTACTAACGCTGAAAGAAGTCATCTAGCTAGTTCCATGCTGCAAGAGTCTAGCCTAGGTCAACCGCGGGACTGACAAGGCGCTAGTGACTCGCCCGACTTAACTGTACTGCAGGCCGTGCAAGTTGCACTGGAAGTCACATGACCAATTAGGGCAGTACCACATGGGATTGGGTGAAAAGACAGCCTCCCGTTCTTGATCCGTTGATTTTAGCAGTTCGGAGGTCACCTTGATCCCGGTTGCAAACGCTTCTACACAGGACATATCAGTGACTACCCCTTGTACTATCTGTATGTGACTTGTAAGATAGTCATACAGCTCTCTCTAAGGTAATCAGTGGAGATTTTTGCAAGTGTACAGATGCATCATAACCAATAACTTGATATGATGGTTCCAAACTGAATTTCTCTGCAGAGTAAAAGCATTCTTCATCTTGGGTAGGAGTGGTATGTACATTACAAAGGTTTGGTTGGTGACGTGCCTTGGTTAGTGACATGGTGACTCTGATTCGCTCAGACTCGGAGGTCACTTCACAAAGGAAATGCATTTTGAGTAAGATAATTAACTCACTTCAGAGTAAATTTCAGCATAAGTTGCAATGTCAGCTTCCAGATGTATGCCAATTTTACAAGGACTACTTTTCCGCTATGTCTAACAGCTGCTACATATCTATAGTCTTGTTCCCAGATCGAAACACCAAATTTTACATAGGTTGCCCAGGCCAACTATAGGGTCTGGACACTCACTAGGAAAACCATAGTCAGCAGAAGACACTTGAGATTGGGGGTCACATGACTACATGCATCTGGGGGCATGCTCCAGGAAAGTCTTCAGAGTTATTAACCCTGAAATCGCTTCTGAGGCCCAGCATTGTGGGATCAAATCTTGCAACTAGTGTGACGAGAGCGTCTTTGCGGCACTAGCTCATACTGTGCTAGTATCTTGGGGCATTGGGACGATCATGAATGCCTAAATCATGCACCTGTCGCATGCACCTGACCTGAGATTTTGTGGGGACACGCACCCCCACTGCCACCCTTGTCCCACTGCCTATGAAACAGTGGCTTATATGACGTGTACTGGCCAGTAATAGGTCGAGTGCTTGCATTGTATCCAAATTTGGATACAGTGCTGCAAGCACTCAATCCTGCAAGATAGCCATACATCACCAGCATTGAGTCCTGTGAGACAATTGTCTGGTATGAAATGCCTGAGTTTGACTTTGAGGCCATCATGTTATGTGTGGACAATGATGAGGAAGGGATGAAGGCACTTGCTTAAATGTCTTGAGGCTAGGGGGAAGGCATCATTTCAATGCAAGAAATCAACACAAAAGTTGGTGTGATGGAGATAGATTTTCTTTCTAGATTCCAGGAGAACTGTACATGTGCAAACAGTGGGTGTCAGGTTCCCTCCTTTAATTCTCTGCCACCACAAGAGCCTAGGATCAAACCTATCCCTCCCTGGAGAGTGGTCATTAAGTTAGACCACGCCTTAGGGAGGGATATTATATAACCTGTTCCCTAGGGAATCACTGTAGATAGGAGCAACATTGCAATATGTTGCCTAGGTAATAGGTTTATTACATCTTATCTTCTGCAGAAAACCACGGTCACCTAAACTTTTGTCTATGTCATTCTTAGTAGCTATGTTTACAGGGTAGGCTTTTTTGATAACCCATGTAGATAAGCCTCTGAGCAAGTCAAACAAGAAAGGCAAATAAACATAATAAGTAGGTATTCCTAATTAGAGAGTCTACTGACTCTGGTATACTACACAGGTGGTATTTAATTCCTCATTCACACACCTGCCTATTCACCTCATGACATCAAACGTGTTAGTCTATTTGTGCACATATATCAGCAGTGGCGGATCTAGGATTTTCAAAAGGGGGGTTCCAGTGTGCACTTGACTGGTCGCTATACTTGGCGGAGCGTAATAAAGCGCGCGAAGCGCGCCCGCTAGGGGGGTGTGGGGGCATGCCCCCCCCCCCCCCCCCCCAAGAAAATTTTAGATTTCAGACCTTCTGAGATCGTTTCTGGTGCCATTTTGATGAGATGAAATAGCAAGAGTTGGACGACCTGCTATCAAATCTAGTCATTTAAACGCTCGCAGAATTTAAATGGCGTGACTCCGGATCGCTCCACAGAGGCTACAAAGGCTTTAACCGAACTGAATATCTCGAAGCAACTCTAGGCCTAGTCAAACGTCTGGAGATCAGTAAGGAACTGATGCGTGAGTGTGTAACTGTGCCTGGTTGTTGTTGCTGCATGCCACTGCTGCTTAATCAATTGATGGACTCGTGCAGTTATGTACGCAAAAAAAAAAAAACACTACTAGCCGCCAAAGGGGGTGCATTTGCACCCCCCTTACCCCCCCTAAATCCGCCACTGATCAGGAATGGTATAACCACTTCATCTGCGGTGACAGAGATTTTGCTATTGTGTACAGACACAGAGATTCATGACAGACAGAAATTGCTGGAAGTGCTAGAATCCAAGTAGCTACACACTTGCCTTCTTCCCAAGCCTTCTGGGTAAGAACTATAGCTACACATGTGCTAAGATTTGTACAGTGATTGTGTACGCAAGTGCGTGGTGTTGTATACACGTAATGCAATGATAAATTACGCATGGCCACATTCCCAGGTTGTTCATATAAGTTCTGATCTGCAACTTAGTTCTAATCTTTGAACAAAGATGTGAATAACCCAGCTACTCATTTTGATATACTGTAGATGGTCATCTATAGCCCTAGTGGTGGTATCTTAGTGTACTTTGAAGTTGGGAATCGGTGAAAATTTTCTGATGTATATTGTAAAGAACATGCGTTCACTCTTCAAGTGCATACAAAATTAAGTTATGTAAGGACATTTGTCAAGTGCATACAAAATGAAGTTATGTAAGGACATTTGTCAAGTGCATACAAAATGAAGTTATGTAAGGATATTTGTCAAGTGCATACAAAATTAAGTTATGTAAGGATATTTGTCAAATGCATACACAATTATGTAAGGATATTTGTCAAGTGCATACAAAATTACTCATATGTATATACATACAGTCATAACAAAATTATTGAACTGAAGCTAAATGTGTATGTATATGTAAGTCTATGTTCTACATTCTGTATCATCTCTACAAACTAACAACAACATTCTATGACAACAGTGGTTTATAAGCCTCAACAATCCATGAAAAGAGCTCTGGAACAGCTGCATATTTCTTTGCGTAATCCAGTTGCTCTTGTGCCCTCTTCCTTGCTTCACTGCTCAGCCTGGTTTTTCCATGATCTGCTATGGCCCTTGCAATTTCATTATCCATTTTCTTATGGTCTGACTGGTTCACCTTTCGTGGTACGATTGAAAAGTTCTCTGGTAAGTTTGCAAAGAGCTTCAGTACATTCTGAGTCTCTTTAGGATTGGGAATCCTCCCTTGCCAGTATGCACATTGTGCTATGCGAGACAGCAGAGATAGAGGAAACAGATGAGCTGCATGTTTATCACTGATGTCTTCATCTGGGTTCTCCGCTTTGTACTTTTCACGAAATTTCCGTGCTTTGTAAGGATCCCGAAGCATTGGAGTAAACAGATGGGATGCTCCACACAGCAGTGGTATTAGTATCCACAACCAATTTCCATCTCTTCCATCTCCTCCATCTCCTCCATCTCCTCCTCCTCCTTGACCACCACTGCCAGCTCCTCCTCCTCTTCTTCCGCTTTCTCCTTCACTTCCTCCTTCTCCTCTGCTGCTACCACCTGAACTTCTGCCTCCCTTTCTTTCACCACTAGCCTCACCAAACCCAAACAATTTACAAAACCACTGTTGATTAATTCTACTCTGTGTAGGACCGAGAAGATTCTTGAGTGCAACTCGGGCTTTCGTTAATCCTGTTTGAAATTCTGTGAGAATATCAGATTGGCCAGGAGGAGCCTCCTGATGGAAAATTGAAGCCCATTTTGTTTGAGGATTTCTCTCTTGTGAATGTGGATTTCCCTGTGGAGATAGCACTACATTCGGTGCACGATAATCCCTCTGTGGTGGCTTAGGTTTTGCTCTTTGTTTGCTAGTTCGAGATGATGGTGTGATTTTTTCTCTGACAAAAGTCCTTGTGGGTGGAGCTACTGGTCCCTCCTTCAGTGTTGGCTGCAGCATGACTCCACCATAACTCAAATACGTGGCATTTGTTTCCTCATGTGTATACAGAGCTGCAGGCACCCAATTGCAAGGAAGGTCACCACAGCTACTTTGTAAATTGTTCACGTTTTGCTTGGCAGCATCCTTGAGGTCTTTGTGCATCCTTCTGAATGCATTATAGTTGGGTGTATGCTGTTGAATAATGCTCTGGCGAATATCCTCACATGTTGGGAGAGTCAAGCAGGACCAGACTTTCTCTTCTAGCTCTGTTTGGGCATTTCTGTAGTTTGAGAGCCAATTCTTGACCATTGTGTTTAGATCCCATTGTGAGATTCTTCGCTGGCATAAGCCAAACAGCCCATCTACTATCTGTGATACATAGTTGTCATCTCTCTGTCTGAGAGCTTCAACCACCTTTGGCTCAATCAATGAATCAATGTTGTCGTCTTCTGAGGTGTTCCAAGAAGGTACGTTGGCCTGAGATTTTATTGTTGCTCGGTGTTTCCTCACATGTTCTTGCACTGTGCTATAGTCTGTTGCAGCCGGCCATACACCTGTTTCCCTTCTCATACTGCTGAGCATATTTGTGACTTGCCTTCTTTTTTCTTGCCAAATCTCCTGCTGGATATTCCTGAGAGATTCATCACTAACTCTTCCCTCAGCTTTCTGCTGCATGCATTCCTCGACCCCATTGAGGAACACACCTAGAAACTGGAGTTTGCTAAGCTCTTTCAGTCGAGCAAACACAGGAAAGTGTTCACCCAGTTCATCATAGTGTGCAGTCATATCTGCAGCAAACTGACATTCAGCACTGTCTGGGTCATCATCATCAGGTGTGTCATGTAACTCTCCATTTGCTCCACGAAACATTTTGTGGCTCTTGACCACCATTTTAGGCTGCTCAAAGAGAATTTCAATCGTGGATCCATTTATTTGTCTCTCACTATAGACCATTTCATCCGCTTCAATCCAAAATCGGTTTAGTCGGCTCTGGGAGAATCCACGCTCATGTACAGGTCTAATTGCCCTCTGTAAATGAACAGGTAGACCAGCTGTGAGGCCCTCACAGCAGGAGCGTTGTTTGAATGGAGGCTTTGCTGAGATGTCTGACCCAATGCTGAATGACTTCATTAGGTAATCAGCTTCAAACAGTGTGTGGAGGAAATCAGTGTTTTGTAGATTCTTTGGATTGTACCTGAGCTCTTGGAAGGGATGGAAGTGTTCCTTTGAGCTTGGTGGATCAAGGCTAAAGAAGAGTGGTTTGCGGTCCCAATCTTCCTTTTCAAGCTGTAGGACTGAATCTACATCAGCCAATGAGAACAATGCTGGATTCCCTTTCTCGTTCTTGGATCGCCTGACCAGTAACTGTACTGCAGGATTGCACTTGTCTAGAGTGATGACAAAGCCTTTAAGCTCGGCATACTCTAGGTTTGTGTTAAACACAGGTTGTGGCTGCAGCCATCCATCTGGTGTACGTAGACTGAGTGGGGAAGACATCACGTGTGTGATATCCTGCCATAACCATCCTTTTTCATCAATTAATGTCTCCATTGCTTTTTGAAGTGCAGCATCGGAATCATCCAAGGAACACACACCACGAAGGTCATTCTCATAGAGCTGATAGTGTAGTTCAGCCTGTCGTATGGGACACCATTTCTCTGGAACTTTCTGTAGCTCTACCATGAACTGACTGTGCAACTCAGACATGACTAGCCACAATATGGTTGCCTCGGACACTGTCACAACTGGAGATTTCCAGAAAGGACAAAAGCGAATGTTATGGACAATTGTGTCCAAAAGGTCAATGATGAGCTCAGCATCTTTTGGAGTTGAGCAGTCACCTGCTAGTTGGGTCACTGTCAGAGCTGTCCCCAAAGCAAGGCGGGCCACATACAAACGCATCGCTGGGTGCATACACATGTGTGATACCCTGAGTGCTTCACCAAGATAGAGCATGGCAGCTTCCTTGGTAGCATACACTTCTGGTTGAGGTGGCTTGGCTATAGCTAGCTTAGATTGCAGCTCCTTCAGAAACCATTGGCCAGCAATGAGGAAACAGATGCATTTCTCTGCAGGATGCTGGCAAGCTAGGATGTAGTCAAAGTAAGCCAAAGCAGCTTCTCTGTAGGACATGCTGCCATTTTTCACTTGTGTAGTGACAGCTTCTTCAAATGTGTGGATGTCATCACTGTTCAGTCGTGGCCAGTGGATTGTTGAGGGAGGATTGACATCATCCTTAGTGAGGTTGAGACAGGATAAGAACCAGTCTGTGTTAATAGTTGCTAGAGCATGTGTGCCTCTTGAGCTCACCTGATTGATTACCTTCTTGCAAGCTTCACGCACTGACTGGACAAAATCGAGGCTTGACGATTTCTTGGATAAGAGTGCCACTACAATTTCAACTGCTGGTTTGATACACCATATAAAATGGTACCCTCCCCACACAGCTATTTCTACATCTGCCAAGCCAGCCTCTGTCTTGCCCTGGTTGATCTTAACTAAGCCCTGGAAGAAAGCTAGTGCAGTCCTGTCTTCAGGGAGCATCCTGTTAGCATACACTTGCTTTGTGGAAAGAAAGCGCTGAAGAGCTTGTGCCATGTAGTTGTTGTCATGGTTTGCAAGCAGGTTTGGGTTTCTTTCATCAGTTAAGATGTTTACTATCCTCTTGAAATCCCTACAGGTCCATGCTTCATCGAGACACCAAGATGCAGCATGCACTTCTGTTTGGCAAAGCTGGTGATCTTCTTCTTCAAGGCTTTTTACTGAGGCATTTAATGTTGTTTTTTGGGAGCTAAGGTTGGGGACCTCCACTGAACTCACCTGTACTTCTGATGCTCTCTCACAAGCCATTCTTGCAGCCCTCATTAGAAGGTATTGATCACTTCCAAAGTTGTGTGGGGAAGTGGAAAGTGACTCAAGGGCTTTAGACATCCCCAAGTGGATTTTGAGGCTCTCCACTGGGGCACTAGTACTCTTGGTCATGCCAGCTAGGAGGACAATGGCCATTTCAGGCAGACCATTATTTGTTAACTCTCTGGAAAACTGGTTAATTAGCTGGAAGTTGAGCTCACCAGATGAACACAGTGCCATGAGGACACAGGCAAATGCAGCACGAGTATCCTCCTCTGTTTGGTTTCTGACAAATGCAGTAGCATTCTCCATCCAGTCCCGCATGTCAGCCTGAAGAAGTTGGGTGTGACACATCTTGCAGATGGACCTTACCTGCCACTGTCCCATTCGTGCTGGTTTGTGGTTTTTTGCTGGACAATCTCGGCAGAACTTCTTTCTGCATGCAAAGCACTCATACTTTGCTCTGTGAAACAGCCAGAATTCACTACTACAAGCAGAGCAGTGTGTCTGGTTTGGAATTACCTCACATGGTGCTTGCACCTCTCGTTTCGGGACATACTTTGCAAGTTGATCTAGTAAGTGTGGCAGTTCATGTGATGCTGTATCTTCTAGGGGGCCTGTGAATAATTCAAGAAGAAGGCTAAGCTTTTCGGTGGGCACTGAAGATAAGTCAAGTATGGGTACCGTACCATCCTGGGTACTAAATACAAAGTTCTGAGCTTGTTTGTTCTGCTTCAAGTGCGCCAGGTTAATTATATTTTCCAAGAACTCCTGCAAACCTGACAGTGTATTTGAAGAGTCAGGATAATCCACAGCATCTGAAATTGTACGTACCAGTTGGTCATAAGTGAAGTCATGTACTTCCTGCTCTACTCCCTGAGCGTGGTCTTGTGAAGCCACTAGGTTTTGCATTTTGCAACTTACAGGTAGTGCAGTGTCTTTGCTATTGAAGAGATGCACCTCTTGGAGTGGTCCCTTCATGAACGTCTTCAAGTCACTAACCAGGCTGGAAGGAAATTGCCCTGTCTTGACCACCCTTCCTGCACTAAACCATTGCCGGTACCATGTGGGGAAGGCACTGGAAAGCCGGAATCCATCTGGCAGTCGAAGCAGGGGGCCTTTGGCACGAGCTGAGAGCTTACCACCTTTCTCTTTTCGCAGTAGTCTGTCATAATCAGCACGCTTCTCCTGGTCGGATATTACCTCATAGGCTTTGGATAGTTTTAACCATGCGTCATTGGAAGCTTCAGATGCCTTGTCAGGGTGAACATAGAGTGCTTGTTTCTTGAAGGCTTTCTTTACCTGCACATTTGTGGCTGTGATCTCAACTCCCAGCACTTCGTAGTAGTTAAGGTCAGGCACCTGCAGTGGGTCAGGTGGGTCAGGTGGGTCAGATGTAGCCATCAGAGCTAACCTGCAGTGAAAAGGAGAAAGTAAGATGTTTTAGAGATATAGAAACTTGACCATACATACATGCTTTCAGTGTCATATACGAGGAAGAGAAGCAAGTCTTGACTGCATGGTATGCAGCAATTTAAATGTGGCCAGTATAGTCCTGCCTTACTTCTGTCTAGCTATCACCAAATTGTTTACACTACAGCAGACTTTTACCGTCAAATTGATTGTCTTTATTATGACTTGAACAGTTTTATGTCTTCAATTGTCCAACAACTGCTTCGTCATGGCCTTACATTACCTATGCACATGAAAACCTGTCGGGAGTCACCAGAACCATTCCTTGTCCATGCATGGTACTAAAGAGCAATCTGCACTGGGGCTGGTTGTGTCTGACGTTTGGTTGCAAGATTATTTCTACTGTACATAAGTGTATGAAAGCTCAAAAATTATGCTGTGCTTAAATGTTTGACTTATTAGCGACATGGTTTTAAGTGCTTCTTTCGGTCTTGCCCACCATACTCTACAAGGGGGAGTTTGGACAGCATGCATAAATGGCTAGTTCATTCAGCATTTATCTCAGTTAGTGCAATAATTTGTAGCAGTCCACTTCCGATAGTATGTACTGTTGTCCTTTATGGCTTGGTTGAGATAGAAAGGTTCGACTTATCTGCGCTTTTTTCATGTGCTGTTGGCAGTGGCGGTTCTAGGACATTATTACTGGGTGGGATAAGTAGCAGGTGGGGGGTGAGTAAGAGCACGTGTAAGCGTGCTCCACCTAGGAGGGGTCTGGGGGCATGCCCCCCAGTAACGTTTGGATTCTAGGTCCTCTGAGATGGGTTCTAGTGCAATCTGAGTCAGTTAGGGCTTTCATGCCTGCCAGTCTGATTGTGATCCTGTAGACCATTCTTGAGATATTGAAGTTTCCGGTTGACGAAGGCAAAGACCAAGAAAAATCTCAATTGAACGCGGTTATAGCCTCGCTTCACTCGGAATTAATGAAATTTTGTATCGTCCAAGCATATACCAGGGGGTGGGGGCAGAGAAAGTTTGGGGGGGAGATTAGTATCATTTACGGTTTCCTAGATATAAAGTGATACGTTTTACTGGAGCAAAATTACCAGCAGCCTGCCACATTGTTTATCATAACCTTAACCGTGGCTTACCTACTCATCAAAAGACCTAAAAATGTGATTGCAACGCCAA
Source organism: Agelas oroides (assembly GCA_949130485.1). Lineage (NCBI taxonomy): Eukaryota > Metazoa > Porifera > Demospongiae > Agelasida > Agelasidae > Agelas > Agelas oroides. Next base: position 16,800,299 of record OX422183.1, on the reverse strand, counting down.
AATGAGAGTATTTAAAGGTAGAAACTTTCTACAGCCTTCAACCCAGGCTTTCCGTTTTGGATTTTGTCTTGCCACTTTGGAGAAAAATCTCCAAAGCTGTGAGACAAATCTGGAACAGAAACCCTCGATCTTCAAGACAAAGTCTAAAATGGAAAGCTCATGTTAGATGCAAAACAAACCTAATGCAGACTCCTGCACCTTTGCAACAGGTAATCCACTCATACAAGACCACAGCATGTGAATTAACCTGGCTTCCTAATCAGTAGCAAAGGCATGTACTACATGTGGTTTAGCATTAGTTGTTATAGATTGCAAATTTCTGTACTTTTGCAACAGGTGTACAGCTCATGCCAAACCACAATGTGGTGGAGCAAGCTAGCAGATGATTTAGCCCAATGGGATTGTGGCAAATTGGTACTGCTCAGGCTTTGCTACATCAGAAAAAGCCAGTTTCATATGATGTGGCTTTGCATGAGTAGCTAGCCTTTGGCAGTGCACAAGTGTGCTGCAGTGAGCACCCCACAATCTACAGGTCTGGCGGATTTCAAAATAATACTCACTTTTTAAGTACACATATTTAGGTGTATAGGCTTAGTTTCCAGTTACATACTCAATAAATATTCACAAGACATCTTAACACAAGGTGCTATCATTGGTGAAGTACGTTTGTCGGTATTGTAACAGTGTACATGTGCTGTGAAGTGCCTTAGTGGCCAAATGGTTTATAATTTGGGGGTTAGTTTAGGGTTATGTTCACTCATTTTTTTCATCTGGCCTTAAAATATGGCAACAACCCGTATCTTGGTCTCCTGGCTTTATTCAATAGCCTCATTCAATAGCCTTGTCCAATATTTAATAAGATGACGTAAACTTAGCCCTGTCCATGTATTTAAGTTTGCAGCCAAGTCACACTCACGTACATAATTGAGAAGAAGGGGGAGGTTGATATCTACAAACTCTGGTGGGGGATAAAGGAATAAACACCAAACTTACAATCCGTGCCACTAAATGGTACAGTGCCATTGGGTGTCCTATTATTTCCATGCAGGTTACAAAGGGAAAGAGAAATGTCTGTTATGGCCTTTACTGCTTAACTTCAGCTTACCATGCTAAGCTATGTCCAGAGAATGAGGCAACATATCAATTTTCCGAAAGTAGCTTAAATAGCTGGCCATTCATCAGCTTAATCTTTTACAGTTGATAAACACAAGCCAATTTTGTACATGTTTTCTTTCCTGGAGCTCTAGCTATATAGTGCTTGGTTCATTGTGCAAAACCATAATTATGCATCTGCATATAGCACTAATCTTGGTTGTTGCATCTTCCACTGAACGGCTTGCCTACTTGAAGTGTAAATGTGAAATGAAAATGATCCAATTTCTCCCTTTTTTTGTCAAACGTGTTAGCTAACTGGTCAGTATGGCATCCCACCTGCTATGCAATCCGAGCAAAACTTTCTAGTGAACAATTCAACATATGGAGGATGGCAGAGTGTTAAGGACATTAAGCAGTTTTATCAGTTATCATGTGATGTGAACGACCTGCAGAGTGTTAAGGACATTAAGCAGTTATCATGTGATGTGAATGTCTAGCCTGCAACCCTAATGGATCTCACACTAGCTCCATGGCAAATCAAACCAACAAACTCGAAGAGCTGGCTTGTAAAGCCTAACATGTGTACAATGAATATCAATATGACAGAAATAGTTGTAAGCTGGAATGTTGTGGGTCAAGCTAACAGAGATGTCTAATCTATTGTAACAGGTGCATGTGCTGCTATACTCAGCAGTATCATAGGCGTAGGAAGCAAATCTGAAGTGTAGAGGCCTTGCTGTACCGCGCGAAGCCCAGCGGAAAAATTGTAGAACAATTTTGCCACGCTATGTGTGGCGGCAAATTTTTTCAAAGTGTGCACCTTAGACTGCAATTTTTTCAAGGATATAAACTTTCAGACCATCCCAACCGTCCCAGTAAAATATTTGGAAAACAGTAAGATTATATGTACTGACTTTGTCGTCGTTCCCAGGAGACTGCCCAGCTTCCGTCGCTTGTAGTAGTTTCTGTGTTGCATTAGCCTCGTACCAAGCCATCTCACCGCCAATATTTTGATTGCTTTCTTTAAGCTGAAATGAACGCATATGAGACTGGTGCAACGAAGAGGCTGCTTGAGTTTTGGCTCGATCCCAGGGAACGAGGCTAGCTTTAGCTACTTATAGCATGCAGGTTATGAATATTAATTTGCAGCCTAAAAAGTGTAGCGGCCAAAGCCGCTACGGCCGCTATGGTTCCTACACCACTGCTGACAGTATGTGAACCTGGCTTCAGATTCAGTGAAGTCATGTACTATTGTGGTCTTGCATACAAATTGAGGTGAGCTGTAATTAACAATTGTAACTTGTGGTTTAGCATGAGGGGTACACCTGCTACAAAGATTTGCTGTACTGGTCCTCATCTGAATATTTGCTGACTTAATCAACTACACATAGCATTAGTATCGTGCCCAGCCCACTTGCATCTCCAAGAATCCAAAAACACATTACAGCAATCACCTTTTCCTCCAAGCCTAACATTCACTCATCCATATCACAAGCAAGTAGTCTGGCATTTGTGATGCCTATGAGTAAGCATTCCTTTTTACAGAGCAACAGAAATCTTTTAGATGACAGCTGTCTTCCAAGATACCTGCTAGTGTGATCTTGGAGCAAGACTTGAACAACCCGCCCAAGCTCATAGCTATGGAATTTTGCGTAGGTTGGTTGGCCAAATATTGGTCCAGTGGCCGCTGGACTTGCCGGACCTGTTCCTACGGCCCTGTCTTCAAGAGACATTGTTAATCTTTACCTGTTTGACTATATATATAGCCAGAGGAGGCACAGTAGTGTTACATGGTATGATACTTTAGTGAAAGCTTGGATCAATTCAATAATGTGTTTGCAATGAATCATGTGGATCACAATCTATGTCACGGAGTTTGGCTTGCTGCAATTGTAATATTTATTTTGCAACCAGCAGACATGTTTAAATGTTGTTGTTTACTTTCTTCCTAGGTTGATGTGTTCCTGATACAATAAACTTACGTCTTCTATAAAGTTACGTTCACAAAATTATGGTCTTCACTATAAGAGGAAAGTAAGCCTTAGTAACCAAGTTTTAGCCGGTCTGTAGCTGTGTGCTAATCACAATGAGGCTATGACAAGGGCGGATCCAGGGGGGTGGGCTCCAGCCCCAGCCCCCCCCCCCCCTCCCTGCAGTTTGCCAAGGTGGTGCGGCACATATTTTATATTGCCAGAGTGTGACATCTCGTGGACATCCGAGCACCATTCGTGAACCTCGTGATGAAGGTCCAAGTTCAGGAATAGCTTTTTCAAGGTGTTTCAAAGGCAATGTTTATTCGGAGCTTCCATGGGATGACCGAAAATTTCAACGACATACGCATTCAAACACCAACTTTGGATTCTAGCGACTCCAGACCCCCCCCCTCACTGTGCAATATCGGTCTGCCTAAGCACGTTCCATAACCTTGTACCAGCCCCCCCGCTTTTTTGAAAACCCTGGATTTGCCCTTGTATGAGATCTAAAATTTGGTCTATACAGTGTACACTCGAGCCAGTGTGTGTATGCTACATTGGTACCAAGATGCTACATTAGTAGCTACTAAGATGCTACATGCGTGTGTGCATGTATCAATGTATATTTAAGTTACAACATACACATGCAGTGTGAACATGATTATCATGTGAAATGACTACTTTATGAGATTACACAACTGTACCTTTATGAAGTCCTCAGTTTGTCCAAAGGTTTAGGTCTTCAGTCACTCCAAGTGATGGTTATGATGGCCATCTGAAGTAAACACAACTGCACAGGAGACAGAGGTTCTACTTTCCTCCTTCTTGCTGCCGTGACTGGAAGTGTAGTGGAGTGAGTTATAATTAAATTGTAACTTAAAATGCTATGAATGTGGCTTGTTTCTGTGGAAACCTTTCTGGAATCTGCACATTTGCCACCGCTGCTTCCGCCTGAGTATAGAGTTATCTGATTCATTACACTGTGAGCATGGAGGTCTGTTATAGTAGTAACATGCATGTACTTTTATGGAATTGTTGGTTCAAATCTCAGAGCATGGAAGTCATCATAGTAGTCACATGATTGTCCTTGGGCTGAGCAGTAAGCCCAGTTTTTACGCCTTCATGTGCCAAGATGATTTACGAAATTTAAATGATTGCAGCGCAGTTGTTGCGACGAGCAGGTTCCTAAGACTGGTTATATGTATGCCCACGTTCCCAAGTTTTCTTCACAGGAACGAGGTCTACCGTATTTACCAGGTGGAAAACTGAAACTGCCTCCACATAGGCCAAGCTGACTTTTTTATAACCATTGCAGTAGCTTGGAGACTAATGGAGAGCCTGTTATAAACTTAACTTTAGTGAAGGTTTCCACCACAACTAATTTTCATGCACCATTGCTCAAGGTGTAAGTGTCTGCACTTGTGGGCTTACCCCAACAAAAATTTGCATTCTTCTAGTAGCCTTAGCTTGATCCTGCAGATCGATTGATAATCACTTTACCAGGCACTTGAGATTCCATCACTGCTAAGCTAAATATAGCTATGTAGCTATGGAGTTTACTAACCTTGCTTAGGCTTACTTAGTAGCCTGGTAATGAAATGCTTGCAATTAACACTTGTGATTGGTCACAGTCCATACATGTCAAAAGACCCAGTGGAAACCAGCTGGGCATGGTGTATAAATTTGGTCTATGTGTATTTGTAGTTCATTAAATACATGACTAGAGCAGCTGTGAGAGTGGTTTAAATTACAAAGGGTACACCCACACACATGCATGCACATACCTACAGGACACTTTAGGGAATTCAATGATGGTTTTGGAAGGAATCCACTCCAGAAGAAGCCCCAGGTTGACAGTGCAGGTGTAAGTCACTGTCTCCTCAGGACTGGCCACACTGGAACCCAGAACAACAGTTAGCAAGATACATTACACGACTCTACAGCATATATGATTCATGGCCTGGTCACAGTTATACAATTTTTCACATCAAAATTCAAAGCTGTGTCATATGCACTTGACTTGGTGTGCACACAGTGCTATGCATATCATCATAATTATGAAATGGGCTGTATAGCCAGACATATTGAAGCAAGCTTGAACGAGCCCCATGTTGATATTGGCTGGTTTGCTTGTTCTGCACATTCAGCCTTACCATAACCATATTTTGCTGCAAGTAACGGAAACATTTGCTCATGTGATCATGTCTACTGTATGCTGCAGAAAGCTCGAGTACCTGTATTGGTCAATAGTTTATGTGCATATGTAACTAACGTAACATAACTTAACCTTAACCAAACCACAACCCAACCCTACTCTAACCATTCAGATTAGAGCTTTGAAATGTACTACAACACTATGAGTAAGGTCGAAGGCTACTAGCTGTACTGTAGAGCGGCAGTGAATATTGACAGAGATGAGCAGCACACTCTTATTACACTATAATTTGCTGATTAGACAATCAATGGAAAAGCTTGTACATACACCTTCTCTAGTCTTATGAAATTTGTGAAAGATGAGAGGCTTATATATTGTACAGTAAAGTGAAACAGCAGGGAGTTAGACTCTGCTGGGGCTTCCGGCCACAAAGATACCACAATCAGTTGATGTTGCACTTTCACTTTCTATTTGGCCTGTAGTTCTGTCAAGTGGTACAAGGCTATAAGGCTTCATTTTTGTGCTCTTGTTTGCATTACTGTTGGTCACAAAACAACCTTCTGGCCAAACTGATTCCGAAAATGAAGCACTTTACTTGAGTTATTTCAATTGCTTCACTAAATGTGCATAAGGGGTGGATGTGTAAATACACATTTGAGCATAGTACAGCATTGAAAAATGTGATGACTGCCTTACAACAAGATGAGAATTGTCTTGTGATCAAACTACGGGATAGCTTAATCTGATGTGTTTTTTACTGCTCTCATTTGGGACATCGTGTGTATCACAGTTACGTCTTGTGTACACATTTATTGTTTTATTAAGTGAATCTTATCTTTTTGTGCAAGTTTCATTTAGTTAGTGTCATGTTTACGTTTTGGACTATGCACTTTATTACTAGCCTCGTTCCCAGGCCCCACCCAGCTTTCCGTCGCTTGCAGTACGAAAAGCGGGAGAGGGCCTGGAATAATATATCACAAGTGGGTAAACTTATAGCATAGATATGGCTTCACTATATTACAAAGCTAGGTAAACACTTAGCTGTGGTTTAGAATTATGGTACACTTGTTGCCAACGTGCAGAAATATGCTGTATGTAGTCTCGTGGTCCAGACTCCCCGTCGGCTGAGTGTCTGGTCTCTGAGCTGCTGACTGACTATACAGTCAGAGCTTAGTCTCGCTTATCTAGACTCTCGAGAGTCTGGCTACGTGAGACTACTCAGAGCTAGATCTCTATTATTTTTATAGAAAGAGTTACAGTGTGACTACCTGAAAGGCTTGATGCCTGAATTTGTATTTGCTTGGATAGCAAAAGCCTGGCATGTACAAAATGATTTATTGTTCAAGATCAAATAAAGGTCACAAAATGTTTGTGTTCATAATTTGTTAGTAGCTACCATGGCAAACCCACCGATGGCAGTGGGTACAGTTACTACATACATTTGAGGTAGCAATGTATGCAATCATGGAATATGGTACTTTCTCCATGACTACTTCTACTGCTTACCTGATTCTTGATGTGCTGCATTCTCACTGAATGTGTCACTCCATACACAACCAGCTTCATACTGCAATCCTAAGACCATGTTACACAAATATGCTAATCATGCTCAATTAGTCTTGTTCCCAGGCCCCCACTCAGCTTTCTGTTGGTCATGGAGGACTTTCTCATGATGTAGTCCGTTGCCTCTTGTCCACACACAGCCACAAACACACCTTCCACCCTGACTACTTCACCACACTGCTTACATGTTCTCTTTACCTTGATATGGGGGGAGGTGGGGGGGGGGGGGGCACAAAATTCAAGGCATGAATGATGGCATAGCCCCTACAATCGGTTACAGCCATCCCTTTATGGGGCACACTCTTTCCTGCCCATTATAAGGGGAATAAAGTCATAGTGTAATTTTATCCACACCCTTCAAGAAGGTAATGCTGTACAGTTACTTCGCAAGAGAATGCTTGGCAGTTGCTATGAAAGTCCTACCTCCCGAACAGTGAACAAGCAGCCAAACTCTTTCTAAAACATGACCACCATTAATGACCCTTTGCATTGCAGCTACATAACTGCCAAGGCAGGGAGAGCTTCAGGTGAGACTGCATGAGTGGTTGCCATGGGTTGCCATGGGCGGATCCAGAGATTGAAGAAGGAAAGGGTGGATGTAGTATGTGGTTGATACCAGACTAGCCTCGTACCCAGGCCACGTGGGAAGAAGTAAAAGTGGGCCTGGTATCCACTGTTTGCGCATGCGCGAAAACCCCCAGGTATCATATATCATCGTTTACAATTAATCTTTACCGTATAGCTCCGAAGCACGTCCGTCTCGAGCTTATCCCAGGCAAAAGCGAGGACTTTGATAAAGCGCTCAAGTTCGCTCTTTGTTGTATTGGAAAGGGAGATTTCACGTTGAAAGCAGAGCAGCTGGATGCGATCAAATGTATCTACGATGGTAAAGACGTATTCCTGTGGCTACCCGCGGGATTTGGTAAGTCCATCTGCTACGAGACTCTGCCGTTTGTTTTCAACAGCAAGCACAGTGACGGTAGAACCGGCGGTGGTTGTAGCGTAGTCCTTGTCGTGTCACCCCTTGTGTCTCTGATAATGGAAGCCATCGCCGCAGCTGCCACACTGCAAGCCGTATATCTAGTTATTTCTCCGCATAACAACCACGTGTAACTTGTCCATAATCTGACTCGTTCGCGCATGCGCTAACAGTGGATACCAGGCCTCCTCCCATGTGGCCTGGGTACGAGGCTAATACCAGACAACTATTATTGTAATGTGCAACAAGACCAGTCACTACATAATTTTGAGCAACTTACAACATACACACCATCATTTTCAGTGAATCGGCAAGAATTACCCTGCCCTACCTGCCTTGTGGGTATTCCCTACCTTGTTAGCCACTGAACACTGTGTGCACTTTCTGTAACAAAGTTCACAAAGGTTTTTAAAAAAAAGCAGTGGTATAGCTATTATAATATTATACTATTTTTACCTCCTCTGGTCAGGCGGCAAGCAAGAAGAGAAGAGCTTGTGACAGTGAGAATGCTGAAGACAAGAACAGAATTTGAATAATGACTGTAAGAGTTAGGAAGAGGAAGGAGGAGGAAATACCTTATGTCACCACTAGTTGGAACTGGAAAGCCTTGTGTAGAATATGCACTTTATTGGTTTAGTTTGCTGCTTGCTAGGTAATACACTCACGTACGTACAGGATGGTATATAATACTTTATAGTCGTAGATAATTGCTTTATACTCTCATGCCAGTTACAATCTCTATGTCAGTAAAGAAACGCAGTACAATGATTTGAAACAAAAAGGGTTGGGTGCTGTTATGGCTCCACCCAGGGTTGGCAATTAGGAAAAGTGATTCAAGTAATGCAATTATATAGAGCATAACTGTGCAAAGTGCATATTAACATTATATAACCCGTTACCTAGGCAACATATAAGAATGTTGCTCATATCTCTCTTGTACAGTGATGTTGCCTAGGTAACAGGTTATATAATAGTTAAATCCCTCCCTGGGGTGTGGTCTTGCATAGTAGCCCGACACCAATGTGTAAAACGACCACCCCCCAGGGAGGGATTTAACTATTACTTCTGTGTTTCTCCATGAAGTTTTGAATGCCTATTTCTTGCCTATCTTATAGAACAGGAAAGGGCAGGGGCAATTTTGGTAATTCTTAGTCAAAAATTGATGATGTAGGACTGAATGACATGCGGGTACTGGGCATGGCAAAAGGAACTGTACGTGGGAAAGTATACCTTTGAGTCAAGTTTCCAACCCTTGCACCAAGCAGCAGAAGTCTGACACATAATGAAGGGAAAATCCCTAGTTGATAAAATTCAATGGCTAACAATTTTAAGCGTACAAAATTCACAAAGTGGGATGTAGAACAAAAGCTAGCTTGAGAAATCCACTTGTCTAGCCATATACAACACAAGGAAACATGCAAACAGCGTTATAAGTTACATATTACACATGCAATTCATCATGCATTACAGTTAAAAATTAACAAAATGGGTGAGATTCGTTTGTGAATGTCGTGTTACATTCGAAAGATATCACCCTCAACCTCAGTGAGTGGGCTAGATGACAATTCCATAAGCTGGACATGGCTCTGTAGGAACTTGTGTTACAGATCTGGAGGGACATGCTAAACTGACTGTCGCATATTCTTGGTTGGATTGCGTCTCGATTTCATGTTTCTTCAAATTGTGTGCTGATGTTAGAAACAGAATGCAGATTATATACAAATGGAAGGTGATCACAGCAGTTTGTACTAAACTTTATGCAATTTAGTATCCAACATGTAAACTGTAAAATGCAAAGTTATCACTGTGTGTGACTGAGACAGTCACATTGACTTACACAATGATGTAATACAATCATGGATTGTGAGTATTGACATTCCCATAACTTTGTCAAATAAAATATCATTGTACCCTCTAGTTTAACTTATATAGTATTCAAGTCTTTTGTGAAAATGACACATTTCCCCTGTTCACTGTAGCTTTGTGCAATGATTCCACATGAACTGCACATTCTTGGAATCCCATGCTACAATTTTTGTGATTAGATGCGTTATATTGGTGCACTGGCAGGTAAAAAGAATGAGTGTTATCTGTCGTTAACAAAAAGGTGTGAAGAGAATAGATAAATGTCTTCATATTTCTTGGTGTGCAGTGCAGACCTCAGATATTTCAAACCTCCACTGTCCATTCGAACCAACCGAATTTCAAACTTTCTTCTCGATAGCTTACCTTCCAGTAATTCCAAATGGCCAAGAGTTTCATAAAGCACTCACCTAAGTAAGAAGGGGTGCTTAGCACTGGCAAATTCTTCGCAAGAGTCTACAGCATGCATGTAGCATGAGCTATTCTTTTGTTAGAAGAAGGCTGCATGTATATAATTTTTCCTACATATTTGAATCCCAAAATGTTCACACACTGCAGAATGGTCTACTCTGTAACAGTAGCTAGTTCAACTAAAATAGTTCTGCTGTACCTTATCTATGTGAAAGTTGTAGCTCACAAGAAGATTCATATACTTGACATTGTATGTACTTAGACATTTTGTTATATTAGTCTCACTGGCCATCCCCTTTTGTATAATTATAGGGAAATAGCCAGAAATTTCCAATTTGCAACACAGAAACTTACTTGCATTGCACAAACAGATAATTACGTAAATGGAGATTGCAATTTTAGTACCAGTTAACAGGTCACTGGGAGCATCTGGACAGGGATGTGGTTTAGATCAAAACTATTTAGGCTTTATAAACCATTTGCAAATTAATTGGCAGGACATTTGCCAGGCCGCAGGTTTGAGTCTCTCCCCGAGTCATTGTCGTTATTTTTCTCTCATTTATTCCTCATATCTTTCTCAATACATTTGACCAGGTCAAGGTCTGACTGTCTAAGTCTGGGCTTCGTGCTTTGTGTTCACTACACCCTTCCCACCGAATTTGCCAGCTCAATATCCGCTTCAGTTGGATCCCTGGCAGCTCAGCCTTAAGTACTCTAACCTGGTCAGGGTAAGTATGTGTCTGTGTAGACAAACAGACGATTTCAAAGCCCTTTGAGTAGGGTTTCTTTTTTTTTATCTTGTCTTTCAGAAGGTCTCTCTCTGCCCTGTACTGCCTTAGAACCTTAACGTTGGCCCCTGTAGCACTTGACTACATCATGCTTCTGGTTAACTTTCCATTGCTTAAAATCAGCAAATTTTGTACAATTAAAAAGGCCAAGTGTGAACACCACAGTATAGACTGAAGCAGATTGAAGATATAAAGCAATGTGATTTTAATTCTTTGTCTATATTGTGTCTAGGCTCTTTATATCACATGCTCTAGTTCTACTCACTTGCCACTGCAGTTGACTTTCAAAAAGTGAACTTTTTTGTTTTGTGAACATATACTGAAACCTGTGTTTGCAGATACTGTAAAAATGCATTCATGTACATCGACCTCACGCAAACAGTGAGTGGGATGAAAGAGTACCCTCAAGTGTAACAAACTTAGCAAAACACTCAAGAACATGTGTAACAAACTTTCATTAAGTGAAAAGCAAGTGTAGCAAACATGTACTCTGAGTGACACTCTCCCAAAGCGAGTGTAGCAAACATGCACTGTGAGTGAAACACTCCCAAAGCACTTAAGTGTACCAAACATGCACTGTGAGTGAAACACTCCCAAAGCAAGTGTAGCAAACATGCACTGTGAGTGAAACACTCCCAAAACAAGTGTAGCAAACATGCACTGTGAGTGACACACTCCCAAAGCGAGTGTAGCAAACATGCACTGTGAGTGAAACAATCCCAAGGCGAGTGTAGCAAACATGCATTGTGAGTGAAACACTACCAAAGTGAGTGTAGCAAATGCGTTGTGAGTGAAACATTCCCAAAGCAAGTGTATAGAAAACATGCATTGAGTGAAACACTCCCAAAGCGAGTGTGCACTGTGAGTGAAACACTCAGTATAAGTCCATCCCTGGTCAGTGTCAATCGCTGAGTGCAGTAGGTTAACCTCTCAACTAGTATTCACAAATACTATACACATAAATGCTGTTATAAGTTCAACAGTGCAAACTACAATATAATTATATAAAAGACAAAAAGATGCCATTGTCTGTGTAGTTTGCTGCGGTCTTGTCTGATGAACATGAGTGGGGAACAGACAGGTTGGTTCCAGTGGCCATTCGGTATCTGTTGGCAAATCTCATTACTGTCCTGTGTTACAAGGTACAGTGGTTAAGGAGGAGTAAAGCTATCAAAAGGATTTGGAGTTAAAAGAGAACTAGAGGGAACTGTTCACAAGTCTATCACAAAATACTGAAGTACTGCAAGCAAACCCGAATTTAGTGATTACGTCACCTAAAGAGAATATGAAGCTCTTCAAATGATAATTGGTTGTGATTACATGAAAAATTGGCTAGAATTATGTTTGGTTACACGCAAGCAGCCCATTCTTACGCACTCTTGAGCTATAAGTACTCAATTTTTGATCTTCCATAATGCATCCATATCCAGAAGTCTGCATGCAATGGGAGTTAAATACACAAAGAGCATCTTTAATTATGCAATTATGTTATTAGAACGTACCAGCATCATACTCCTGAAATGTCATGTTCTTCTGATCTATCATTAGATAGGAAAGAACACATGTGCATTGAAATAGCAAATCTGGCCTAGAGCTAAATAGAGATAAGTGTATTTGGCTATCACCTCTTACCTAAGCCACTGAGAAAGGGCCTGGTACACAGATTTGTGCATGTGTAGACTCCCCACATTTTTGTAAAATCTACTTCTTGCACTATCCCTTGTCAGTTAGTTGATTCCTCCAAGCTCTATGGAAACCATGATGAGAAACACTCAGGTCTCCACTTGCAACAACTATTTGCACATTCATCCATTCCAGGTAAACATTAAGGCACGTAAACTAAAGATGCAATCTCTCCCTTTAAAGTTTACTGATTGCCTTCAGTGCAGATTATTGCTGTAAAAGTTATGGTAGTTCTGAGTTGACTTTAAAACCTTCTAAATATGCCTTGTAGTGTGTGACCTCTGCACAAGTAAACCGAGGTAGGGTTAGTGTAACTGATTAGTATGCAGGTTACCAAGGGGACTTTACACATGTGCACCAGGAGCTCCTTCTCATTTTGATCGCTTTGTGTTTACAGACTTGTCCACGGAAAAACATTTTATCACCTAATGCGGAAATTACGTGATTTGGAATAGTACATTGTAGGCCGCTCAAGTCAGTTGTTTTCTGCCAAATTGTTATCATAGGTTCATTGCTCTATTGTCAACATTGCTAAGTCGTTTTGGTATCAGAATGCTGCAAAGGTACTGAAATATTGCAAAGTTTCTATAGAGGTATTTGGTCTACGCAAATTTTTGACTGTCCTGACGCTTTGTAGCAGTACGCTGTGTAAACTTCATCTGCACTGACAAGAATGGCTGTGGTAAAAGCTACCTACTAGACCTACCTGTGTGTGCAATACTGGAGGGCAGCTGTTTATAATTATAAAGCTGAAGTAGTGGTGAAATTTTCAGAATTACCCAGTATTCAGAATCAGTACCACGACTTACCTTAATAGACCTATAGTATATTATATAGACCCTAGCCGATGGAGATGGTTTTCTGTGTTCCAGTAGCCATGCATATCAAGATCAGCAAGCAATGATGATTTTGATGATAAGCCTCTTCTCAAGAAGCTCTGTGTACTTCCCAGAATGCACCTCAAAACACCTAAAATTATCAAAATTTCCTGGGGGAGCATGCCCCCAGACCCCCTACAGTGAACACTGCGCAGGGCGGCCATGTTCTCTACTTCAGCTAATAACATTGTCCCCCCACATGGAAAAAGTTATGTACGGCTCTGATGCATCTAAACCGAAGGTCAAAGTACACAGAAGGCGTGGTACGACGCATGCGCAGTCCCCCCCCCCCCCAACAAAACAACCGAACCGGACCAACCAGAAGTGCACCGCAAGTAGTTGGTATTGCGTGCACAGCACAGTAAACAAGTGAGAGAAGAGCGAGTGGCTAACTGAGCAGTAGCAGGAACACGTGATGGTCCTTCAAATCTCAAAAGCAAGCAACTAGGCGAATGCAGATACTATTCACTCGATCATTGCCGAAGCCCCACCCACTAACTGAAGATTCTTGGATGTATTTTAATGAGAGGCCTTAGCTACCCAATCCAGTGTCTACAGCTTACTTGTAGCTGGAGATTAGTACATCGAAAGACAACGCGCACGCGTACTACCTGGGGCGAAGAAGCCTCCGTGCGTGGCTAGTGCTTTTCTTGGACAATGTGCTTCCATTACAGCGGTAGATCTAATCAGCGGAAGAAATTAAGTTCCTGGAAGTTTTTCTTAATCTAATCTAGCGGAAGCCAGATTTGATAATTTCTTACCGTTCTATTAGAATAATGACGGTAATGGTGATTATATTCATATGTCACATACAGGAGTGAAGACGTTGCACTCAAAAGGTTGGTGGTCAACTGAGGTAGAGATGGCAATCCATGCAAGCAAGAAAAGAGGCATGTAGAAAACTGAGGGAAGCAAAGACAGTGAAACAAGATGAGACCTTGAGAGAGAAGTGGAACATGTACAAAACAAAGGCGGTTTGTGAAGAAGCTGATCAGAAAGTAGAAGGAGATGAGGAAGAGCACATTGAGAAAGATAAAAGAGCAGGGCACGCCAAGCTGCAAGCTTTTTGAAGGGGGGACATCGAAGCAAGAAGACAAGCATCCCAAGACTGAAGTGTATAAGTGGAAAGAGCCTACATGCAGAGGTACTGGAGGAATTGGCTAAGAACTTGGAATATCTGGGGAAGCAGCTCTACTTACAATTGTACTCTTCCATCGCCATGCAGTCCAAAAACAGCAGCGAGCTATATTGACAAGGAATAAAAATTAGCATATAGCTAAGGCCTGTATATCCAAGAAATAGAGCCATCTCTTATTTTGCTTCAAGGTTCAAAGGTTCAACTTCATCCACTTGCGCATGCGCAGTTTGCCTGTTTGAGACTTAGTGCAGAGATCAAGTCCAAAAAAGGGTAAGTCAGATGAAAATTCGCATTTTGTAATAAAAATAATATCAAGGGACTATAGCTACTAGCAAATGCAAACTCAAGTTTCTAACATCCATGATCAGCATACCAGGTAGAGCTTAATGGCACTAGGTATAAGGATGATACCAATTCGACTATACTAGCATTTGCAAACTCGCTAACTTATAAATATATATACACAAGGTACGTCACTGCTCAGCCCGTAAGAGCAAAGGCTACAGCAACTGACATCAAGTATAGCAGTGGTGAAATTAGCAACAAGACAGCACCTGTATGTGAAAAGTTAAGAGAATGTATATGTACATGAGTGCAGGGTATTACTATTTACGAATTCTGCAGCAGAATTGTTGCTAGCTTCGTGCATGATCTGTGCTGTGATCCTGCTTAAAAGGCACTATGCTAGCAAACACTATCCCATGCATTTAGGTAGCCTAAGTCCCAATTGGGACGGTAGAGTACAAATGCATTTGTACTCTACCGTTGTGTTGACAATAATATATACACGGAACACAGATGAGTAAAGGTAATCCTGCAAAGGTACTACACAAAGCAGCCATTATGTGCTGAAATCACTACACCTATACTATATATGGCTGAAGTGCTCTACACAATGGCTTATTCATCTGAATCTCAGTTTGAGTGTAAGTACAATTTACCATAAGCCCCCCAAAATACGCCACTTTCGAGCAACCGCCTTTAACCCCCAGTTTCTTAATTGCATATAGGCCTTGTGTAAATGCCCCGTAGCGAGTGTCTTCTGGGCAAGCTTTTGGTGAGTTTTTGGTTTAGCATCGTCGTCGATTGTGTCCGTAAACATGTATATACACATTGGTGGAATCATTACAGCCTTGTCCGCTGGCCATGCACCGCCGATGTTTTTGTTGCTGCAGTACGAGCTTACGCGGGTCGTCCCCGGTATTTTGTATCTCTATACGTAATATACTAGGATTTTTCGTACTGCATGCGTATAAAAATGTGAAAAGATGTAGGGATGGCACGCCAAAAAGTGTTCAAACAAGGTAGGGATGACATAAAGTGAAGGTAAATATACACTCTACTATCTATGGTCGGAAACACGGTCACCAAGCGCGAAATTGTGATATTTTATTAGTATAGCGTAAAAATCCCGAATCACATGCACTACTTTTGCTACGCAAATTATTTTGTAGTTGTATGGTGCGTATACACTACTGTCCAGGTTGTACTGAATGCCTTAGTGCTTTATGTCACATTGTCTCAGCTGGAAATGTAGAAGATTGTGAGGGATGGTGGTTGTAGCTCAATGGTCAGAGTACTGGGCATGCTCAAACTAGAGACTTTGGATTTGGCTTGTGGTTTGTGTTTACCTCATACAGAATCTACTTACCACTGCAGGTTGGTATTTGCAACGTGTTGACATAATCATTGCCAAAATCCTCACGCAAAACTCTCATGTAAGTGGCTGCAGTGTCTGATTTGTCTGTGCAAACATTACCAGTCGCTGGACAGGTATTTTGCATTGCGTTGTAACTCCCGGTGTCACCATACACAGCACTGCAGTAAAACATTTTGAAACCCGCGTCAGTTGCATTTATAGCTTCCTCTGAATACCGCACAATATAATTCTCAGTTGCACTGTTGTAGGCGGTAAATCCTTTTGAACGTAACTTCCAGAATCGGAAAAGCTTTCTTGTTGTATTATCAGCATTTCTCCATGCATCCCATGATTGTTCTGAATTGTCATCTGATGGAATTCTAATTTTTTGGGCACACACATCACTTACGCCATTACCAGGTAAGTCAATAATCACATTATTTCCATTAGTATCATAAGCAAGTGAGTTGGCCGTATATTCAAGGTTAGAAAGGGAACCATAAAAAGTTAATGCTGTAGGAGCTAAATCAACTGCCTTGGGATTTATTTGTGCTCCAATATGTGTGACACGGTCACTTTCTTCTCCACATTTCATTTGTCCCCATTCCCTCTTGCAGGTCATAACAACACTTGAAATGTTGCAGTCTACCTCAACATCCACATCATTAGGTGTTCTTCCAAGAAACTGGTCACGAACAACTCCACCATAAATGTATATAGGACACCCCTCATTTCGTAGTGTTTGAAACACGTCTGCAACGGTGACCGTCCCTGGAAGGCCGGGTACTGTTGTGGTGCGTATAAATTCTGCAATAGTCAGTGTGGCATGTTGTGATCGGTAAAAGCGAACACGCTGGTTGAGCATACTGAGCATCCCAGACAGCTCTAATGAACTTCTCGATATTTCCATCATATCAGCACAGGCGGTAACTTGGCGACTGGGTCGTTCTTGTGTGCCTCTAAGTTGTAACCCATCGCTGGCAAACTTTTTAGCTATATGAATCTTGACTCGAGCTCCTTCCACTGGCAGCACGAAAGTAGTGATTATGCCAATATAAACCAAAACAATTAGTACTTTTGGGGTCATTGTGTCTGCATTATCTGAGAACGAATAGCTTAACAGACCATACTGCGCTCTTAGCGGCGTATAGGGCGATTGCAACGACGTCATAAAAATTGCGTAATTTTAACGAGCGGCCATTTTGGTGCACAGCTGTGAAATGTCGGATGTGTCGAAACTATCTAGTTACGCAGAGAAGCTTTCGCTGGAAGCCAAACAGAGCTTAAATAAACTTCAACCGATCGGGAGTGTTGATCCGTCATGGATCGGTGCAAAGGCTCGGACTACACATGCAGTCAGCATGCCTCCTGTTGTGCTTGCTTAGGCCACTGTTAATGAAATTCGTGTTTCTAGTCACCCGCCCGCGCGTAATTTTAATGGTCACATCAATTGGTCGTTATTGGTGACGCTACGTCATTATTGGTCACGTGATCTAGATTCAGCACCTCGTGCAGCTGTTCTGCCCGTTTGTGTTTCGAGCTTTCTCGCCTTTTACTGTTGATAAAGTATGGGTCTGCTCAATTTGTGTGTATTGCACTTCAGCAAGAAGAACTCTTTGCCATGGAAGATAGCAGAATGTCCACTTCCTACTTTTACCTTCAAGCAGTTCTATGAAGAGAAAGTAGGCTCCGAATTCTCAGGCAGTGACGTCATCATAATGAATGATGAATACCTCCCGCACTAGTTGTAAGGTAATTCCCTGACCAGAAACATGAATTTCATTAACAGTGGCCTTACCTTGTGCTGCAAACAAGCATATAACTCAAAAGTATAGTTCAAGGCAAATAAATCTCTGTCAGCATACAACCAGTCCACCAGCAACATTGAATATTGTGACCTTTGTGTATTTACATTTTCCAAGACAGGTCCAAGCCTCTGCACTTATCCCGATAGTTGTGTTGACAAAGCAACACACTTCTTCTAGGCTTTTGTGTCTTACATATCAGAAAGTTTGCAAAAAAAATTATTATTTCGGGATAGAGGGGAGAATAAGTGAGAATAATGCCACCTGCTACAACCGTACAGTTTCTCCGTGACTTGTGGTACACAGATGTCATCCGGAGTCATGTTTGTATTGTAGAAAGCAAGAGCTTTGAGTTCTGAACATTTATTTAGCTCATCTGGCTACATAGGTGAAGATTCTAGCATACCGCCAAGTCGTACAATCTTCCTTAAGTGCAGTATGTAGGCAGTTGATGAAGTATAAACACCACCACCGTGGCCCATATCTTTCAGGTATTATACCAATAGTATCACCTATGCAGCCTCCACTCTTCTTTCAGCGTTTATGAAACTTAACACATAAGACACATAAGAACACAACCAAAGTAGACCTGTAGCTACTTAAACCTATAGGATTACCTAACAGTCCTTTGTCTGGTTCCCAAAATTAAGACACCCCACTCACGTATTGCTCATTTCAACTTTGAGTTACGCTAAGACCTTATAATCAGAGAGTCGGTAGACTCCCTATGTAGGGATGGCGCCGACGCGCAATACTTAAAAAGCCGTATAACTTCACCACAAACACGCTAAAAGCTTATTTAAGTGTCCAGGCTTCCTCTTTGAGTGCCTTTGTAGACTCTTATATGTGGCCAAAAGCCATGCGGAAGACAGCTAAACGCAAAAGTGTGCGGAAGCAAAAGTGCCATTTATATATACTAGGGGAATGTAGAACCGTTTGTGGGGTGAGCGTGAGCAAGCAATGCACTACAGCATTGAGTGTTATGTAGCTAAGCCTTTACCAGTGGAGTATCAGATCACAGCACACATGCATGGCATGCATAGCTAAAATGAGGTTTGTAACTCTACTGTCTAGGGGACACTCCCAAACTATTATTTAAAAATTAGCGTCATTATGACGCTAAGGGGGGAGGGGGTTAGGGCCATAACACTAATTTTAGCATGAACTTCGAACCATCCTTTTTAATAATAGGCCTGGGCTTGTGTCTACACGTAGCTACACATGATGTTATATAGAATGTCCTACATGTATATCTGCCACTGTCTTCAAGTCCAGGTATGACTATCAGCTACTTTTGCCATGACGCTAAGGGGAGGGGGGGGTGGGGGGGGGGGGGGGGGGGGGGGGGGGAGGGGGTCCAAGACTTAACGTCATAATGACGCTAATTTTTTAAAAATAGTTTGGAAGTGTCCCCCTACAAAAGTGCTCAATAGCTTAGAAGAATTGTCATGGTTGCAGAGAAGAACTTTTCTTGGGGTATAGTACCACACAACAGAGCCATTTGTCCTATACCAGCATGCAGCTACTCTGCATGGTTGTTGCAGTAACAGGCTAAGTCAGAACACAGTCTGATATGCATAGTCCTTCAAGACCTGCTTCTCAGAGGTGGCGACTGTGTAGCCGAATGTATAACAGTGTAACAGTGAAACAGTGTAACAGTGTATATAAACACTGTGACAGTAGCCCGTGTTAGAGGCTAGTGTAACAGTGAAACAGTGTAACAATATTCATGAACTATATTGTCGCACTGTAAGTTTAATTGTAGTGTTTAGGAGGGAGTGTCCCTGGGCCTTTCCCTCCCTAACCGTATCTCTGAAATTCTGCATATGCCTGTCATGGTGTATTAACAGTTTAGCAATTCTCTGTTCAAGCACCCAGTTTTAGCAGTGACTTGGTTCAAATACTTCAGCTACGAGACAGATGGCTGTGTCAAAGTATGGACTTCAAGTGGGTGACCTGGTTGATTTTGATAGAACTGTGTATCAGCATTGCCGGGGCTGTCTATGTTGGAGACAACAAAATTGCGCACTATAACAAGGTCGGTAAAGTAGGAGAAATTGTCTGTGAAGATATTGACAGCTACATCAGTGATTGTTTTGTTCTTTTCCGGCGTGCTAAGAAGGGAAAGATGGGAATTATTAACAGAACACATGGCCATAGCAAGCGGTCCGGCTGGTCTGGTTTTGGCCGGACCAGTTTTACGGTCATTTTTGGAACTGCGCATGCGCAGATAATGCACCGGGAATGCTCGTACCACGCAGTATCACCGATTTCACGGCACAAGATGGTATCCCAGAAAAGCCACATCATCCAGCGAACTATAAGTTTCCCAAGCGCACATTCGGGCAAAAGAGAGCAGTGTCTTATGCCTTCCAATCTGCTTGGTTTAGCCAGTGGCAGTGGCAATGACTTCACTTCATGGCTAAGCGCGCGCAAGCGCGGAACTAAAGGTGTGACGTCTTTAATTAACCACACCCATGGCCGGACCAGCTCCCAGGTGCTTGCTACGTCCCTGTCAACAATACATGAGTCACCCCATTTTAGTGGAAAACAAGTTGCTGAGAGAGCACTAAGCAAAGTGGGAATGAAGGGCTATAAACTTTTGTTCAAAAACTGTGAACACTTTGCGAAATGGTGTAAGTACAATGTTGAAATGAAGTGGAAGTTGGTCTTGTTAGCATCGGAGCTGGAGTTGGAGGTGGGATTGGAGGCGTAATTGGGCTAGTTGGAGGCCCAGTTGGAGTTGGAGCAGGTGCAGTTGTAGGTGGTGGTATAGGTGCTGGTGTAGGAGTGGCTGCTGCTGGCATTCATTGGGTTGCTATCAGCATTGGAAGGAGAAAGAGGAAAAGATTAATATTCAAATCAATGTGCCTTTTCTGTTTAGACTGTCTGAATATATGACCAAAGTGAATTTTCAAGTATGAAGACACTGGTTGGTTGTGGATTTGTGTGCTGTGATATTAAGCATCAGCTTTGTGATAAAATCACAGTTTGTTAACAAATTGATCCAAAACAAAGTCATAAAAGACCAAAAATGGCCCTTTTTTTAAACATTGATCACAATTTTTTCCTTTTTGTAGGACACAGGCTAAGATGTTCTGATGTATATTGTGTAGGACATGTGTTCATTCTTCAAGTACATACAAAAATCAAGTTATATAAGAACATATGTCAAGTGCATACAAAGCACATACGTATATACATACATAAGCAAACTATTGGACTGAAGCTACATGTGTATGTATAACTATGTAAGTCTTAGACTATGTCCTACATTCTGTATCGTCTCTACCAGCTAACAACAACAGTCTATGACAACAGTGGTTTATAAGCCTCAATGATCACCGAAAGGAGCTCTGGAACATACTGTGCTGCATATTTCTTTGCGTAATCCAGTTGCTCTTGCGCCCTATTCCTTTCTTCACTGCTCAGCCTGGTTATTCCACGATCTGCTATGGCCCTTGCAATTTTATTATCCATTTTCTTATGGTCTGACTGGTTCACCCTTTGTGGTACCATTGAAAAGTTCTCTGGTAAGTTTGCAAACTGCTTCAGTTCATTCTGAGTCTGTTTAGGAACAGGAATCTTCCCTTGCCAGTATGCACATTGTGCTATGCGAGACAGCAGAGATAGAGGAAACAGATGAGCTGCATGTTTATCACTGATGTCTTCATCTGGGTTCTCTGCTGTGTACTTTATACGAAATTTCCGTGCTTTGTAGGGATCCCGAAGCATTGGAGTAGACAGATGGGATGCTCCAAACAGCAGTAGTATTAGTACCCACAAGCCATTGGTCCCATTTCCATCTCTTCCTCCTCCTCTTCCTCCTCCTCCTTGACCACCACTGCCAGCTCCTCTTCCTCCTCCTCCTCTTCCTCCACTTACTCCTCCACCTTCTCCTTCTCCTCTGCTGCTACCACCTGAACTTCCTCCTCCCTTTCTTTCACCACTAACCTCACCAAGCCCAAACAATTTCCAAAACCACTGTTGATTACTTCTAGTCTGTGTACGACTGAGAAGATTATCAAGTGCAACTCGGGCTTTCTTTAATGCTGTTTGCATTTCTTTGAGAATGTCAGATTGGCCAGGAGGATCCTTCTGAGGGAAAATTGAAGCCCATTTTGTTTGAGGGTTTTTCTCTTGTGAATGTATTTGATGTCTTTTGTGGGGGGATAGCACTACATTTGGTGCGTGATAATCTCTCTGTGATGGCTTAGGTTTTGCTCTTTGTTTGCTAGTTCGAGATGATGGTGTGATCTTTTCTCTGACAAAAGTCCTTGTGGGTGGAGCTACTGGTCCCTCCTTCAGTATAGGCTGCAGCATGACTCCACCATAACTCAAATACATGGCATTTGCTTCCTCATGAGTATAGAGAGCTGCAGGTACCCAATTGCAGGGAAGGCCACCACAGCTACTTTGTAACTTGTTCACGTTTTGCTTGGCAGCATCTTTGAGGTCTTTGTGCATTCTTCTGAATGCATTATAGATGGGTTTGTACTGTTGGATGATGCCCTGGCGAACATCCTCACAGCTTGGGAGTGTCAAGCAGGACCAGATTTTCTCTTCTAGCTGTGTTTGGGCATTTCTGTAGTCTGAGAGCCAATTCTTGACCATTGTGTTTAGCTCCCATCGTGAGATTTTACGTTGGCATAAGCCAAACAGCACATTTACCATCTGTGATACATAGTTGTCATCTCTCTGTCTGAGAGCTTCAATCACCTTTGGCTCAATCAGTGAATCAATGTAATCATCTTCTGAGGTGTTCCAAGAAGGAATGTTGGCTTGGGATTTTACTTTGGCTCGGTGTTTCCTCACGTGCTGTTGCACTGTGCTGTAGTCTGTTGCAGCTGGCCAAACACCAATATCTCTTCTTACACTGCTGAGCATGTTTGTGACTTGCCTTCTTTTTTCTCACCAAATCTCCTGCTGGATACTTCTGAGGGTTTCATCACTAACTCTTCCCTCAGCTTTCTGCTGCATGCTTTCCTCGATCCCATTGAGGAACACACCTAGAAACTGCAGTTTGCTGAGCTCTTTCAAACGGGCAAACACAGGATAGTGTGCAGTCATATCTGCAGCAAACTGACATTCAGGACTGTCTGGGTCATCATCATCAGCTGTGTCATGTAACTCTCCATTTGCTCCACGAAACATTTTGTGGCTCTTGACCACCATTTTAGGCTGCTCAAAGAGAATTTCAATTGTGGATTCGTTTACTCGTCTCTCGCTGTAGACCATCTCATCTGCTTCAATCCAAAATCGGCTTAGTCGGCTCTGGGAGAATCCACGCTCGTGTACAGGCCTAATTGCCCTTTGTAAATGAACAGGTAGACCAGCTGTGAGGCCCTCACTGCAGGAGCGTTGGTTGAATGGAGGTTTTGCTGAGATGTCTGACCCAATGCTGAATGACTTCATTAGGTAATCAGCTTCAAACAGTGTGTGGAGAAAATCAGTGTTTTGTAGATTCTTTGGATTGTACCTGAGCTCTTGGAAGGGATGGAAGTATTCCTTTGAGCTTGGTGGATCAAGGCTAAAGAAGAGTGGTTTGTGGTCCCAATCTTCTCTTTCAAGCTGTAGGACTGAATCTATATCAGACATTGAGAACAGTGCTGGATCCCCCTTCTTGTTCTTGGATCGTCTGGCTAGCAACTGAACCGCAGGATTGCACTTGTCTAGAGTGATGACAAAGCCTTTGAGCTCGGCATACTCCAGTTTTGTGTTAAAAACAGGTTGTGGCTGAAGCCATCCATCTGGTGTGCGTAGACTGAGTGGGGAAGACATCACATCTGTGATATCCTGCCATAACCATCCTTTTTCATCAATTAATGTTTCCATTGCTTTTTGAAGTGCAGCATCGGAATCATCCAAGGAACACACACCACGAAGGTCATTCTCATAGAGCTGATAGTGTAGTTCAGCCTGTCGTATGGGACACCATTTCTCTGGAACTTTCTGTAGCTCTACCATGAACTGACTGTGCAACTCAGACATGACTAGCCACAATATGGTTGCCTCGGACACTGTAACTACTGGGGATTTCCAGAAGGGACAAAAGCGAATGTTGTGGACAACGGTGTCCAGAAGGTCAATGATGAGCTCAGCATCTTTTGGAGTTGAACAGTCACCTGCTAGTTGGGTCACTGTCAGAGCTGTCCCCAAAGCAAGGCGGGCCACATACAAACGCATCGCTGGGTGCATACACATGTGTGATACCCTGAGTGCTTCACCAAGATAGAGCATGGCAGCTTCCTTGGTAGCATACACTTCTGGTTGAGCTGCCTTGGCTGCAGCTAGCTTAGATTGCAGCTCCTTCAGAAACCATTGCCCAGTAATGAGGAAACAGATACATTTCTCAGCAGGATGCTGGCAGGCTAGGATGTAGTCAAAGTAAGCCAAAGCAGCTTCTCTGTAGGACATGCTGCCATTTTTCACTTGTGTGATGACAGCTTCTTCAAAGGTGTAGATGTCGTCACTGTTCAGTCGTGGCCAGTGGATTGTTGAGGGAGGATTGACATCATCCTTAGTGAGGTTGAGACAGGAGAAGAACCAGTCTGTGTTAATAGTTGCTAGAGCACGTGTGCCTCTTGAGCTCACCTGATTGATTACCTTCTTGCAAGCTTCACGCACTGACTGGACAAAATCGAGGCTTGATGATTTCTTGGATAAGAGTGCTACCATAATTTCAACTGCTGGTTTGGTGCACCATATAAAATGGTACCCTCCCCACACAGTTATTTCTATATCTGCAAGGCCAGCCTCTGTCTTGCCTTGGTTGATCTTCACAATGCCCTGGAAGAAAGCTAGTGCAGTCCTGTCTTCAGGAAGCATCCTGTTAGCATAGACTTGCTTTGTGGAAAGAAAGCGTTGAAGAGCCTGTGCCATGTAGTTGTTGTCGTGGTTTGCAATCAGATTTGGGTTTCTTTCATCACTTAAGATGTTTACTATCCTCTTGAAATCCCTACAGGACCATGCTTCATCGAGACACTGAGATGCAACACATACTTCCTTTTGGTAAAGCTGGTGATCTTCTTCTTCAAGATTTTTCACAGAAGCATTCAACTTTGCTTTTTGGGAGCTAAGGTTGGGGACCTCCACTGAACTCACATGCACTTCTGATGCTCTCTCACAAGCCATTCCTGCAGCCCTCATCAGAAGGTATTGATCACTTCCAAAATTGTTTGGGAAAGTGGAAAGTGACTCGAGGGCTTTAGACATCCCCAAGTGGATTTTGAGGCTATCCTGTGGGGCACTAGTACTCTTGCTCATGCCTGCTAGGAGTACAATGGCTATTTCAGGCAGACCATTATTTGTTAGCTCTCTAGAGAGGTGGTTGATTAGCTGGAAGTTGAACTCACCAGATGAACACAGTGCCATTAGGACACAGGCAAATGCAGCACGAGTATCCTCCTCAGTTTGGTTCCTGACAAATGCAGTAGCATTCTCCATCCAGTCCTTCATGTCAGCCTGAAGGAGTTGGGTGTGACACATCTTGCAGATGGACTTTACCTGCCACTGTCCCATTCGTGCTGGTTTGTGGTTTTTTGCTGGACAATCTCGGCAGAACTTCTTTCTGCATGCAAAACACTCATACTTTGCCCTGCGGAATAGCCCAAATTCACGACTACAAGCAGAGCAGTTTGTCTGGTTTGGAATTGCTTCACATGGTGCTTGCATCTCTTTTTTAGGGATATACCTTTCAAGTTGATCTAGTAAGTGTGGCAGTTCACGTGATGCTATGCCTTCTGGGGGACCTGCAAAGAATTCAAGAAGAAGGCTAAGCTTTTCGGTGGGCACTGGAGATAAGTCGAGTATGGGTACCGTACCATCCTGGGTGTTAAATACAAGGCTTTGAGCTTGTTTGTTCTGCTTTAAGTGTGCCAGACTCATGATATTTTCCAAGAACTCCTGCAAACCTGACAGTGTATTTGAAGAGTCAGGATCATCGACAGCATCTAAAATTATACTTACCAATTGGTCATAAGTGAAGCCATGTATTTCATCTTTGCACTCTTCCTGCTCTACTCGCTGAGTGTAGTTGTGTGTTTTTACACTTTTGACTGAGGTTGCCTGCAAAGGAGCTGCCAAGTTTTGAGTTTTGCAACTTACAGGAAGTGCAGAATCTTTCGCATTGATGAGATGTAGTGGTCCCTTCATGAATGTCTCCAAGTTATTGACCAAGCTGGCTGGAAATTGCCCTGTCTTCATGACCCTTCCTGCACTAAACCATTGCCGGTACCATGTAGGGAAAGCACTGGAAAGCCGGAATCCATCTGGCAGTCGAAGCAGGGGGCCTTTGGCACGAGCTGAGAGCTTACCACCTTTCTCTTTTCGCATTAGTCTGTCATAATCAGCACGCTTCTCCTGGTCGGATAATACTTCATAGGCTTTGGATAGTTTTAGCCACGCATCATTGGAAGCTTCAGATGCCTTGTCAGGGTGAACATGGAGTGCTTGTTTCTTAAAGGCTTTCTTTACCTCTGAATTTGTGGCTGTGATCTCAACTCCCAGTACTTCATAGTGGTTTAGGTCAGGCACCTGCAGTGGGTTAGATAGGTCAGGTGGGTCAGGTGTGGCCATCAGAGCTAACCTGCAGTGAAAAGGAAAGAGCAAGATGTTTTAGAAACTTGACCATACATACATGCTTTCAGTGTCATGTACAAGGAAGATATAATTTGAAAAGTCTTGACTCGCACGCAGCAACTTAAAGGTGGCCAGTATTGGATAAATATTCCTGCCATAAATCCCTTCTGTCTAGCTATCACCAATTTTTTTACACCACAGTAGACTTCTACAGTCAAAATCGACTGTCTTCATTATGACTTGAATAGTTTTATGTTTTCAATAGCTATTGTTCAACAACTGCATCCTCATGACCTTGTTAATACATTCCCTGTGCACTAAAGAGTCACTAGAAACTTTCCTCCCCCATGCATGGTACTTAAAGAGCAATCTGCATTGGGGCTGGTTGTGTCTGGCTTTTGCTTGCAAGATTATTTTTACTGCATATAAGTGCATGCATGAAAGCTCAAAGCTATGCTGTGGTTAAATGTTTGAATTATTAGTGAGATTTTAGGTGGTTCTTTTCTTTCCCACCATTCTCTATAAGGGAGATTTGTACAGCAGACAAAAATGGCTAGTTTAATCAGCATTTATTGCAATAATCTTCTAGCAGTCCACTTATACGATGGTGTGTATTGTTATGAAAATGTGTTTGTTTTGGTTTCTTACTGCAGAAGCATACCCAGGCTGGAGCACATTTTGGGTCACAAAACTTAGCAACTAGTAGGTTGTGTCCTAAAAGAGGAGCCTAGAGGTGTGCCTGTAATATTATAGTAAAGCGTGTGCCATTGAATGTGAATTAGAACATTGCCAATAGCAGTTTCAAATTTGAACGTCACAGTAGCTACTATCTGTGTACAGTATGGTGCAATATCAGACAGAATACATGCCTCCAAAGCTATGCTGCATTTTTACACTGTGGTTGTTCATGTGTAGGCTACTGCCAAAGGCATGGTGGGAAATGTTTTTGATGCAAGATCAATGGTGACGGCCTAATAATAGACCAGACTAAGAAGCTCGAAAATTTCAAATTTCCGGATAATTTTTTCACTGATCCTCACACACTCACTGGTATTCTTATAAACCCAATGTGCCCATGCTGTATAACCTGATACCCAAGCTCATTTCCTCTTTGTGTGTTTTTGAAGAACAGCAAGTGATATAAATACAGGCAAGGGTTACTAGGAAAAGCGCATGTTGATGACATCCTAACCCTCCTCCCTCTACAATAAAAAATGAAATCATCATGCACTCTTGGCCATTATAGATGGTCAGAATCTATGTTATGATTGCTGAGCACATTAGTACAAGGCTATGAAGTGTAACTAGCTGATTCAGTCCAATGGCATTGTGGCAAATTGTACTGCTCAAGCTTTGCTACATCGGGATCATATGATGTGGCTTTGCATGAGTAGCTCACTTTTGGCAAAAAGTGAGCTACTCATGGGGGTACATCTGAGTGAGTAGCTAATTTAATTGATAATGCCCACATGTAGGTGACCACACATACTGACAATGCAGCTATTCCAGTCCACCCGGAATAGTATGGCTACCTGGGCATGGGCTAAACTTTCACACTCAAACCGTGAGGTAGCAGGGAAATCCTGCTGTGATTGAGCAGTAATGCCAGGTAATTACCTGAAGCTTTGCCACCACAACCGTACATTCTGCTGTCTGTCACTGATAGACTGCCTTGTCACGCAATTGTCAGACTCATATAGCTGCCATAGATTTATCAGAAAGTAAGTTGCTGTGTGTGCTGCTAACACATTCAACTTAAATCGTCTTCACTCTTGCTCTCCTTCACTCCGATGCTGCAATCTGGCCGTAGTCCTTCATGCTCACGCTTGTTTTCACGGCTTACGTATGTGTACAGTCAATCATTGTGAAATATTTGAGTGCGCTCATTTGAAATTTACAGTAGTAAGTGCTCCGTCCAAACCAACAAACCAACAAGCATACACACACGCATGTGCAATGCAGTCACACTAGTGTGGAGCTCGCTCAGACTCACCCCACTACGGTCGTATCTAATCACTGGACTGGATTGTGGACTGGATTGCTGGACTGGACTGATGGACTGGATTACTGGACTTAATTTGTTCATATCACATGACCTCCATCCAATCAAATGTCATAAATTTGGTTACAGTAACTGCACTTCATCTTCCCACTGCATGCTAGGGAATGTACATGAGCGCACAATGCACAATCTACATGGATGGATATGCATCATGAATTCATGGTGTACACGCAGTGAGCTCAAAGCACCCTCTGACTATAGCAAGCGTGCAAAAGATCATCAAAAGTACTGACAATTTAGGCCTCTTTACTAAAAACAATGTATGTCTGTCAGCGTTGAAGTGCTGCAGAGCCTCTGTCATACACCAACCTGTACTGCCGGAGTGGTCATGGAGAACACTGCTGTCAAATGCTATACTGGTTAGTGGCTACCAGGCTATGTACCTAATACCCGTAGTCTCACGGTAGCCATGTAAAAACTATGCTTGGTCAGCGAGAGGCCTTGGTATTGTGCCAATTGGCCTACCAAGCTGCTCCATCTGCTGTAGTATACGCATACCTTTAAGGTCTCTTAGGCACAAAACTCCCACAGTTGCTGCATGCCGTGTCCTTTGTTTCTCAGCAATCTACAACTGTATTAGCTGCTAAGCTGTGACCTAATTCAGCACATCTGATTGGGTGGAGGTCATGTGATACACACAATTTTAGTTCAAAGGTCAGTCCAGTAATCCAGTCCAGCAGTCCAGTCCAGCGATCCAGTCCACAATCCAGTCCAGCGATTAGAGACGACCCCCCACTACACCATAATACACTACTTAATTTAGGCTTACCATGCTAAGCTATGTCCAGAGAATGTGGCAACATATTGATCGTAGCTCAAATTAGCTGGCCTATCGTCAGCTTATCTTCTACAGTTAATATAAACAAGCCAATTTTGTGCATGTTTTCTTTCCTGGAGCATCTGCATATAGTATTAAGACTTACATCTTGACTGTCTGATCTTACACTGGACGGCTTGCCTACTGGATGTGTAAACTTGTAATGAAAATATAAAACGCTTTCTCTTATTTCTTTGTCAAATGTGTCAGCTAACTGCTTGAAATGGACTCAAACATACTATGTAATTAGAACCAAACTTTCCAGTGAATGGTTCAACATTATGGCAGATGGCAGAGTGTTAAGGATATCAAGCAATTTTATCAGTTATCATGCGACGTAAACAGCTATCCTACAACCTTAATGGATCTCACACTAGCTCTATGGCAATCAAACCAAAGAACTGGCTTGTAAAGCCTTACATGTGTACAAATATGACAACTGTTGTAAGCTGGAATGTTGTGGGTCAAGATAGCTAATCTAATTTTTGTAACAAGTGCATGTGCTG
This sequence comes from Agelas oroides, assembly GCA_949130485.1. NCBI lineage: Eukaryota > Metazoa > Porifera > Demospongiae > Agelasida > Agelasidae > Agelas > Agelas oroides. Next base: position 16,770,364 of record OX422183.1, on the reverse strand, counting down.
CCATAAACTCAGCAGTATGTGAACCTGGCTTCAGATGCAACAAAGCCCTTGTACTATTGTGGTTTAGCATACAAACTTGCTGTAATTGAGGTGAGCTGTAATTATCAATCGTAACTTTTGGTTTAGCATGAGTGGTACACCTGCTACAAAGATTTGCTGCACTGGTTCTCATTTTGAAATGTTTTGCTGACTTATATCAACTACACATAGCATTAGTCTCATGCCCAGCCCACTCTCGCCTCCCAGCAAGAAATGTTCTAGTGAACAAAGTCGAATTTCTTGGACCAATGAGATTGCAATATCGGTAGTTGTTGTGTATCACTTTCCTCACAACTACTCTAGTATCCGTATCTCTAATGTTTTGAATGTTGCTAGCTTACACTGTTGCAAGAGTGTGCTAGACCAAGAAATTTGACTTTTCTCATGATAGGGTGGGATCTAAGGACGAGACTCTCATAGCATCAACAACAACTGTTATGAACATAGCTAGCTAGCCATCGTAAAGCTGCATTTTAACCCAAAGTTGTGTGATTGCTGCAGTCTTTAGTTCTACCCCATGCAGAATGAAGTAACCTGCGTAGACTATGTGTTCATATTTTTTGCAGGTTAATGCTATAAATGTGGAGAAAGAAGTGTTATTCCATTAAAAGATCATCCCTTGCACACACCCCCGTCAACCTGGTGTGGCATGATCTGAAGCTACAGCATGGTAGCTCTAATATAGTGGAATTGAAGAACCCTTCAGATTGAATGTGGCATGCCCACTCAGAATCCCTCCTTCAAGAATTGTACAATACATTTGCTTGAAGAGCCGTCCCCCAGGGAGCCCTGAAAAATATCAAGACAAGGAAGACTACTGTACGGCTAGTAACAACATCTACTACTTCGAACCTCCGCGTCAGGGCGACACGCCCATTGCTACTTTCCGCAAGAGACTACAGCATCGTAGCCCACCACTGGTTAGAAAGAACAGTGGACGCAGAAGCCCAGGCATCAAGGCAGAAGGATCCACCATCGTTTACTAGTTTGGACAGTTTAGTAGCGTGCGTGACGCTATGATGTCACAAGCAGACGCTAATTATATTTTTTGTATATAAGTAGCTCTGTATGCATGCTGTCATTCCTGCACCTGACGAGGCCCATTTAGGCCGAAACCACGGTTGCAGTGTGAACATGATTATCATGCAAGTGAAATGACTACCTTATGAGATTACACAACTGTACCTTTATGAAGCCCTCCCTTTGTCCAAACGTTTAGGTTTTCAGTCACTCTAAGAGATGGTTATGATGGCCATCTGAAGTAAACACAACTGCACAGGAGACAGAGGTTCTGCTTGCCTCCTTCTTGCTGCCGTGACTGGAAGTGTAGTGGAGTGAGTAATGATTAAATTGTAACTTGAAATGCTATGAATGTGGCTTGTTTCTGTGGAAGCCTTTCTGGAACCTACACATTGGCCACTGCTGCTTCTGCTTGAGTGTGGAGTGGCAAGTTATCTTATTCATTTTCATGAATTTCACTGTGAGCACGGAGGTCTATCATAGTAATCACATGCTTGTATATGAATTGTTGATTCATGTCTCAGAGCGTGGAGGTCATAATAGTAGTAACATGCCTGTATATGAATTGTTGATTCATGTCTCAGAGCGTGGAGGTCATCATAGTATAGTCACATGCATATACTGCATGGTATGTGAATTGTTAATTAATGTCTCAAGAGCACATTGTTATTATCATTGTATATCATCATACTTTATGCATGCTAGCACCCGCAGAATTGTACACAAAAGCAAATTATACCAATGCTTGGTTTTCATGCATGACACTATAGCTGTTGTCCTGATCCATGACATGTATCCTTAGCAGTGGCATGATTTGTAAATACACTGTGTTAGTGCTTTCTTCACTGTCATCCTGATGACAACTGAAGCATTCAGTCGAAATGTTGGCAAAAAACATTTCTGATTCACATTCAAGTTGGTGACTCTTCACTGTTTATAGTGTCTCACCTGTTCAGCAATGCTGGCCTTTTGTGGCTATGCAGTTCTATTCAAGGTGGATTGCAGTGCTTGTGGCCAAAGTGTTCTAGCTCTTTAGTGCTGTTCATTCTTCATTCAAAAGCAGTTTCCATTATTTCAGTAATCCAGTTTACTCTTCCATTCCAGTAGTCCATTCAGTTCAGTTGTCTACTTCACTGAGTATAAAGTGATAATATGTAGTTAAACGGTGCCAAGTTTACATATATGCTAATGATGCCACATCCACCACCAGTCGTGAATCACCTTAACCACTTCTACAAAAACGTAAGGTTCTAGTGAACTGCATATACAGATCGTGTCCCACCACACCATATAGTGTGGTCCACTCATATTGCAGTATTACATCACATGACACATCACTGTTTGAGTATATTAATGGTCCAGGACATCTTTCCACTAATGCAAAAGCTTTCAAGTAATGCACTCATATACGTAATTGTGAAATAGCTGAAGTGCTTTTGAAGTCTGTTACATTACCACATCCAGCTAATTGAATTCCAGTGGGATTACGGCTTGTATACACAGTTCACCAGAAGTTCACCTTTTTGTAGAAGTGGGTCTCGCTTGTGAGACTAAAACAGATTAATGCAGTGTTTTGTTATTTACCTGATGATGAGTACTAAAACTGACATGCTGGCAACTTTCTGTTGCCATAATGATGGTTCTTCAAGTTGAAAGCCTTATGATATTGACAGTTTGTTGTGTGTTTTTGTTAGGAGCACAGCCTTGGCCTACACCCTAACCTCGTTCCCAACATGGGAACATTCATCACTTAGTAATATCAATGTCTACCTAGGTATAGAGAGGGAGGGAAGGGCCCTCGATTCATTTCGGGTACACATTCTTCACCCTGAACAATGAACAGCAGGTGTTTTGCTAGCCTCATTCCCCAGGCCCGTTTGAAAAATCGGACCGGGCCTGGGGATGAGGCTAGTTTTTTTGCTTTGTGATTGTTTACTTTTGGATAGACACTGCACGAAAACCCCAAGATCATTCTTTTCACCATGCAGGTTTTCCAGTACTAGCTCCCAGCAGAAGTCAGAGAGTTGTTGTGTACGGTGGGGAATTCCAACATCATGTCTTATTGGTGTGAAAATTAATATTTCTACAGAGGAATTAAATGTGGAGCTGAAAACAGTGGCTATTAGGTTAGCCTCGTTCCCAGGCTCTCCCCTCGCCCTGACGAAATAGAAAAGGAGGGTGAGAGCCTGGGACCGATTCGCACGTGATATCGCGGCACGACGACTTTGCACTAACCATTAAATAACCTGAAACGTCACTCACGTGAAGACCGCGAAGAAGCCGCGAAGTACTCTCAGCTCAAGATTTTGTTACTACAACTCGTTTATTGTTGTGTAGCTATGTTGGAGCTTTAAAATGTGGTTGTGATTTTGTTTTGTACGCCAGAGTGAAGCGCTAGCCAACTCAAGTCTTTGTTCATAGCCTCGTAGCAATTTTATAAGGCAGAACATCGGGTAACAGTAAATAGCCAAAGTCTTACCTGCGTACCCGGTACTTCTCCGCCGTCGCTGCTGTTTGAGCCGTGCCGAGGTCTCACCGACGCAGTCACTGCTCACTTGTAGTAGTAATATCGTAGCTGTTCGAGTCAGCCAATCACGTGGCTGCATAATTGCGTCACGACTTTTGTAATTATTGCTGTGACGTCTACGTGCCGCGAGATCACGTGCGAATCTGTCCCAGGCTCTCCCCCTCCTTTTTTATTTTTCGTTGGGGCGAGGGGAAAGCCTGGGAACGTACATTACCCCAACCCGTTAATTGTTTCTGGAAACAAGGGTAGGGTATAGGGTTGGGCAGGGATTTGTTTCCAGAAACACCCGCAGAAACATGCGTGGGCGTGTACAGGGCGAGGTACAGTTAGTACCCTTGATTAGTTGCTTGAACGAGGCTACTATTATGGTTACATGGGTGGGCCGGGCAGTTATAATGAGTCGATTATGGAAGATGCATAAGGGGATTTGTAGCTAAATGGCCCAACCACTTGATTGAAGGGTAGACAAAAGGCCTTTTTACAGCCAGCCACAACAGCTACTTTTGCTGTCATCCTCACCCAGTGCATGACACCCACCCACCTCCCCCTATGAGGCCCTTTCGGGTAGTAAAATCTTCAAAGTGGATTGTACGTGCCAACTGATAGGATAAGGTCACAGGAAAGCAAACCACAAAGCAAAAGTTTGACTCAGCAGTCTTGGTGGGGCTTTTAGCCACATGCTATCACAATCAGCTGATGTGGTATTTCACTTTTATTTTCACTTTTGTCTACATACAGCGTTTTGCTGTACAAACCCTGGACTCTGGACTCAGGACTGGACTATGGACTGGATTATGGACTCAATTTTTGACTCGAGTTTGGACTGGACAGCAGAAACAACAAACTAACCTTGCGTTCCAGGCCTTCCCGCCATCCAGTACTTGATTGCTTCTAGTCTTGTGCCAAAGGTTAGGATTATACAGATTTCTATGCATTTTTTCAGCATAGATGTTGGCGTTTAAGGGGTTGGGAGAAAGTTAATTTAGCTAGAGGCTGAATATAGTCTTGCAAGCCACACCCTTTGTGAACGGTCTGGTTTGCGAGACTATAGAGGCCGAGGTGGCAGCTAGTGAGCATACGTACTCAGACAAAGTGCTTGCACAGCCAATATACACTGATTTACCGAATTATAGGTAGTCTACCCGGCAGCTGAATTAAATCAGCTGAGGACTCGAGCCCGGCTGTTACAAGGTTCACTTCTGCTGCAGGTCCAGTGGCTCAGTAGTATAAGAGCATCTGACTAGTGTATTCACAAGGTTCGATGTTCGACTTAAGCTGGATCTCTGGATTTACTTTTTCTCTAAAGCTTACACTTTTTTAAGCTTATACTAAGCATTATAGCACAACTCCTTGCCAACCAGCTATGAGAGCAGAGTGATAGCTACCACCTAGTCTTGCTAAAAGCTGCATATATATATGCCCATTCCTACTGTTAGGCCATTCCTCCACCCCATTGGGGAATCTAGCATAGTCTGCTTTAAACAGTAGAGCTAGAACACTATCTACTGTCCAATCGAGTCCCAAATCGAGTCCCAAATCGAGTCCCAAATTGAGTCCCAAATCGAGTCCATAATCCAGTCCATAGTCCAGTCCAGAGTCCAGTCCAGAGTCCAGAGTCCAGGTTTTGTACCTACCCAGTTTGCTTTGACCTTGGAATATTATACTGCACCAAGCCAAACCAATTAGGAATCCCTACTAGAAACTGTAGGTGGCCTTAGCTACAAGTGAAGGTGAAATCTACTTTGTGGTTTGTCTTGGCAAATTCTGTCTGCATTCTTAGAGCACAGGCATAGAAAGGGTTGGGGGGGCATGTGCCCCCCCAACTTTTCAGTCTGTGCCATGCCCACTCTATATGTCCTGTACTACAATTAAAAACTGTGCCTGTGCCCCCCCCCCCCCCCCCCCAATCAAAAACTGTTTCCTACGCCTCTGTTAAGACGTCACAATCAGCTGATGTATTTTCACTTTTCGCTGTCTATCCCTTCATCATGTGAGTCATTAGTCTTCCTTATCCATGTCAAGTCTTAACCTTTTCTCTAGAAATCCTTTAGACTAAGGATACAGGTTCACACTATCACAACATAGAACTAGCCTAAGAACATGACTAACTGCCATCAAACTTTCTCTTATGCTGTAGTATCATTAGTCACACAACTAACTTTGGACAAAATTGAGAAGGTGTGCTTTGTGTCATTTGAAAGGGAAGTTAATGCCTTTGGTCTCAGAGATTTCCTTGATACTGTCCTTAATTGTGCTATTTGAATTTCCTCATCAGTAAGTTCTCCCAGCTAAACCAAACACACAAGTAGCTGTTTATTGACAGTGTCAACAAGTCAAGCAGGTACTGAACAATAGCCAAAGGCAGTCCTCAGAGGAATCTGGAATCAAGTGACCGCACCCTGAGGCATTTGTCTTGCCCTACAGATGAGAAGCACTATCATGACAGTGTTAGGTTGACATTTTAACACTTCTGTCTAGTGAAGTTTTCTCGTTATTCAATCCATCCAAGTACAGAGTACCCTCAGACCTTTATCCATCCCACAGTCACATTGGCCAAACCTGGTCACAGACAAATGAAGCAGGAAAGCAGCCCACATCCTCAATCCAGGTGATGCATAATCTAACATCTGAACATCTGAAATTGAAATAGAATCTGTTCCTTAGTATAAACTGAGGTCATTGGCCATTTTCCATGTGTCCACCTGCAATCATCTGTAACCAAGGAAACTTCTGTGTTGTTAACACAAACACCTGTGAGGTCAGTCAGCTTCAAGTGTCAAACACTGAAACTGTACTACAAATCACCATCTTCCACATGCAATTTATGCCCATAATTGCTACTGTATTTCTTTGATTAGACGCCGGCTACTATTTCTTTTGTTTGTGCGGTTACTATTTAAGGGCGGTATTTATTTCTTCAGAAAACCCGCTGACATCATAGGCAGCTGGATAAGGTACATACGAGCGATACAGTGATGACTGTTAGATGCTGTCAGTAGTACACACAGGCTCCCAGTCATACTGTCAGCCATGGAAATGAGTCGTACAACACGAACAGCCTTAGTGCTATCCTGTTGACCATCGTCACAAATTATTCACATACGTGTGCCTCAAATATAAGCTGCGGCTACTATTTGAGGGCGGCGTTATTTTTCTCAGAGCTTCCAATTGTGCGGCTACTATTCAATGGTGGCAAGTATTCGAGGGCACCAACTATTTGAGGGCGGCATCTATTCAAAGAAATACGCTATTCCTTTCTGTTACATTCAAATGTTAGATTTGTTCCCAGACTTCCTCGTTTTCAGTTAGTGTTAGGAGCAGAAGTGAAAGGGTGGGATACTATTGTTAATGCTGATAGGGAAGATGTGGGAAGGAGGCTAGCAGATAGCCTCCAATACCACTCACCTCTTCACTTTTCTACAACAGGGTAATCACCATTGTTATTCTGTGAGATAAATTGTTCTAATAGCAAAAATGTAATTATCCAGCACTGTACTCTACCCAATCTCTCTCACTCGAGCTCACTCAGTTACATTTGTAAACAAAACTAACCCTCCAAACAATGACAGAACTAACCCTCCAAACAATGACAGAACTAACCCTCCAAACAATGACAGAACTAACCCTCCAAACAATGACAGAACTAACCCCCAAACAATGACAGAACTAACCCTCCAAACAATGACAGAACTAACCCCCAAACAATGACAGAACTAACCCCCAAACAATGACAGAACTAACCCTCCAAACAATGACAGAACTAACCCCCAAACAATGACAGAACTAACCCTCCAAACAATGACAGAACTAACCCTGAACAGAAACGAGAACTAATCTTTCAAAAAAAGTGATTACGCTTTACATTGCACATGGTACTATGGCATGTAAAAAAAATATCTAGCTTGTTTTTTACATGCCATAGTACCATGTGCAATGTAAAGCGTAATCACTTTTTTTTTCAAGTTCAAAGATTTGGTTGCTAAGCAACATCCAACATGTATGCATGTATGTATGTATGTATGTATGTATGTATGTATATCTGTTTGGGATGTTGCTTAGCGTCCAACTCTAATAATACGAAGAGGAATGGGTGGAGGTGATAATGGATGTGGCAGTAATGTGGCAGTGGGTTGCTAGGGGTAACATCCAACAAATAAGTTACATTCTCTAGACGGAACAGCATTTGCCCTTCAATCTCATGCTGCTCCATCTGGAGAATGTAAGTTTTAGAATTATGTATGTATGTATGTATGTATTATTAAAATTCCAGCTGGGTGAGTGTAAACTCCTAGGCAAAGCTGAGAATATATGAAAACTCACTTAGCTGTAGTCCAAGGTATAGCTACTCCATTACAATGACCTGGTACTGCTTGTAAGCATCCCATGTTCAGCTGTCTTGTTGCCATGGTAATCATTACACTAAATCATCTGTACAAATTCACCACAATTAAATTTCAGTTTCAGTGTGCATGCAAGGTGTTGTGTCAGTAGAATAATCTCCACTTCACCTCTGTTTCTATGGTAACAAGTGATGGGTATTACCTACCTATAAACCCACAGAAATTTGTAAATGATAAACAATGGTGTTAACTACCTTGCATGTATACTAATAACAACAAGGACCAATCAGGTTGGAGAGTATATTACATAATGCAAGGTAGCTACAGGATTTAGGGTTTACAATAACTGCCCTTTTCTTTGGACTCTGCCCTTGGAGTCGGGTGGCTCCTATTTAAGCTAGGCATGCATCATGCAGAACACTTAGACACTTGCGCAGCAGTGTCAGCAGCAACTGTGTGAGCGCTGCCACTAAAGATAATGTACACAGAGTACATACAATATGCACCAGACCTTTACAGCTAGCATGCATGGGGTCTAACAATTTCAGCCAGCTGAAAAATAATTATTTTGGGCATGTGGCCAGCACACCCATGGGAAAAAATCCCTCTAAAAAGCCTCTGTGTGGAAAAATTGTGAGGGGAAAAAACCAAAATGAAAATAACACCCCAGAGGCTACACAGATTTCCTCATAAGCCAATCAGTGACTGTTAGATCTCCCATCTTCCAGGCTCTTCTTTCCTGCACTAAGAAAGACTATAGACACCTCATGATAAGGGATTGGTACAATGCAAACTGGAGCTTCAGGGCTCAACCCCTCTTCTCTGCTTCCTGTAGCAAGATACTTCAGAAAAATATGTTTTGCTTCAGTGGCAGCAGGAGTCGTTGCTGAGAGAATGCTACCTCCCACTCAATGCTTTAAATACACCTAAATCCAGCATTCTACAGTATCTCAGCAATCTTGCATTCCACCATCTCCAATAAACTATCATGCATTCCCCCGTCTTCAATAAACTATCATGCATTCCCCCGTCTTCAATAAACTATCATGCATTCCCCCGTCTTCAATAAACTATCATGCATTCCCCCGTCTCCAGTAAACTATCATGCATTCCCCTGTCTCCAGTAAACTATCATGCATTCCCCTGTCTCCAGTAAACTATCATGCATTCCCCTGTCTCCAGTAAACTATCATGCATTCCCCCGTCTTCAATAAACTATCATGCATTCCCCCGTCTCCAGTAAACTATCATGCATTCCCCTGTCTCCAGTAAACTATCATGCATTCCCCTGTCTCCAGTAAACTATCATGCATTCCCCTGTCTCCAGTAAACTATATTACATCTACAATCTCACTTGTCTTGCATACGTACCTCAATCTCTAGCAGTCCTTGTCTGCACTACCAGCCCCACCCCCCTCACTTGTCTTGCATACGTACCTCAATCTCTAGCAGTCCTTGTCTGCACTACCAGCCCCACCCCCCTCACTTGTCTTGCATACGTACCTCAATCTCTAGCAGTCCTTGTCTGCACTACCAGCCCCACCCCCCTCATTTGTCTTGCATACGTACCTCAATCTCTAGCAGTCCTTGTCTGCACTACCAGCCCCACCCCCCTCACTTGTCTTGCATACGTACCTCAATCACTAGCAGTCCTTGTCTGCACTACCAGCCCCACCCCCTAATGCATGCACAATATCAACAATAGGCGCTTATTTTCTGTCTAATTCATTACATTCAAACGAAAGAAAATACATTTATTGACCATGAATCCCTGGCTACCATGCATTATCTGTTACATAGACCACGGTAACAGCAGATCACAAAAGTCTTGCAACAAACAAGCTGAACAGTGGAAAACAGAAAAATAATCAGATTCATATATGGTAAATTGTTTTCCACTGTTATACTTGCTTGTTGCAAGACTTTTGTAATCTGCTGTACTCACAGAATTTGTAGAAACAGAGGAAGCCATTTACTATTTTGTTTATCACTGTAAAATAAGTGGGTTACTTTGACTCATTGAAGGTAATACATCAATTTCGTCCCCTATTCTGCATGTTGAAAGTGAATCAACAAAGATGGTGAAGGATGTGTGTGATAGCATGTATATGCTTTTGTTTAGCTAGCAGACAAGTGTCTGTGCTCTTCGCTTCCTAATGAAGAAGCATAGGAGTAACTATGTTTGTGAATTCTCTTCATGGAACCCACCATGCAGTTCAATGAGCTCTGAAACTGGGGTAACCACCCCAAGGTTTTTTGAACTGAGTAGTTTCTGCAGTTTTATATGTAGTGCAAAGTAATTTAATATGAACAACTCTTAGCACACTAGCCATGGGATTTATGATTGAATAACCAGCCCTTCTCCTATTGGACTGCACCCTCAGGATCGGGTGGTTATCAACCATATCTATATTAATATGCTATTGTTGTAGTGCATTCACCTAGTGGTTGCTGTATGCATGCACCAATAACTATATACTCTGTGTGCATGAACACACTATATTTCAGTGAGTATTTTGAGATGCAGTCAATCAACCATTCAGCAAACGAAAAAGGCCAAGCCACAAGTTCAAAGCAAAACAGCATAACCCATCGCTTGCAGTACGTAGCTAATTTGCGCGTATAGCTTGCGATAAATGCTGCGGATGCTTAGCAACAATGCTACTAGTCGGTCCGGGTTTTTTTTAACACAATACAGCTTTCTCCACTGCCGGGTCAGCCTTGTTTGGCTAAAAAAACAAAGCAACGGCAAAGTGATGATGCAAGTTCACTCAGTAACCCCAGGCAGCTAACTTTGGAACTGAGGTGGGCGCTTGCACGGGGAAGTTGAACCCTCCTCCATGCCCACCCCCAATTTTTGACACTTGAGTTGTGAGTGCCCGTGGCTCCTATAGTACCGAAGTGCGTTTCAAAGCTCTAATCTGATTGGTTGGGCTAGGGTTGGGTTAGGGTGTTGTTCTTCACAGGTGACAGGAACAACATGAGGGACCTAGGCCATTCAGCCAAAAGAACACATGACACACACTCAGCAGGACAGGAGGAAATAGCTGAATACAGAGCATAATACATAGGTGTTAGGTACAAGCTCTAGGAAAACCAAAACCAATCTACAACCAAATGTACACCTACTTACAATGAAAGGCACTGAAGTGCCAAACTCTCGGTGCAGCAGTGCATGTGATTGTACTTGTGTGTTAACTAGAATCGATCACTGTCTCATGAACAACAGTATCATGAAATTTGCTCTCGAGTTGATATGGCATGCCTTTCGATATCAATTCATTCATAGCATGCAAAACCGTAACGATAATTACAGGTACAGCAGCTTTACACTGCGGGCATACCTTTGTTGGAGGCGTACTTACTGCCAATGGCTAATAATCGAAGAACTCTCTCCCAAGAACAAAATGGCCGCTAGCCACACGGTCCAGATTCATACGCATGCACGTTTTCCGCGGAGTAAAAAATGGCAGACTTACATGTATCATGTAGCCGTACCAACAGGAAACGCTCTAGCTTCGCAACGAAGCATTTTCAGAGAAAATCGCTTAAAATTTTCGACCTTCATCCGCCGCTGAGAAAGTTAGTATCGCCTGATTGTGGCACGAATAATCACGTGAAAAGTGAGATGTTGAGTAACAGACACACACACAGACACACATACACGCAGACGCACAGACTAAGTACCGTAAAAAAAAAGTCAAAAGTTCGCCCAACAGGGAGCATAAGTGAGATACGGTACAAAAGTTTCACAAATGTGCACACAAGCCATGAAATACACAAACAAAGTTCAAGTCAACCAGTTTCAGTCTCTCCATCATGATTTCAAAAGTCATTTCCAAGTTCAGTCTCTCTTGGTGCTCCTCCATAATGTGTTCTGCCGTAACCCTCGCTGCGCATGCGCGCCAAGGGTTACAGAGGTTTTCAGGTTTGCGCATGCGCGACCTTTCCCGGTTCTTTTGCATGCGCTATGAACTCCAAGGTCCACATCGTACGAGGTAAAGTGTCCGTAAGGCACTAATCGAGCAAATTCGAACTGAAGTTTGGTTTTGATGGTGCTCTTGACACCACAACGCACGAAAAACAGAGGGTATTTGTGCGCATGCGTCAGCTGATTTCAAATTTTTGCGGACAACCAACCCGAAAACCTCTGTAATTACTACAAGGTTTTAGTGGGCCGTCCCTATTTCCCAGAACGGAACGGACCGGAACTCTACCCTAAAACACAGAACGGACCTGGTCCAAGCGTCATTGATGCATGCGCAAGACATCTCACCGCTACTTCTACGTTAGTTAGATATGTAGCGAAGGTCTCAGCTTGTTCACTGGCTGCTGCCATTATGTACTGTGCATAGTGAGACGATCTAAGGGTATACACGCATGTAAAATTATACAATGTTATACAGTCTGATTCAGCAAGTAGTATAGGTTGCATATTTGCCTTATTAAAGTTCAATCCACAGTGTCTGAACTTGCAGTATAGAGTATAGGAAATAACTCTACTTGTATACATTTAAGTGTCCACTTCAAACTGGATTACAGCGGAATAAGTATGATTGTGTATGTACAAACTAGTGTGCTGCAACTATCTTGTTGACTTTTTCACTTTTTCCAACATCTGTGTGTTCTCCACATGTACATGTATCTCTCTACCCAATTGAAAAGAACATATATATATACACTGTAAAAATTTTGGGGTTGTTTCGACCTGTTAAGGGTTGTCTGAGTTGCACACATGCATGCATGCATTATATATATATATATATATATAAATTGTACAGAGGAGTAATGATAATCCTATAAAATATCACATTTCAAACAAATAAGCAATTTGTTCAACAAAATGTAAGAAAGTAGCCTGCTGTGATGTGACATACCATAACTAAATTGAGTAATTTGTTCAAGAATTTGGGATGTGACATTACAAATTTGTTCCTTACTATGTAATGTCACATCAAAGCATAGCTCGATTTCATGAACAAATTGCTCAATTTAGTATGTCATATCAAAGCAGGCTAATTACGTTCAATTTGTTAAACATGTGTGCAACTCAGACACCCTTTAAAATGGTTGAAACAACCCAAAGTTTTTTAGAGTGTAGTAAAGTGTTCAGTGTTGTTTATTGTTGCAGGAATTCATCCCTGTGTATTAAAAATGTCCCTGGAGGAGCAGTTGTAGTAGCCTGGTACCCGGCGCAGAGGAAGAGCGCCTGGTACACACTGATGCGCTTCCGGTTAATTAAAAATGGCGTTGCTCACGTTTATGACGTTCACACTGTTTAGGCGCTATAGGGGCGTGTGCTCTGACGAAATGTAAGTAGTAAAGATCCTGCATGGCCCATTTAGCGAAAATGGCATCGTTGTGCCGCCTTTGCGGATCCTACGGCCACCATAGAGTAGCATTGTTTGGTAAAAAGGCTAGCCAGGAAAGACTAGCATCAAGGATAAGCGCTGTGTTGGATATAACGTTGAACGATGACGACGGCTTACCGAATCTCATGTGTGCGAAGTGCAAGCGGAGAGTTGAAAGTTTAGAGAACCATACTTGGGATCGCAAGTCGCTGAAGGGCTTGAGAAATCGCTTGCTGAAAATCCGAACTTTCATTACACGCCATTATATTATCCTGACAAGTTTACTATATCGAGTCCGAACTCTGACGTCACATGACACGGAAGAATCAGAAAATAGTCCGGAGTCCCCACATCTTGGGGAGATTAAACGCATGCGCAAACAGTGTGTACCAGGCGCTTCTCCGTTTTTCGCGCGCGCCGGGGACGAGGCTACAGTTGTAGCTGTGCATGTGTTGATGCTTAGGACAGACTTATATGTATACTCCACAACAGTACAATTTTCAGTTTCTGGATATGGAGATATAACCATCATAGTTGTACTGAAGTAAGGTATAAGGTGCATAGAGTAACTTGGAAATGCCTAACGCACTTTCTTCAGCTCCACCACAACCGTGAACACTATTAGACAAGCTTTGTGGGATGGTGTTGCAAGGTATACATTTGCACACTTCCTTGTCGTGGGTAGCAAGTCTCTTGCTTTATCATGCATGCAGGCAGATGTATAGACTTTTGACAAATGCACAGGCTCAACAAACAGATAAATTTTGGTAGGTATTCTAAGCAAAGTTTGGTGCTGTCACATGCCAAAAGTAAAGTACACAGTATTGTGTAGCAATGTTTGCATGCAAATTACAAAAAGATGCAAACAGAACATGCCTCAAAGGCATGTACAGTGATAAACTAGAGTGCAGATGAACAACCCAGCATCGTATTTGTATGTGCATTACTTCTAGGCAGTATCATCATGTGCGAAAACAAAAACCCAGCAAATTCAGAAACTAGCTATATATATAGCTTTTGTTGACTGATGCCATATACTTACTAGCTAAGTCGGTATAATTATACGTGCATATCCTTTTAAACGTCTCACCATGCACAGTATATAATGCCAGCTGCCACTGGACAAGTTCAAATCTTCGCTACATAACTAAACTTACTTTGAGGTAGCGGTGAAATGTCTTGCGCATGCGTCGGATCTCTTGGTCCGTTTTATGGTTGCGTTTCGGTCCGTTCCGGTCCGCTCCGTTCCGGAAAATAGGGACGGCCCAAGATTCCGTTATCAGAGTCCGCATTTTCCGGTATCCCTACGTATACGATAGGTTACGGGAGTATGCAGACACTGTCAATGAGCAGGCGCACACAGCCGCCGTAATATAAATTGGCTCGCCGAAAGCGCTGTTCTAGTGACTGAAAGTGCGAAGTGGCAATACTTGCAGCGAGAGGGGAAACGGTACAAGATGGTGGATAAATCATCATGGTCGTGCCGTAAGTTGGTTTTCTGCCGTTAGTAAAACTAACTTGCCATTTGTCAAAGGTATTTATAGCTAGCTAGCTGGCTATCGCTAGCTACCGTGAAATCTTCTGTTTGTGAGTAGCTAACTTGAATCTTTATAAGCCGTCAAGTAACCAATACGTTTACAGTTAGGATAAGCACTTGAGCAGTTTAGAATCACTGTGCAAACACGTCCTTCACGGTAACATTAACAACTTGAGTTCATGGTTCAGTCCGTGTTGTTGTATCTGCAGTGACTGCTGTTGCCAGATGGTTCGTGGCCGTATATAGAAAGACGTCGGGCTGGTCGGGTTTTGGCCCGACCACTTTTTCTCAGACTAAACGCGCACATGCATGTGCACTTTGAATACACGTCTAAACGGCTGCCCATCATCTTAGACTCTACAAATTTCACCGACAAAAAGGCAACGTTGCGTTAGGATTTTCAGCCATTTCGGTTTACTCGATGGTTTACTGCGATGAAGCCCGTGCTATATACCTGCGGCACGTTCGCGCAGCTAACTTCATACGCAGAATCTGAAATCACTGGCCTTGTTCCTCAGGCTCCGTCCAGCTTTCCATCATTTGCAGTATACGTACTGCCAGCGAC
The DNA here is from genome assembly GCA_949130485.1 of Agelas oroides. Classification (NCBI taxonomy): domain Eukaryota; kingdom Metazoa; phylum Porifera; class Demospongiae; order Agelasida; family Agelasidae; genus Agelas; species Agelas oroides. Next base: position 16,754,985 of record OX422183.1, on the reverse strand, counting down.
AGAAAGCTGGGCGGGAGCCTGGGAACAAGACTACTCATTCAGCACTCAATGTGAATCAGAATCCTGCTTGCTGATGATCACAGCTAAGAAGAGATCTCCGAGCAATTATTTTTTGCTGCGGGGGCATGCCTTTCATATGTAACCTTGTGGTTACTGTGCGCACTAAGTTGCGCGCGCAACCTGCGATCACTACCTCATGGAGAGTACGTGTAGCAACTATTGAAATTCTGTTTGCTAAGAATTGCAGAATTGCAGAACGTATGAGATTTGGGGCTAAAAATGGCCTCGGAAGCACTCCCCTAGCGTCTAATTTAACAAAGTCTTCCTGGGGTAGTATGCCCCCAGACCCCCCCCTGGAGATACTACGTGCGGTGTGTAAAATTCGGCCACAACGACTCGGCTTCGCGCGGTGTTGGCACACATGAATTCGCAGCTGTTCTTTGAAGCCGATGAGATCGCAGAGAAAAGCGGGTGTACGTGATGCTGAGCGCAACCGGAGGGAGGACATATGCAGTCCTGCATGTAATATTTCTGTCCCCGACTCTGTCAAAAGTGAAGTCGTTCAAGGATGTTGTCAGTGGCCGTATCTTCATCAGCATTTTTTTGAGCCTGATGAAGAGAATGTTGAAACATTGCAATAATAAACTTGTCTGGTGAAAGTCTGTCAAACCTCGTCCATTGATCATGCACAATACCAGAACAACACACTGAATAGCCCTGTTTACACTAGCACTTTTAAACCAGTTTCAAAATAAGTCAGTTTGAAATAGCCCTGTTTACACTAGCACGGTTAGACCAGTTTCAAACATGATGAGTCAGTTTGAAATAGCCCTGTTTACACTAGCACGGTTAGACCAGTTTCAAACATGATGAGTCAGTTTGAAATAGCCCTGTTTACACTAGCACGGTTAGACCAGTTTCAAAATGAGTCAGTTTGAAATAGCCCTGTTTACACTAGCACGGTTAGACCAGTTACAAACATGATGAGTCAGTTTGAAATAGCCCTGTTTACACTAGCACGGTTAGACCAGTTTCAAAATGAGTCAGTTTGAAATAGCCCTGTTTACACTAGCACGGTTAGACCAGTTTCAAAATGAGTCAGTTTGAAATTAGTTCAGGGCAGCTGTGTTAACTCTTTTACCCCCGACGCGCATGCGCAGAAATCAATCTCGTAGCCACGAGACAAGATATTGAAAAAATGGCGATTTTGTATCATCATGATTCATAGCGTTATAACTTGTAAACTAGCTGAGTTCACAGGTTGATTGTTAGGCTTAGTTTGATCAAAAACAAACCTGCTTTACTCAGGAAGTAGTCATACGAGTTGATGGTGAAGTTCGACTAAGCCACTGAGAACGGATGAAGGGCGGGTACTCGCTATCCATTGGAAATGACGGGAAATCCGTGGCCAAACTCCCAGCGAAGGTACGTTTTCATTGTTGTTTAGATGATTAGCTAGAAACAATTCTGTAGAACTAGTTGCGCGCGCGTAGGATACAAGCAGTTCTGTGACGATGCTAGGTTCAACACGGTCGGCAGCCAAACTTCGAACGCGATTTCCAGGGAAAGGACACCCCGGCTAATTATGCTTCGATCGACTTCCTGTGGCTTATAATAACTATGTACTAAGTCAAAAACGCGCAGCTGTGGCGATAAATAGCCGGAAGCTAACTTGGGCGCTTACGGGCGCTATCGGTTGTAAAAAAATTCCGGGCGCATACGGGCGCTATCGGGTTTAAACACCCCAATGCACTTTGGAGGCCACTTTCTGTAAACCGCATAATGGCGTGGGTTGGCCAAACCAGTTTAAATCGATTTGAAACAGTTTAAGTGCTAAATTAAGCAGGGCTAATGACCTTCTCAAACCGTCTTGATTGCATACAGGCAAGTTTGTGACATACTAATTTTATTCATGAACATGTACCCGTAACCTTAAGCTACCAAAGCTTCTGAAAGGGTTTGTTTGAAAGATTTGCAGCGAATAGCTTTGCAATACAGCCATTTGTCTTGCTGGGCCCCAGACAGCTCTATAACTATGGCCTATAGGGCATTCTACACATGGGTGGTCTCAGCACACAGCCTGGCCTGTAATGCACAATCTTTACTTGAAGTAGCTTAGGGAAAACATGGTGAGTTGCCATACATATAGGCAGCTGTAATATTTGCATGCTACCTCTGAGAACCCTCACTTGTTAGCTTCATGCTATTGATTGTCTCACATACTCCTCTTCACCCATGCTGTACTTGTTCATTGCATATATATTACTGTAAAACAAAATTGTTTCAGCAAATTCTTTGGTACTCTAATTGCGCGACTATCCTTCCTATGCTAATTCAAAGATGTAGTGCTTGTGAAACATTTGTGGGAGGCTAGTAAAGTTTATTCAAGTACGTATCAGCTCCCACTGCATGAATCCTTTTCTAGCACCGCATTCATAAAATTTGCATAGTAAAGATAGTCACGCAATTGTAGTAGCTAACCAAATACTTTGCTAAAATATCCTGTAGTGTGGACAAGTGAATGTGAAAGTCCTGATACAGAGTTTGTTACGTATTCACGAAAGAGTGTAGCTATTTACAGTAAAATTCACATACATACATTCATTATATTTCACAGAAGCCTAACTTTTTGTGCTTTTATAATATTCGTGATTCAGGATAGCGTGGTGACCACACCACATACTAACGTGCGTAACGTTACTTTCGCGAGTACAGACCAACTCAACAAAATACCACAAGTTTTTCCACTGCCAAAATTTCAACTATTAATAGTACTCTATATAGTGCAATTTTTTTTTTGTGAGTTTGCGGTAAAACCAGGCTACTTACAGAATGCAGCTGAATTCAAAGGTGACAGAGATTCTTATGCTACTTCAGCTGTGTATTCAGCATGCATGGTATCTTCCCTTGAGTAGCTACTTGTGACATGCGTAAGCCAGCACAATATGTATGACAAACCAGGTTGTGTGTTCACAGAGAATAGAGGTCAGCAGGGGTCAACTTAGCCTGTGTGTACAGTCAATATGTGGAATTTGTGCAAGCAGAATTTTACGATTTCTCCACCATTATGTTGTATTTTATCTGGCCCAATGTTTTATTTGTGGGAATAGTCGATATCTCTTTCCAAAGCACACTGGAACTGGCAAATATGCCAGACCAACCAATCATTTAAACTTCCACTTTGTACCTTTAGCGGTCACCTACAAACTTTTCCCATGATGAAATCAAAGACAATGGGATTTTTTCTCACTCAAACCCAACAATGCACTCCAGCACCCTTCTGGCAAATTCCACATGGGTTACTTCTGGGAACAGAGCTCCTAAGTGGCTATTATGTGGCTTTCTCGGAGGTAGCTATCTGGCACATACTACTCGATCTACACAGTGCATGTGACTCTACTGAAGTGCATTTGAAAAATGTTCAGAATGCTTGGCAGAACAAGTTCTAGTGTTACAGACCATGCATATCACATCACGCTTTGGTAATTGCATTCCAAGGTCCTGCAATGTTTACATAGATACAACTGGCTTCCGGTTTATGGTACAATAATGGCTGCCACAGGTGTGATTTATGCAGCACATGCAAAACAGTTGGATCCAATCCTTAACATGCATGAGGTGGGTTATATTGTAGATTTCTCTACATTATAACATGACAACCAGACCATGTGCAGAAAATAAGATTTTTACTCTGCACATATCACTGTAAAAACAAAACTGTGGTTTTAGCAAATTATTTGGTTGCTACAATTGCCTTCCTACGCTAATTCAAAGAATACATTCTGTGGGAGGCTAGTAAAGTTTACTCAAGCATCAACTCCCACTGTATGAATCTTTTTCAGCACTGTATTCATAAAAATTTGCATAGTAAGATAGCCTCGCAACTGTAGCATCCAATTACTTAGCTAAAATAACTGGGTTTTTTTTTTTGCAGTGTGCCACTGTCCAAGGGCTTATCGAACTACGTACAGGAAATATTTTGGTGGCACTTTTGTAGTTGGAACACCCATATCACAGCCACTTTTTCAAGTGGTTACACTTTGAACCTAGGTATGTTTTAGAGGTAGAACCTGCTACCTTGCTGGAACTAGTCCCATTTCTCTAGCTTCTCTGTAGTTGCAGATAAAAAGCGAATAAGTCTCTCTGTCTAGAACCTGTGAGAGTTACCATGCTTTTCCCATCTGTTCTTTGCATACTGCAAGTGATCAAAACTGGAACCAGGGAAGGCATGGGAGCATAAATAAGCCTACTATGTTTCAACGAAGCTTTTAAGTTTACAAGCTCAATATTGGACTACATTCATCACCGCAGTAGCTGCTTGTGGGCTGTTACTGCTTAGAGTCTGAATCCAGAATTCTGTATATGTACAAAACAGCCTGCCATAGTTAATTATTTAATCAATGTGAAAACAACATTGTTGTTTTAGCAAATTATGCTGATTACAATAGTTGCTAGGCCATCCCTCCCATGCTAATTTTAAAGAATCTAGTGCTTACAAAATATAAGTGCCGTTTACTTCTACCGTATAGCGGGACATGCTTCCGCAAGAATCGAAACCACAAAAAAATGAACTAAGCTAGATGGAAATTGATGATGTCATTATGTGCATATACGTCGATACGAACTAGTGCCCATGTGAACGAGATGGTTCTCTACTGTCTGTCTGCCCTTTAAATGGTCGCTGTAGAGAAGAATCAGCCTGATACTGTAGTAACTGTACAAAATGCCAACAAACCTGTAAGAGATGCTCCGAAGTTGTCGAAGTCGAGATCAGCAGTGCTGAATCCAACAAGCCAGTTTCTCGCCCACAGCAGCAGTCCTGATACTTTCATAATTGTGAAGGCCTCCACACAAAAGGAAGACTAGGCTGTTGCTGCACAAGCTTCTTCGCTTCGTCGTTCAGTGTCATTTCTTCGCTTTGCATGTTGGGCATGGCCATCAACTGGTAGGGGTGTGGTCAGAGCATCACGCATTCGCTCCGTGAAAATAAAAACCTCGAAAATTTCTTCTGAAGAGTCTGGGGGCAATTTCACGAAATTTTGCACCAGCAAAAATTTCCCGCTATACGTATTTCAAAATCACACATTTTTGTGGTACTGATTATGTGTAGGGTACTTATAATTATGGTGTATTATACCACAGGGTTAAATTATACAGTAGTGCAAAGGCAGCTGTCATGATGCTGTGGTACTAACGAAGCTACCGCTAGAGTGAACTGCTTGACTAGTCTGCACTTACAAACGGACCTACTGCCATCTGCTGTCAATCTTCGGCATCACTGTTAACGGCTGCACGACCAACCGCCCAAACTGCTACACACAGTTTGCTTTATGTAACATTGTTAGCATCAGGGCAATCATCCCGATTGTAGCCAGGTACTGTGAAGTTGTATCTTCCCACTGGTACCAGGGCTCCAGTATTGCTGCTGCTGCTGCTACTCCTGGAACAGCTAGCTAGCTACTGCTATCTATGTTTAGTCTTCAGTGAAACTCTACCCACAGACCGGCCGGGCGGAAGGGTACTAATATTCATCGAGTACCTATGTTCTGTGGATAATACACCTGTATAATTGGAAAATTTGATGAGCATTGAATTTGCCAAACAGAGTTTGCTACGAGTGTGCAGCACGAGTAACAATGCCGACAGCAACAAATGAGTGATATTTATTCCGGTACAGCTTGATACTATGGTGATAATGGTTTTATCATATGCACGTTCGATTTCATTGCACGTTCAGATGCAGCGCACATGACTTGTAGTACCTGATATGGATTCTTGCGTGACTTGTAGTACTGATATGGATTCCCGCGTGATCGACTTGTAGTAAAAAATATGGCTTTTTATAACTACATGCAGCTGCAAGGCTTCCCCATTGAGTCCTATGCATTCACATGAGTTAGACGTATGATAAACACTCTAATATTTGATGGCTGCTTTCCACAGTAACTTGTATAATGTTTTGGAAAAAGCTCAAAGATAGGAATTTCAATTAACAAACAGGATATTTGTTGCTACCTGAGAAAGATCTTGGGATTTGTTCAAGAGGACGGGCTAATGCTTAAATATATAGACCATTAACATGCTACCAATACATTTTGAAGCCCCTCTCAGTCATCATCACACATATATTTTAATTACCTACTCCATTACCTTTGATTTGTTAAAAATATAACCTTGGCTATGCTATTGGTATTCATAACTTATAGGTCGTGGTCTGTACATAACACCAGTATGTGCATTCCAGTCAGCTAAAGCTAGTGACAACTTTGAACGTGCATGTGTCCATCAAATTTGACACTTGATTGCAGGTCTTGCAGTAGCTAGACTGATCAGTCTTTGATACCCCAAAAATAGTTAGGTGACAAACGGCAAAACCTTAGCTCAAGATTTGGCCACCTAGACACTTAACATCTTAAAATCTTGATAAAGTATTCATCTTATCCTTCTCTAGATCTTCCGTGTGAACCCCACACAAGACCTCTAACACCATCAGAAGAAAGATTCATGATTCTAGCTCAGAGGTATCCAAACACTGGAGCCTTTAATGAACACTGCGGCTTTGAAATTGAAGGTGAACTGAATATTCCTATTCTTCACCAGAGTGTGCTGATAGTATGTTCACGCCACGTAGCTTTGCGTTCACGTGTTGTATTGACATCTAGAAATGCCGTGATGGAGGTTGTGCCGCATGTTAATATCCAAGTGCCAGTGTATGACATGTGTACAGCAACGGAGGAAAGTTTGGAAAAGAAAGTAAGAGAAATGGCCCAGCTTCCTTTCAACATTGAAGAACCTCCCCTGTTTCGTTTGCAGCTGTTCCAAATTCAAGCACGAAAATGGCTTCTGGTCATGGTCATGCATCACATCATCTCTGATGGCGATCCAAGCTTCACTATATTTGCAAAGGAGGTTGGTGCATGCTATGAAGCAATTCTTGGAAACAAGACTCCTACTCTAGCAGCACCCATCAATCCATTCCTTGGATTTGTCCCAGCTCCAAAGCAAGAACAATTGTATTTCTGGACCCAAAAACTTAAGGGAATTGCCAATGTTGTAAATCTTCCATGGCAACACAATCCCTTGAAGAAGTTGACCTTCCAGGCTGAGACAGTAACCACTTCTGTCCCAGCACAAGTAACAGAAGAACTGACAAAGTTAACAAGTGCATACCAAGAGATTGAAGCTCTACTGCTTTCTATCTTTCAGCTCCTACTCCATAAGTACAGCGGCCAAACAGATATATCTGTTGGCTATCCAACTTACAACAGAAGTGAAGGAAACAAAAACTTTGATACCATTGGTTATTTTGGTAATCCTGTTGTTGTACGAACAGACTTCAGAACACCTCAGAGTTTCTCTCAATTATTTGCAAAGGTAAGTGAAAATCTGAATATGGCATTTCAGAACAACTGTCCATTTCAGGATGTTGTGGGGGCTGTTGATCCAGAGTGGCACAAGAATGCACGCACTCCTCTTTTCAATACCCTTTTTGTATTTGGAATGGTACCAGAAGTCATCTTGGCAGGTGACATTCAAATCAAGCAAACACAAATTGATCTGGGTCTTGTACCATATGACATTATTCTAACTGTTAGGCACAGCTCTGACAACAGTTTATTGTGCTCTCTGCAATACAATTCAGAGATATTGCACGGAAAGGTCATGGCTAGTTTCTTAAAGTGCTTTGTTTCCCTTTGTAAGTCAGTCCCTCATGACCCAACCTGTTGTACCACTTCCATTCCAATGCTGTGTGGTGATGAAGTACCACAGGAAATCAAGGCTCTCAACTTAGAGACGGCTTATAGCAATTATCCAAAGGAAATGTGCATTCATGAGATATTTAGAGAATGTGCCAAAATGTACCCTCAATCAGTGGCAGTTAGTGAGGTCAATGAAGGAATGATCCTGACATACCATGAGCTCAATGTGGTTTCTGACAACATAGCCTTGAAGCTCCTAAAGGATGTTAAACCCAGAGAGAGTGTTGGACTACTAATGGAGAGGAGTGCAATCGCAGTTGTTTCAATCCTAGGGATTCTGAAGAGCGGTTGTTCCTATATTCCTATAGACACACAGTCTACATCACAGCGAATCAAACTTTGCATTTCAGAGTGCAGTATTAAATATATCTTTTGCAGCAGAAAATGTGAAGCCATGATACCAACCCTTGAACTAGGGTCTACTGTTGCAGTGCAAGTCATAGACAAAGAGATTTTATCTGAACCAGCACCAGAAAAGGAAACAGTTGTTTCCCTTTCCTCACAAGAAGTTGCATACACAATGGTCACATCAGGGACAACGGGCAAACCTAAAGCTGTGGATGTTCCACACATGGCTGTTGTTCGTATTGTCCGTGGCAGCAACTATATTGAATTTGGGGGTACAGATGTGTCTTTGCTACATTCTCCATTAAATTTTGATGCCAGCACCTTTGAGTTATGGAGTGTTCTTCTGAATGGTGGAACACTTGTAATTTCAACACAAGAAAGATTGTCACCAGCTGAACTTGCTAAACAAGTGTACAGTCATGATGTTACTATGGTGTGGCTCACTTCTGGATTGTTTAATGTAATGATGGACCTTCACATTAACATGTTTTGTAAGGTACATCACATTCTTACTGGTGGGGATGTTGTCTCTACTGACAAAGTCCAGTTGGCACAAACAAAGCTTCCTTCATGCTCTTTCTACAACATGTATGGGCCAACAGAGGGTACAACATTCACAACCTACTACATTGTACCAGACAATTTCTCAAGAGCTTCAGTGGCTCAAGTACCAATTGGTATCCCTGTCTCCAACACAATAATCTATATCCTTGATGACAATCTAATGCCTGTACCAACTGGCATGAGTGGTAAACTTTATATTGGAGGTGATGGAATTGCCAAAGGTTACAGAAATGAAACACTGAACGACAAGGCATTCATCATCCCACCCCCTCACATACTAGCTGTTTTCCCAGAAGAAGGAAAGTTATACAACAGTGGAGACATAGTGAGGGTCCTACCAGATCCTCTAAAGAATGATGCACCTGTTGTACACTTTCTTGGACGATGTGACCAGCAAGTCAAAGTAAGTGGAATCCGAGTGGACCTTACTGAAGTTGAGAACACCCTCCTACAATATCTCGCTATACAGCATGCATCGGTGATCGCAAAGAATGATAAAGCAGATGAAAAGCACTTGGTAGCCTATGTTGTATTGGACCGGGATGTGAAAGCAAGTGACTTACAGAGTCACATGAAGCAGCACTTACCTGCATATATGGTTCCTACTAAATTCTTTGCTATTGATCAGATCCCACTCAACACCAATGACAAGGTACACCAAAAACAGTTGCAGACACTGGAAGGATCATCAAAATTTCAAATTTTGCTTTCATCTAGCCACAGAAAACCAGAAACAGCAAATGAGAAGTGCATTGCACAAGTTTGGGCCAGTGAGTTGCATGTTTCAGAAGAAGTAATCACAATGCGGTTTGACTTTTTTGAAAATGGAGGTCACTCTTTGGTAGCTCAAAGAATGGTATCAAGACTATCTGATATACTGGATGTAAATGTCAGTATCACTACTGTCTACTGTCATCCAGTCTTTGAAGAATTTGTTAAAGCGGTTACACCATCACAATGCTATACCAAAGAGGAGTGTACTCTGAACATGGAAAATCTGTCAGCTCTTTCCTTCCAACAAGAAGAATTTGCTCTGCTGGAGAGGATTGGAAAATACTCAACTGTAAATAATGTATTTGCTGCACTTTTGCTGCACGAAGAATTGGATAAAGACACCTTTGAGACAACATTGAACAAAGTGGTCCAGAACCACCAGATTCTTCATTCTCTATTTCATGATACAGAAGGAACAACAGAGACTATCAGATCACCTTTGCTTTGTACAGTGCATGTTACCACCACCACCCTGAAGAATGGAACCACTATTGAAGACATGTACCCATCAATCAATGAATACATCTCAGAAATGTTTGACTATGAGCGTGGACCTCTGATGAGATGTCAGTTGTATGAGATAGAAAAGATGACAGTGGTTGTCTTTGTGCTTCACCACATCATTGCAGATGACATCACAGCCTGGCTAGTCATGCAAGAAGCAATTTCTCACTCCAGTATTGCTGCTCAAGAGAAGAAAGATGCATATCAACTGTATGTGTTGCAGCAAAAAGCAAAACAAGGCACACCAAAACACAGTACAGACCTTTGCTACTGGGAGGACAAACTTGCAAAGGCTTCAGTGTTGCCTAATTTTGAGATATATCAAGATGGAATACCTTTAGGCAGTAGGGCTAGCTTTCCAGTCAACATTCAGTTTCTTTCTGTCAAACAGGCCTGCTCTCAATACAATGCATCTCCTGTGGAGGTTGTGTTAGCTGCCTTCTACCTCAGTATCCATACCTTGACAGGGTCTAATCATGTCTATATTACATCACCATTTTCAAACAGAAATGACAAAACGACCTCAAGACTCATTGGTCCTACAGCAAACAGGGTTGTACTCCACTTAAAACTGCCGGAAAAGTGCACACCAAAGTCATTTCTGCAAATGATAAGAAAGGAATTAGCAGAGACATTACAGTACCAGCATGTACCAGTAAAGGCACAGTATCCACTAGTGGGGTTCAGTTTTACCACTCTCTCATCTGAAGTCCTCCCAGATAGAGGAGAACCTCTGTGGATCCCCTACTCAAATATTCCAGAGGACCAGCTGATATTTATGGACATCAAAGCTACAAGCAATGAAATCAAAGGCTTTCTGCATTATGATCAAGGGTATATTCAGCAAAGCTACATGCTTGGATTTCTACAAATCCTTGAAGAGTCCATTACCTTTATCTCAAAAAGTGAATCTGATGGTCAAATGCCTAACCCCATCCCCCCTGCACTACATGGACCAGGCTCCAGCATATGTAGTGCACCTTTCAGGAGGCTGTTTTATAACAGAAAGTTGCTCAATATTGGAAGGATTGAAGATGAAATCCTTAGAGATGTTTCTGTTCGAGACTGCCACATAGCTGTTGTCAAAGAGGGCAACAATCCCAAAGTCTACATATATGTTCAGGCAAACAGAAACAGAAGGATTAATGATGACCAAATAATGAGGCTTGCAGGAACATTACCACCCAATGTGGTTATTACCCAAGTGTCTAGCTTACCAAGGAATGAGCAAGGACAGATTAGCGAAGATGAACTACAGAAGATCCTTGTACTAGATCCAATACTCCAGAATCAAGTCTTGTCTGCAGTAACAAAGTACATCCCTTGTGCCAAGGTTTCTGTGAGGAAAAGACACAAGTCAAAGCGCAATAGCAAATCCGTAGCAGCTTTACCTTCAGTAAACAAAAGGACACAACCAAGCAAACTGGAGGAGGAGAAATCAAATGACAAGAAGCCTATACCCTCACTGTTGCAAGTAATGGAAGGTATCACACCAAAACAGTCAACGATTGCACACAAGACAGAACCATCTACAACAATGGTAGCAGCATTACAAAGAACAGCATCAAATTATCCTACAAAGGGCATCACATTCATAGAGGAGGAGTGTACACATTTCATGTCATATGCTGAGCTATACCAATCAGCTCTTCAGTACAAATCAGCTTTTGAGTTATTTGGCCTAACAAAGGGAAGTTTTGTCATTCTTCTCATCAGCAAGCCCAGAAAGCTTATCCCTTTATGGTGGGGATGTGTCCTACATGGAATTGTTCCCACAATAGTTGCCAAAGCTTTGACTTACAAGGAAATATCTGGAAAGACTGAAAAGCTTCACCATGTTTGGAAGACACTCAATCAAGCCACCATATTTACTGATGATTTTCCCGAGGACATCAAGAATTTGCAGCAATTCTATCCAGAATTTCAAAATGCAAAAGTGGTTTCACTATCTGCTGTGGAAGCTAACAAAATTCGAGGAGTGTGTGATGTCATGCTTGACAACTCATCTCCTAATGATTTGTTGTTCCTTCAGTTATCATCTGGCAGCACAGGGGCACCAAAATGCATTCAAGAACTCAACAACAGGGTTATATGCCACATTATCTCATCAACACGTGCCAACAACTACTCTCACACTGATCGGACTCTGAGCTGGATTCCTATGGATCACGTGGTACCAATACTGACATTCCACCTTAAGGACACCTTCCTTGGATGCAGTCAACATATGGTTGATGTATCAATTGTACTATCAAACCCCCTGAACTGGTTGAGACTTATAACAGAATACAGTATCACTCACACCTGGGCACCAAACTTTGGCTATGCTTTGGTGGCAAAATCAGTAACTGAGGCTAGTGAAGAAGAGAAGCAGACTATTGAGTTGTCTACACTTAAGAGTTTGATTAATGCAGGTGAAATGGTCACCCCTGGCACAATTCGAAGTTTTCTACAAGCAACTGTTCCAATGGGCCTCAAAGAATCCACAGTTCAGCCATCCTTTGGTATGGCTGAGACAGCAACATGTTTCACATACCACAACACTGTAGGGCTAAAGAGTAAGTCATGGACCCACCAGTATGGCGACTATGAATTTGTGAACCTTGGTCCACCAATGCAAGGAGTTGCTATTCGTGTCACAGATGAGATGGGATGTGAACTTCCTGATGGAGAAATAGGAGAGTTAGAGATCTGTGGTGATGTCGTCACTCCTGGATATCTCTTCAATGAAAAGGCCTCAAATGAACTATTCAGAGATGGATGGATGCGTTCAGGAGACCATGCCTTTATTGTGAATGGAAATCTCTTTATTACAGGTCGAATTAAGGAACAAATAGTACTTAGAGGTGTCAAGTACTTTTGTCATGAGATTGAAGAAAAGGTAAATCAAGTGGAAGGTGTGACCCCAACATATTCTGCAGCATTTGGTGTGGAGAATGTGGAAAAGGGTACTGAAGAATTGGTGGTTATCTTCTGTCCTAGTGATCCAGACTCATTACCCAAACATGAACTCCACAGAATCATTAAGAAAATTCACCTGACGATCAACAAGTACTTTGGAATTGTGCCATCCCAGTATGTGGTTCTTACACAAACCCAATTTCAGAAAACGACAAGTGGAAAGATTCAGAGAGTTGCCATGAAGAAGAATTACGTTGAAGGGCACTACATTAGCAGCACTGTGTCATCTTGGTTGCAACCGCCATCAAATTTGCACATACCAGTCCATACTCTTACATGGGAGCCATTCACCCTGCAGACTGCAGAAAGCCAAAGCAAGAGAGTGTTTGTAATCCTTCACCTGGAGGGTAGTGAGCTCTTCAGCCTTATTGAAGAAAAACTAAAGAACAAACAATGCATACCAGTGTCCATTTCCCACCACAGAAATCAGTTGATTCTTTCAGAGCCAACTTCTGGAACACTTATAACTCAAAAGGCCAGCAAACTGTCTTACATTGAGGCATGGTATAAGCTGTTAAGTTTGTGTGGCTTCATCGACATAATTGTGAACATTGTACCATACGATAATCACAGAGACAGAAGTGAAATGAACCTCTCCTCTCCTTGGTCAGATGAGCATAATCAACAGCTGTTGTACCTTCTGCAGAGTTTAGAAGTTTTGCCAAAACACTTGCAGATCAAGCTTCTTAATGTCACATCGCAGTCTGCTTGTGTCACAACATCTGATTTCCTGCAGCCCACAAGGAGTTTAATGTCCTCATTAATTAGTGTAGCTACAAAAGAATTGGCAGACCAGTGTTGCTTGCTAGAGGTTGATTTGCCAGAATGTCAATGTACCAGCGATACAGACCTCAACACTTTATCTTGTGCTATTATCCAGGAAGCACTTTCCACTCACAAGGAAACCCAAGTAGCTTATAGAAATCTGCAACGTCATGTACCTCGATTGAAAGAAATTGATTTGTTTGAGATTGCTTCAAAAGAGCAGAAAGTCTTACCTGAGGGAGGAGTGTACATTTTGTCAGGTGGTGCTGGAGGTGTGGGACGTTTCCTTTCTGTCTATTTGCACAAATATTTCAATGCAAAGTTGGTCCTAATTGGTCGTCACTCTAAGACAAGCACAAACGTCCAGGACTGCCTCACATTCCTCGATGGACATGGTGTACAATACACTTACATTGAAGGGGACATCAGTAGGGAGGAGACTACTGAAAACATACTCAGAGTGAGCAAGGGTCAACAGATCTGTGGTGCGTTCCACCTTGCAACTGCATATGAAGAGAAAAGCATCAAAGATTTGACAGTTGAAGATTTGAAGACTGCTATGATAGCCAAAGTGAAAGGAGCTCTCAAGCTGTATGAATTCTTGTATCAGAATTCAAAGAATGCAGTACTGGTTCTGTTCTCTTCGGTTTACAGTGTCCTACCAGCAAAAGGTCTAACCACATATTCAGCAGCTAACAAGTTCCTTGAAATGTTCCACCATCACTGCAGTGCTACTAAAGGTGATCACAACATAAGAACACTTTGCATTAGCTGGCCAGTTTGGAAGAACACAGGCCTAAGCAAGGGGCACACCATTAGTGATGTTGGAGAAGTGCTGGGCATGAACACCCTCGAACCAGACACTGCACTACAACTTCTAGATCCACTCCTTCAACAAGAAGGCCCAATATATGTGGGCCTTTTGGGCGATGGTCCTATACCTATCAGTCATGAAACAGCTAAGAAATTTGGGTTACCACAAGATGAATTACTGATAACAATTGATAAAAGTACCATTGATGAACAATTTATCCCAGAAGGCTTGGTCACTGCACTTCAAATGGAAGGCATCAAAGACACATTTGGCAACAGCCTTGACACTACCAAAATACAAATCCACTTATCCAGTGCTGATGTCCAGCAGAATGACCACATTGATGCTGAGGTGCACTCCTACATACTAACACAGTGGAAACAAATCTTGAGCATTTCAGAAGAAAAACATCTCTCCACAGAAAACTTCTATGAAGTGGGAGGAGATTCTCTTCAGATTGCACAGCTAGTGTCCAATTTGAATAAAGCTTTCAAAGTTTACCTCTCACCTCTAGATATTATGGAGCATCCCACAGTCTCTGACCTTGCTTTGGTGGTATCAGGTTTGACATCGGTAGAGAAGACACCAGTGAAGCCAACCTATAGCCAAGCAGTGATCACTTCACATAACATGTGGCACTTGACACATGGAAGCCAGCAAAGTCAATCAACTGATGTTCATCTGTTCTGCTTACCGTACATAGGAATGCCAACACATCTTTTCAAGAACTGGTCTTTTCCTGGAATGACGGTATGGAGTACTTTCTACCCTGTGGTGCCATGCACCATGGAAGATCTAGTTTCCACACTTGCAAGTGGTGTGTCTACAATAGTCCAGGAGCAAAATGTCCCATTTGTGATCTTGGGGCACAGCTTTGGCTCTTTACTAGCTATTGATATTTACCAGTACTTGTGCAACCAGAAGATGCCCCTGCCTTTCTTGCTTGTAGTATGCAGCATGTATTCCCCACTGAAAGTATCTGAAGGAAGTCAGCTTGCTGTAGGAACCCAATGCCTCTCTAATATTGCTGATGATCATGTCTTTCTGATGAAGCTCAGAGAGAAAGGGTTTGACATTGAACCAAAGAAGCTCATGATGGCACCAGAACTAAAACCCACAATTGAACAGCTCCGCTACTTGTGTAGACTCTATGAACAGTACAAGTGCCCACCTGACATGAAGGTCGACTGCCCAATAGAAATACTGGGAGGTGTGGCAGACCATGTTGTTACACCAAATGATCTTCAAGAGTGGTCCAAATGTACCAACAAAACTGCACATGTGACCCTGTTTCAAGGTGACCACTTTTTCATTCAAAAGTCTGGAAGCAAAGTTTTTGCAAAAGTTGTCAGCACCTTGCTGTCACTTTTATACCCTGATGATCAATAAACAGTACACAAAGTTTTTTTTTGTTTTTTTTTTGTTGGTTTACACTAAAACAAAAGTAATTTTTGTGATTCCAGCTAAGTCAAAGACAAGTTTTACACTAGAACAGAACATTAAGTCACCTAGGATGTCATTCAAGTTGTAAAGTTTTCATGTGTACTAGGCATTTGTACTGTAGTTCTTATTCCTCAAATATTTGTATTGCTTGCAGGTTTTGAGAAATACACAAGCTACAAAGTAACTTTCAAATTTGAGTATTTTCAAGTACACATAAGTAGTTAGTCCTCTAGGTGTCTACAGGAGCTGTCAAGTAGTGTTTAATAATTAACACCCCAATGCAACAATTACAGCTCACTATGACAGCAATCAACTGTGAGTTCTGAAGATAAATTTCCAGGCTTTTGATCATTACATAACTAATATGCAACAAACAGACTGGTTGCTGTGTCTCAGTCTTTACTCCAGAGGGGGAGAAGATCTGCTCATTTGGAAGCGAACATTCACAACAGCTACATGGTTCCCATAGCTGATGGAGAACTAGTTTGATATTCCTATAGGTGTATAGCTGTGGTGTATAGCTTTGGACAATGATATCTTTGTAACCGATCAAGGCTACAATTAAATTCATAAGTGTACCTCTGATGGATTGAAGGTTCATGGTGAATATGGCAGTGCATCAGGAGCGGCATGCAGTTTGATGGTCATTTTGGAATGATATATTAGCTATGAGTGTGAACAATGTAATCACTAGATACAGGTTATCAACCCAGATCTGGTGTCTCATAGCAGCTTTGGTACTGAAATAAGGGGAAATAGCCAATTTTCTCATCCTAATGATATTGCTGTTGGTTGCCATGGTGATATCTATGTAGCTGACCCCCATAACAGTCATGTACTTACAAATCTTCACTCCAGAGTCTTGAAATTTTCACACCAGAAAGAGAGTTCTTGTAAGTAATGAAAACAGAGGTCAGGAAGAAAAGTTGGGAAGAGGTTTTGGAATCACTGTTGACAGCTGTGATGCTGTGTATGTAAGTGACAGGAATTATCATGTCATTAGGCAGTGGAGGAGGAGGAGAGGGTCATTTTGTGCTCCTCTTGGATATATAGGCAAGAATGACTGGTCTGTGATGGACAAATTCAGATGAATATCACTAACCTACCTATTCTTTACCATTGATTGTGTGAAGATAATATTAAAAGTTTACATAACGCGTTAATGCGTTGTTGTTGTTGTTGTTGTTGTTGTTTTTTTTAAAGAAAGATGGCTATATAATACTTTCCCTACACACGTTAGTTGCAAGACGTTGTTAGAGATTCCATAATTTATGCATTGACCATTAGAATGTGATCATATCCATGTTGTATATAATGTCGCATACTCTAAACTGGCTCAGCTATACCCTTGTACCCAAACCGCGTGTGGCTTGGGTATTCATCATGCTACCTGGTATACATTGCAATACAAATTATATGAAGTGTTCCACAAAAAATTCTTTTCATCTGTAAATCATATGAACAAAACTGCAAGACGACTAGTTCCCATTTCACAACTTGATGAACTTCGTTGAGTATATCAATTTTCGACAAGTAAGACACTATGTAGTCAAGTACCTCCATATAGAGGAGAAGATGTGGGTATTAGGGTATCATGCAACGTATTAACATCTACATCTTTTCCGCAATAACTTATGCAATTTCCATAACCAACTGGCTGACTTCTATTTTGAGGGTATAGTTCCTATCCAATATATGTATGGTTGTATTCTATGAAAATCAATTTTGTGTATATAATTCTACATTTTTTCACGGATCCCTGAACTAAACTGAAGCAAAGGCAGAGTGGGCATTCTACAATAACTGATGTAATGATGGGACGTTATGTTGACTTTGTGTCATGCTATCATCCCTATGTACTGGTACCTTGTTTTCATACTTTTGGGCGTACAATTCCTGTCCCTTTTTAATGTAACATATAATTATCCATCCTTTGAAAACTGTGTCATGATACATGTTCTAGTTAAAGTAGCTATTGCAGAACAGGGCCATATGCAACATTTTCCTTCAGTTGAATGTTCTGAGACGGGACAATAACATCTTCATACACTGGTGCTGACTGTTGCTTCTTCTGCTTGTGAGATATTGCCATGGAGTAGATCTTGTGGCATTTGGATTTCTTCTTCACAGTACAGTAGTGTACTAGAGCACCAACCAGTGCTCCAAGGATGAATGACACAGCACAGGAGACAACTGCTGTAATAATGGTGATGGTTGAATCTGAGCCTTGCACACAGTCATCTGGATAAGAGAGAACAGGTGAAGCATGAGGCCCAGATATTGGTGTTGATGTCTGTCTGCATGGATGTCTATCTGTGTGGATATCTGTGTGGATATCTGTGTGAATACTTGTCCGTGTGAATATCTGTCTGTGTGGATGTCTGTCTGTGTGGGTTTATCTGTATGGATGTCAGTCTGTACGAATGTCTGTACGAATGTCTGTGTGAATGTTTGTCTGTGTGAATGTCTGTGTAAGTGCTCTAAGTTTGCTTCAACTCTTACACACTTTAGCCAGATAACACCATAAACATGCTATAACACCTACGTACATATTTCTAATAGTTCATTCTCACCATGTCCAGTAGGAGTAGAAGTCTTAGTGGGCGTTGATGCCCCCCGTGTAGGTGCCTGTGTAGGTGCCTGTGTTGATGTCGGTGTAATTGTCTGTGTGAATGTCTGTGTGGGCCTGGGGCTGCAGGTGACATCTCCTGGGTTGGGGCTCCACTGACCATCACTCCCACACACTGCTGTCATCTCTCCCTCTGGGACAAACCCTGGGTCACACTGGAACACCACCACTGAGCCTTCTGTTGTGTTAGTGTAAGGCTGCAGCAGAGATCCACTGACTGGAGGGGGTGGGGCTCCACAGTCAGCTGCATGTAGAATTGTCACATAAACATAGTTCAGTCTACGATAATCCCAATGATCAAACACATTTGCTTGCAAACAAATGCATCTGATCATTGGGTATTATCCTTCCAGCTTAATTCACCCCTAAGTTTAGCAAGGCAGTCACCATGAAACTTTGAAAGGAAATTCCTTGCTCTATCATGGCCTCTTGAAACACACAGTTGCATTAGATCATAATTATGCACCTAACCTAGTTCCCCTGGAAGTGGTTCCCTACACTGTAGAGTGGCAGGGTCAGGTCTCCAGGTCATGTTGGTACACACTGCACTCATCTGTGTCCTTGGAACCAACCCTGGACTGCAGCTGTAGGTTATGCTGGCCCCTTCTGCTGCATTTTGGAAGTTATCAATGGACCCTCTGCTGGGAGGAGTGGGCTCCCTGCAGCCAGCTGAGGTGAAACAATGACATTACGGTAGACACTGAACATTTGCAGTTGAAAAACTCATTTCTGGACCCATTCCTTCCCACCCTAAATATACATACATTCACACATGATGATCATACAGATTTGTTCTGTAGTCTAACTGACACTGGCCCCGTCTACCTTGAAATTTCTGCTGTTAGGGAATTTGGCTTCCTAACCTATATAGTCATCCAAATACAAACGTACATCAGGGTCTTTCCTGAAATATGTGAGGTATACTGACACACTAGCTGCATTGCGCACACTCCTTTGACAGGCCTTATTAGAAAGTGTCAGTCTGCGGAAAGCCATTCATGAAGAGTGTAGTGCACTATACAGTAGCTGAAACGGAAACAGAGGATTGTAGACTATCTTGGCAGTGACAACACTGAGGTTGAGTGTGAGAAAATTTATCTTGCCTACACCAGTGTTTAATGCTTTGTAGTTAACAAGTGTAAATGTAATCATAATTATCCCACCAGCCCTACCTTTAAAGTAGGTAAATGTGGCAGTTCTGCTGGTTCTAATGCAGTTAGTGGCAGCAACCTCTATAGTTTGTCTTGCATTGTATGGCAAAGAAAGTGTGGTTTCATTGATTCGTGAGGTGGTTGTCATAATGTTGGCACCACTGATGGTATAGTTGTCCACTGGGACTCCTCCATCAAACTCTGGGTACCCCCACTGTACAGTAACAGTGACATTGTGAGGACCATAGTGCTGGACATGGTAGCCTGGGTTCTGAGGAGGTGATGGTGGCATAGCTGGGGGGGTTAAAAGAAATTTCGGAGAAAAAGAATATAACTGTCAGAAACTGTCAGATGAATCATGTGTAGAAAAGCAGTGAGAGTTATCTGTTTAAACTGTTTGCACTACACGCAGAAAACATGTTTGCTTTTTTGTTGCTAAGTGACCAGAACTCGGAACAAGTGTTAGAATCTTCATGGATCTGATAATGGGAGGGGGGAGGGGGCTAAGGCAAAGGATTTCAACACAACAACAAATCAGTTGCATATACTCCCCAGAGGAGGAGCATTCGTCCATGCAGCTTGTGCTCTTTCATCTGGAGATTACAAAAAAATAAAATGGCATACATACACACATACATACATATATACTTGTTGCTTAGCAACCATATCTTTTGAACTTTGAATGGGTGGAGGTGATAATGGGTATATATGGCATTAAATTGCTTGGGGTAACATCCAACAAAAATGGTTACTTTCCCCAGACAGAACAGCATTTGCTCTTTGGGCAGATGCTGTTTCGTCTTGGTAAAATAACTTGATGTATACATCTATGTACATACCTATATACATACATACAAATATGTCCCGTGCAGTTGGTGACTTTGCATAACATCTAGGCCCACCTCTTTTATTCAGAAAGATGTGGTTCATTGATTGTTCGTACAAAGTTAAAATATATACATACCTACAACATACATACATACATTCATACATAGAGACATAAAAGCTGCATGCTACATAGCTATCGCTCACTTGCAATGTAGAGAACTTGGCTCATTCTTTCACTGGGTTCATCACCACGACACTGCACCTCTGTCCCATTACGTCTAGCTGTAGCAGTGACTGAGAGGGTTGTTGTGAGGTCTGCCAGTGCTGCATTGTTGGGATCAGGAACCTTGTTAGTGAGAGCAAGCTGGAAGTCTCTAATAAACTGCTGCCCAATTGGACTCCTGGGAAAATAATGAACACCATCAATGTCTGGCAGAGCATACACACTGATGACGGCTGTACGAAGTACTGTGCAGGTGTAGGTCACCACCTCCCCAGGACAAGCAGCCTGTCTGCCATCCAGAGTAGAGGTCAGGGTCATGACAGATCTACCTGCAAGGCATCATCACAGTCAGCATTATTATATAGTGAAATTGTAGTATGTACATTGTACCTTGAATGATTATTGCCATGGCAATGGTAAAGTCATTGTTGTGAATAGAAAGGAGTAAAGAGATGCTATCAAGCCAGACTAAAAATTGACTAATTGTGTCACACGTCAGATATTACAGACTGTTTGTTATGCTGTCAGTGTTTTCCTGATTAAGCTTCACCATGTTATAAGAGAACCTCTCACCAGATCAATGCACATCACTAACAGATTCTGACAGCAAACGTGCAGATTCACCTGCAAACAGACATAATGCTATACCTTTCTCTTTATTCATGCAGAAGCCAACTGAGAAGCCACTGAAAGATTTAATGCTATACTATGGAGATTGGCATGTGTCAAGTAGCCTGACGTCATAACCAACCTTCTCTGTTCATACTACTCATAACTAGTCATTTAGTTATGTCACAGCAAACGCATTGGAGTATATGAATGGCAACTACTATACAAATATCATCCAATCCTGAATAAGAATATATGGCCTCTGGTATATAATCCAATAGTTGGCAATTGTAATCCTGGGTAAGTACAATGCTCCAAGCAACAAAACTATTATTTGAACTGTACTGCTTGATAAACATATCAAATGTTTACAAAACTCAATGCTTGTTATGATTTCCCCAAGAGATGCGTATCTCTTCAACTATATGCTGTCAACAGTCAATCACATGCCAAAAAAAAGTGAAGCAGATTGTTACAAGTTGGCTGAAGGAATGCACTCAGCACAGAAACACATTCAAACTTACACAGTAATAGCTAACCGAATCAGTGACATGCTCGAGTGCAATTTCTTACTCACAAACCATGCAACCTATATTTTGCTATTGGGCTGTGGTACTTGAAGTCAAGAGACCAGTTGTAGTGAGCCACGGACTTTTGTCTCAGAGCAGACAATAATTACTCTCTACAGTATTGAAAGTGTAAGCCATCTTATTAAGGTGTAGAGACATCCCTTTGTGATGTTATCAACTACAATGTGTGATAGTGAGTACTTTGAGTGTAGTGAGTGGCTGCCGCATCAGTGATCTGCATTTGAGCTCTCAGTGCAAAGGATGGAGTTTTACAACTTCTCTTGGTGGGGTGTGTGTTGTTGACATCACTTACACCCGGTGATGACCAAACTGCTAAGTTGGCAAAAGTCATAAGTTGGTATCCAGAGAACTTTTTCCGGTTTTGTGTCTAGTTTCATGGGATTGTGATTGAGGATCAGTGTGTCATCATCATACGTACCTGTACTACATTGGCAACTGATGAAGATCAACAACAATGCCAGAATCTGCAAACCACCATGAGAAGAAAATCATATTGTGTGTGTGTGTGTGTGTGTGTGTGTGTTTGTGTGTGTGAGATTTGTAAGTGACATAAGCTTTTCAGTTTTCATGCTTACCCATAATATGAAATATTACTGAAGTTGTAGCTATCATGGAAACTGTATACCTAGGCTAAAACATGGTGCAAATGACCTGTTTGAAAGTAAAACCCATAGCCTAGCTTATCACTTACTACAACTTTCAAAGTTTGAACAGCTGTGTAAACAAATGCCATTTGAAATGACTCTACTGAAGTGGTTTCAAAAACAATTTACTGTGTAAACTGCAGTATGTAAACACATAGTAATCAACACATTAGCATTGTCAATGTAAATACAAACGTATTCCCTGGATCACATTCTTAGGCCACACCCAGATTGCATGTACCACGGCTGTGAGACAAAATCTGAGGGGCCTGAAAACAAGGTTACATATTACTAAGTTTGTTGTCCATGCATTGAGTACATATGACATAAAACAATGTTTTTGTAGTGCATGATATACTTGTATGTGATGATAATTCTACACAACACAATATCTCACCATATTGACCACTAACCTACATAACAAGTACGTACATATGTGCTGTGTATATGCCTTGTGTATCTAACCTTGTTCCCTGCCTGGGAATGAGGCCATACTAGTATAAAGTTGCATTGCTAAGTGAGTAACGTGCTCCTAGATCCTCCATGTGTCCCAATAGTGTGGGATGAAAAACCTGTTACCAACATGATTAGCCTTGTACCCAGGCTCCTCCCCTGCTTTTCTGGGTAAGAGCCTGGGTACGAGGCTAAACATGATGGCTACTAATAGAATACAGTCCAACATCGATAATCATACTCATCACTTCATCCTATTCCCATGCATAATAATACAATAGTGAACCAAACCCTCGATTATCCAAATATTTTGCCTTGGTCCCAGCTAGTTTGGTTGAAAGGTAGTATTCTTACTTTCATGAACATGATTGGTCAACTACAAGTCTCAGTTTCTGCTGCATATCTGTGTAGAAGCAGTTGCTACACTCTACATAATATAGTTTGACGCTGAGTCCAAGGGGATCTATGCAATAAAAATATAAACTATGTATGTACCTTTACTGCCTTGATGAGTGACATGCCAGAGCTACCAGCACAGCTGCAAGACCTTCAGAAGAAAACAAAAAAATAAGTTGCTGCAAACTTTATAACCGATATGTAGGAATACCACTTACCACATTATACAACACATGCACCACAACTGAATGCCATGTGTCTGTGGAACAGATCTGCAAGAGTAGAACAAGTGACTGAAGTACATTAATGTGTAGTGTAGTCTTGTGCCCAGACCCTGTTTGAAACAAAAAAAGGGGGGTCTGGCCACAAGACTGTGTCTAGTATGTACAGTTTGAATGGATGCTAGACTAGATTGAACAAACCTGCTACATGTTTTGGACCAGGTAAGGTGGTGTTCTTATTAGGTCTTGCATTTCTTGGCAATACTGAATTCGCATACTTCTTCAAATTCAATTCATTTTGTGCAAATGATTGCAAATGAAGTCTTGCAACCACAGGTATATACTTAGCTACATGTCTTGCAACTTTAGACTGCTAGCTAGACTTGATCATCTCCAAAAAAAATTTTCCTTGGGTCAATTGATTCCCTTTACAGTATCCAATGTTTAAGATCAACTATAACATACCAGTAATTTTAGACTATTGCCGTAGTTTCCAAGTTAGTGTCTTCAGCAGCTTTATAGCCTCGAGCAAGCCGCGAAGGAAGGAAGAAAGAGAAGCCTTCTATGTGTGTTCTTAATACGCATGCGTGGAAAAGCATAGTCTCGTCTAGTCTCGTGACCAGCCGGAAACAACCTACGGAAAATCCGTCTGGTAACATTGCGCGCCTTTCTGGGGCTTTTGCACACGTCAGCAGGGTTTGAACACGGCCGGCGCTGACCATATATGGACGTTCTCACCACTACATGGCTTCAATTATCACCAATTAGCATCCGCACAAGCGCCAGGGCGCTAGTGGGCCGCCCGAGTAATTGGAAATGCTACAATTTGATTGGTACGTTCAAATAACTCCGTCGTAAGTAGAAAAGCCCCAGAATCGAGCCCAACGTTACCAGACGGATTTTCCGTAGGTTGTTTCCGGCTGGTCACGAGACTAAGTCTCGTCCCCAGACCTCATGGGTGGGGTCTTGAGACGGGACGAGACTATAGTGAACACGTGTGATGGGAAAGAAAATTATGGCCGCTAGATCAGACCTATGATCAGACGGACTGTCAGTCCTGCATACCGAGCTGCAGACGTCTACCTTGGGAGTGGTTCATGGTGAGAGTAGCATAAGCTTATCTTACAAAATTATGTGTACAAAAATCTACCGTGTCGTACTGTGTCAGTGACAGTGTGCGTGTCTTCGCCTGAAAATTATGCCCTCCGATGTTCACTACTCAGTCTACTGTCCCCCCTCAGTGAATATGCCCCTTTCACACACACACACACACACACACACACACACACACACACACACACACACACACACACACACACACACACACACACACACACACACACACACACACACACACACACACCACAAATTTAGCAGGAATTGTTAACTGTTGGCACTCAGGAGCTAGCTGAAAAGGTAGCATCCACCTGATTTTCTGAGACCTGTCCCCTTGGACAATATTCACGGACAAAGAGGTTGGTATAAACATCGCTCCTACATGCTCTGTCTAGTTTTATACTGTTGGATACAAAGAGAAATGTCTGGTACGCAGTGGTAGGAATCGACTTACTGAAAATGGTGGATACAGCAGAATGGTATGTTTTTCTTGAGCTTTATTATCTCGAGGTACCTAGCTACCATTAAACCTAGAATAGCTCGATATAAACTCAATCAAACAGAACACCAACTGGCACACAACGCGGCGAGTTTATGATGTCACCAGTATACGTACGTACACGTATGAACACGATCACCACGGAATTCCGGCGCATGCACAAACAGTGTATACCAGGCACTCTTTCTCCTCCCCCTCCTCCACGCCTGGGAATGAGACTAGCTTGCTTGCTTGTTTGGACTCACCACTTACTGTATATTTCAAATGAGCCAAATCAGCAAAGGTTGAATGTCCATGGCCATGTGCCAGCTTAGCGACACTCCAGTTTATAACAAGACTTAAAAAACATTAAAAATGTATAAAGATGTAGGGATGGCATGCCAAAAAGTATGCAAACAAGGTAGAGATGATGCATGAAAGCAAAGGTCTACATATTGGCAAAGCCCCATCCCTACATCTTTTTCACACTGCAGTTAGACAGTGTGCTCAAGAGCTGAATCTGCACCCATCCATGCAGTTATTAATGCTGTGCATGAGTGCTTGAGTTTTACACACTGATTACTATATGACCAGTCTGCAGCCCACTCGAGCTCACTGTCTAGGTTATACCAGAGGCATATAACAAGGGTACCACTGTCACTACAAGTAGTATGTTGGCAATAAAACTACTAACCTTGGTAGCCACCTACAAGGCACACATATCTATATGTTCATATTAACCTCGTTCCCATGCCATGTGGGAGGAGCTAGAAAGTGCATGGCCTGAGAATGAGGCTACAGCCATGAACTGCTAGTAAAGACTACCCATGCACTGTCTAACTGCAGTGTGAAAAAGATGTAGGGATGGGGCTTTGCCAATATGTAGACCTTTGCTTTCATGCATCATCTCTACCTTGTTTGCATACTTTTTGGCATGCCATCCCTACATCTTTATACATTTTTAATGTTTTTTAAGTCTTGTTTCTGTACTTTTTTTGTTGTTAATCTCAGTTACAGTTAGACCTAAGCCTAAGAAGAATATTTCAAGTGTAACCACAACACCAGAACTTGAAGTGGCGTTGACAGTTTAGTAGTGATTCCAGTGTCATATCTGCCCTCCCTGGAGAAAAGTGTAATAATTATGTGCTATATAGCCAGCTAGAACCTGATGAAGGGCCAACCACTCTCCGTACCAAACTTTGTGAAACCAATTTCATGATTCAGTTGTCAAATCACATGACGACTGAAAACTATCCGATACTGACAACAGACCATCTTAGCTTTACAGTTCACTGAAGCTGCGAGTAGGTTAGTTTTAGTGTAGCTACAAGTAGGCAGCTGAATGCAGCGCCTTACCTACGTGGTGTTCATAAGCCTTTCCCAATGCCGCGGGGGGAAAAAAACCGTGCCCGCCCGCTCCACTCTGCGTCCGCTCGCTTGTGTACTCTCGCTTCCAGACCAATGACCGTGGTCTTCGGTCTGGGAACGAGACTTCGTGTGCGCATGCGTACAAAATTAGAAAATGGCGTCCTTCGCAACGGACAGCAGCCTCAGAGTGTTGTGAATGGCTATTGTTGACCAGGGTGAATTTGAAGCTATGAAGACGCTGAGTGGTTGGGAAGCTGAGCGCTGTGATGAGCATCCGTTTCGTGCTAAAATCAAGGTGAGTACTTGAGCCGTTTTCGAGTTATCGTCGTTTCACAAGTGGTCTGAACAAAGAAAGAAAGAAAGAAAGAAAGAAAGAAAGAATACGAAAAATGGTACTTTTGCTACCGCGCACTTTTGCGTTTAGCTGCCTTCCGCGTGGCTTTTGGCCACTTATATGAGTCTTGCTGATCAGAAAGGCACTCAAAGAGGATGTCTGGGCTCTTAAATAAGCTTTTAGCGTGTTTGTGGTGAAGTTATACGGCTTTTGCTTAAGTATTGCATATATTGCGCGTCGGCGCCATCCCTACATAGAGAGTCTACCGACTCTCTGATACTGCTAAAACTGTAACATTTGACATGAAAGGACTGGGAGTGAAGACAACTCAAATTGAAGCACGCATGTTAACTTAAAATCAGACAGCGAAGGCAGGCTGCTGCTTAGCCACAGACAGCAGAAATGATACACAGTGGTTGAGATTGCTTCGGGTAGGGGCCATGCATAAATGACACCTTTTTGTGAGATATTCAGCTCATAATTTAAGTATGAAGGTTAGCCCAGGCCTGTGTAGCTGCCCTTGCTGACAAACCCTGTTGCTAACACTGCATGCATGGACTGTGTGCCACGAAAGTGCTACTCACTCCTGATTCAGGGGGGGGGGACAATTTAAGGGGGGGACATCCCACAACAGTATAATACTGTCAACGTGGAGAATGAGAGGTAGACCTGGGAATGATTCCTTAACTCTCAGTACGAAGAGTAGTATGTACAGTACGGGTCACAGTACGGGTAACACACACGAGTGTGTGACTCACGAGTTTGTGGGCGCACACATGCAAGTGCTCACTCCACCCCCGTGAGGATCCGCCCTCGCACTCGCCCCGCGCAAGTGTATGTGTGCGAACTGCTAGTACAAAGAATGAAGAAGAAAGTGAATAACACCGACAAAAGAAAGCTAGAGGCCAGTTGAAGAAAGTAGGGAGAAAACCCGACGAACAGTAACACCGGGAGTCACAAGACTGGCTGATGAAGACGAAGACCTGACATAGGCCTGGGAATGGTTCCTTAATTCTCAGTACAAATGGTAGTATGTACAGTAACTACTTACACCACTAAACACTGAAATTCTCCAAGGGATTTTGTTGCACAGACTGAGTAGTTGCTTCCACAATCCTTCTTAAGGATAGTACCTGAATCCTAGATCTGACTTGTTGCCATACTGAGTGAGGTTGTAGAACAGCTTACAGTCAACACAGCACAGGGTAACACCACTGGAAGATCATCCTGTGGCCTCAACATCTCCAGCAAGGAGGGACAAGATGTTTGTGCAAAAGACAACATTGCCTTCATTTCTTCAACTGGGCAGTCACAGTATCTGCTAAGATAGTGTAGCATCTGATTCTCGGTCAGTGCTTTAGGCAAAGCGTTAAAGCAGGACACGACCATGAATATAAGTCGAAGGCCATACAGCAATATTAGCCATAACAGTGAATACTCTTCCGATAGGAAGTTGGACATGGTACTTATCTGATTTATTTATTTCAGCTGTTAACTGCTGCTTCAACTCCTGTCATCGTG
The DNA here is from genome assembly GCA_949130485.1 of Agelas oroides. Classification (NCBI taxonomy): domain Eukaryota; kingdom Metazoa; phylum Porifera; class Demospongiae; order Agelasida; family Agelasidae; genus Agelas; species Agelas oroides. The sequence continues at coordinate 16,726,491 of OX422183.1, read as the reverse complement.
CTTTTTGTCTGCTTTCTCTTACAATCTAGTTCATCCAAATCTGGCATGAGCCTACGCTTCTTTACTGCCATAGTGCCTGCTAGAATTTGCAACTGAAATGCCACCTTGGAAGTTGTACTTGAACTAATTCGAAAGTACGTAGGCTACGTCCTCACTAGCTGCACTTCACACTTCTACCAAAATTCAGCTGAGAAGGGGTTAAAGAAGTTTATAGCAAAAAAAAACGTTCACTAAAATTCATGTGCTGGATGTTCGCAAATCCGGGAGCAATTGACTCACTCAGGCTCGCCCTGTAATGATCAAACATCTTCCTAGTACATTGTCAACAGCGCATAAGAACGGGTGGCTAGATTAAGAGTGTGTAACTCAAATAGAAACCCACAGTCCGGTCAAAATTATTGAACCGTACTAAAATATAACACCCAGTCACGTGCTTAACAACAATGCCTTATGTCCACGTGCAGCTGCGCATATGTGTTACTATTAATTTTATAGTACACATGGTAAATTCTGACAGGTTTCCCATTTTACGGAGTTACATGCTCTTACTCTGGCCGCCCGTTCTTTTGCTCTCTTGCATTGTAGATTTAACAAACTGCCAATATCATAGTATCTGCACCAACTATTAGCCACTACATTCTGAAGGCATCAGCAACTTTGTATGAGACGTACACTTTTTACAAGGAAACTCCGAGCTGTAAAGTATGGTAAACTCGGGAGCGAAGTACCGGTACTTTTATTTCAAAATTGCGCATTTTTTTGCTGTGCTGGTCACGTAGGTTACTTACGTATATAATTGTGGGATACCATGCCACGGACTGAATACACAGCAGTGGAAAGGCAGCTGTCGTGGTACCGAAGTATCAGTGGAGCTACCACTAGAGCAGACTGCTTGACTAGTCTGCAGTTACGAACGGACCTACTACCATCTGCTGTCAATCTTTGGCATCACTGTTGCCTGAAAACGGCTGTGTGATGACCACTCTAAGTGCTAAACGCAGCTCGTTTGCAGCACAACGTCAGGCACTTGTCCCAATTGTGCCGTGAAGTAGTATTTTGCCATTGTTACCCGAGCTCATATATTAGAGCTCCTGGGACAGCTATGTAGCTACTGCTACCTACGTTTAGTCTTCGATGAAACTTCACCCACAGACAGGTTACGGGCTGATCGGTACTAAGGTGCTTATTGTTCGTATGGGTACTACTGTTCATATGGGTACTACTGTTCGTATGGGTACTACTGTTCGTATGGGTACTACTGTGCGTATGGGTACTACTGTTCAGGTCATTGATAGCAACAGTTTGTTCATAGGGTACTTGTAGTTGATGGTTACTTATACTCCCGAGTTTACGGTATGGTGAGCGGGCAGTCCTGCAAACCAACTTGCAGTAAATTTCAATCTTGAACTCTTTGAACCTGGACTCCTACATACCGTATTTCTTTGATCAGACGCCTCAGCTTCATATTTATTTCGCTGCTCGTTTTGTGCGGCTACTATTCAAGGATGGCGTTTATTTCTTTGGAAAGCCTGGAGACAGATAGGGTATGAACGAGTGAGACGGTGATGGTTGCTAGATGCTGTCAGTAGTACGCGCAGCCTCTCAGTCCTGTTGTCAGCCGTGGGAATGACTCATACAACACAAACAGTCCTAGCGCTAGCATGGTGACCATTGTCAGAATCATTCGCACACGTGTGCGCGTGCTGCGTTTACTAGCTGCGGCTACTATTTGAGGGTGACGTTTATTTCGTTCAAGAGCTTCGGATTGTGTGGCTACTATTTGAGGGCGGCCACTATTCAAGTGTGGCATCTATTTGAAGAAATATGCTATCTGAAAACTGCATCTTTGAGTCACAGTCTGTACATATATTTACAAGTTCATTTTTAAGTTGACAGTTTTTGCTGAGTAGAAAAATTGCCACATTCACACGTGATTTTGTTCTGCAGTCTGATTTGTATTGCCAGATCCAGGCACCGGAATGTTACCAGGCTCTCCCCCCCCCCCCCCCCCCCCTTGTTTTTTTTGAGAAGAGAGCCTGGGAACAAGGCTGCATTATGATCACCATCCATTTCAGTTTGAGTTTTGGTTGCTAAGCTGTATTTTATTTCCCCCAACATCTTCTGTGCTTACTGGGTGGACAGTACGTCTGATCATACCCCCTTTCCTCTTCTTCCTCCTTGCAGCTATGTAGTTATGTAATGTGAAGTTCTTCATACACCTTGCCTCTTGAAGCTATGAAGCGGAAGGAACATGGCAGAATGAAGCCGCCAAGCTGCTGTGAGACATTGAAGGTTAGTCTCACCCTTGTCACATCATTCTGTTCTTGTGGACAACCTTGCTCCTTTGAAGAACAGTCCTGTGTAGGAATCACAGGCTATTGTGTTTAAAGCACGCACTGTATCACTGGACTTTAAGAGCAAGGCTCATACGTGCTATGTAGAAGCACCATACATCCATGAAGTGTACATGGGTTACTCCCTTAATGAAAGTTCAGTGATACAGTACTTCAGACACAGCAATGTGATCAAAACACGACAGAATAATCTTTGTTTCTATACTGGACTGTTGCATTTGCTCATTTGGCTTTACACCTTCTGTCTTGATGACTGAATGCATCCTCATACGTGCTATGTAGAAGCACCATACATCCATGAAGTGCACATGGGTTACTCCCTTAATCAAAGCAGTACTTCAGACACAGCGATGTGATCAAGAATAATCTTTGTTTCTGTACGGGACTGTTGCGTTTCTTCATTTGGCAGTTCAGTTGTATACCAAGATATAGAGTGGGGGGGTCAGAATTTGCGTATAATGATGGCTGAATGCATCCTCGGATTAGTTAATGACCTGTCAATTGTGTCTTCTAATTCATGAATGAGCACCCACCCTCCTCTTTGGCAAATGTGCAAAGGTGCTCTGCCCGTGGGCACTGTTTTGCACGACTATGGTACATTTGGTATATCCACATTTCTGCTCCAAGAATTTCACTGATGTCATTATTGAGTGATAGATAAATATGAGGTTAGAGATACTGAAGTAGAAAATATGAAGGTTTCTACACACTTGGAAGTGTACCAAAAGTTTATGTAGTCTTGTTCCCAGGCCTTCCCACCGTCCAGTTTTTGATCGCTTCCAGTATGCAACAACAGGGGAAAGGCCTGGGAGCATAAATTATCATGTGAGTGACTTCAATGTCTACCTAGGTAGACAGAGGGGTGAAGGGGAAAGAATAGATTTCGTGCATGTGTTCTTCAACAAGCAGCCACTTTTGTTGCTTTGTGAATGTTTGCTTGTATCACACTGCAAGGAAACGCTTCAAAATTTTTGGGGACTAACCCCCCCCCCCCCCCCCCTCCTTTCCCCACTTCCCTGTTTACCTAAGTATACATTGATGTCACATACGTATGTGATAAACACTTCCAGACCTTCCCCCTCCGGTTTTGCATACTGGAGGCGATGGACAGTGGGAAGACCTGGGAACAAGGGTGGCTATGTTGGGTGTATGGATGCATATTACTATGGTACTTTGCTTGACCTCGGTGATGACTGATATGAAGCACTGCAGTGACTACATACCTATCATCTTCATGGTCTGACTTGTCTGTAATGAATGCTAGGTGTTGGCTGGAACTCTTCTGTGGAGTAGGTGAGCCAATTTTTTAGTTTGGTAATACACAAACGTGGAAGCGGGATGAAAAACGGGGAAGGCCTGGGAACACTTATAATGTGAATGACATCAAGTGGATGCGAGGTGGATGTAGGGGAAGAGGGGTCCACATTTGTATTCAACTTATGTTCACAAGATCAAGAGTACTCTGCTTGACTCGCTCTCAGGTTTATTGCACATGGTAATTGGGCACTGCCCCTCCCTCCCACATGTCCACCTTGTGTATACATCATGTGATATGTCTTCCCATACCTTCCCCATTTTTTGCCGCTCTTCCTCTTCTGTGTATTATACTGAATACAAACAAAAAGTGGAGTAGGCGTGGGAGCGAACCTAACTTTGTATAGAATCTGTGTAGGCCTGCAATTTTCAGGGAGGTGTGGTTGATTGTTCACACACAGTCACACCAGCTTATCAACACAAGAGAACACACAACCATGTGATCCCTGGAAGTGATGGCTTTATGTGTACAAGCACGTACATATTCCATATGTGTTTTTAGGCTGTAATTTACGTGTGTTGTGTATAGACACTAAGTAACATTTTCACTCTGCAAGCTACTTTCCCACACAAGCAGTGCTATGAGAGACGCTTGCGAGGAGTAGCTGGAGCGTGAATGTTTACTTTACGAGGGCTGGAAGTTATGTTGACAAACCTGGCTACTTACAGAGTGCACAAGGTGGTAGAGATTCTTTGACTGTCCAAGTTGTATTGAATGTTCACTTTATGAGGGCTGGTTGACAAACCTGGCTACTTACTGTACAGCTGTCCAGTCATAACCCCAGTTTAGCAATCATGTCAAACCAGTTCAGTTATTAGATACAACCAGCCCAGAAGCACAAGGTGGCCGACTGTCCAAGTTATATTTAGCATGCATAGTGACTTTTGATGCCTCTTCTATTTGTGTAAGAACTGTGCATGGTGGTGTGTTCAGAGTCAACAGTGGTCAGCAGGAGGCCAGACTTAATCCCTGTTAGCTAACAGATGTGCTTGATCTGTATCAGGGTCCTGCCCAAAACATTTGAGTGGTGGTAAAAACAGGTGTGAGATCATGCAACATCTAGGGGGAGGTCTTGAACCCCTGTGAGACATACTAGACACATGAGAGACTACTAGATCTTTTGGCCCCCACTCACAGTCATACTTCACCCACTGTCTGTAAACCACCACTGATTCACTGCCAGTCTGAACTGCTCACAGTAGCACATGGTGACTGCTGAGGCTCAAACATGATGTCGCCGCAATCTTGCTACGTGGTTGTCGATGTTATTCCCAGACTAAGTGCCAGAGTGTGGTTTGGGAATGAAACAGGTAGTTATTCTAAGTAATGCATAATGCACAAGAATATACGGTCTGTAGTAGTGGTCACAACGATGCGAATTGTGGTCAGTTAGTATTAAATGCTGGTCGCACCCGATCATCACCGACCAATGTGAGCAGATCCGTGTGTATGCTGACATCTGGTAATGCACTGGTAAAGTCTTAGCTAGCCAAACAATGCTGCTCACTCAGGTTCACCCCACAATGTTCTGCATTTGCACTAGTAAACTAATCACAACCTGTCTTAACTGTACATGTAGTGAAAGTAAATCTTATACAGCAACAAGGCTGATAGCTTGCTTTCATGTTATCATTGTCTGATCAATGAATCTCTGCAAGGGCACTATTGGTCATGAGTTGTGGTAATACGATAGCCTCGTTCCCAGGCCCCGCCTAGCTTTCCGTCGCTTGCAGTACGGAGAGGGCCTGGGATAATTTATCATGTGAGTGACGTAAGGGTAGGGAGAAGGATAGAGAGGACTTAATTGAGCACAGGTGGATCGTCGATGTGCCCACGCATGTAATTGCGGATTGATCGATAATCGACGGTACACTAGCCGTGTTTTAGTAGGAGCCCGTCTGGCAGTTGTTTTTTTTTTTTTCGAACAATAAGGGCGGAGAAGACTTGAGCAAAGCCTAGGAAGGGGCCGCCTTGGTGTTTAATAGCGCCTTGAAAGCCATTCTCCGGGGTATACAGCGGTCAGTTTGCCTAGGTAAGCGAGTAAGTTAGCCTGATTTTCGAATGTACGCTCTGAAAACGCTTACCATAGCTTGCCATACTGCCAGTTAATGTAGCATAGTGCTGCCTAGTCCCGTTCTGTCTGCCATAAAGCTTTCGCAACGGAACGAGTATCCATAAAGCGTGGGCGAGTTCATTCGTTCGCCCACTTATAATTAAGTTCTCTCTACCTATGACATTCCTCACGTGATAAATTTTACCAGGCTCTCCCCTTTCCTTTCGATTTTTCGTTCGCGCGCGGGGAGAGCCTGGGAACGAGGATAGTAATACGACTGAGGTTTACATGTTCAGCAAGTTTAGTTTAGTGTGGGATAATAAAATGTAGACTCATTTCCATTGTGTGTGTGGGTGAGGGGTGGGGATATACACTTCCAGGCTCTTCTCGGCTTTAGTCACATGCTCGAGACGGCTGGTCTCACTCCCAGGCTCTTCTCGGCTTTAGTCACAAGCTCGAGACGGCTGGTCTCACTCCCAGGCTCTTCTCGGCTTTAGTCACATGCTCGAGACGGCTGGTCTCACTCCCAGGCTCTTCTCGGCTTTAGTCACATGCTCGAGACGGCTGGTCTCACTCCCAGGCTCTTCTCGGCTTTAGTCACATGCTCGAGACGGCTGGTCTCACTCCCAGGCTCTTCTCGGCTTTAGTCACATGCTCGAGACGGCTGGTCTCACTCCCAGGCTCTTCTCGGCTTTAGTCACATGCTCGAGACGGCTGGTCTCACTCCCAGGCTCTTCTCGGCTTTAGTCACATGCTCGAGACGGCTGGTCTCACTCCCAGGCTCTTCTCGGCTTTAGTCACATGCTCGAGACGGCTGGTCTCACTCCCAGGCTCTTCTCGGCTTTAGTCACATGCTCGAGACGGCTGGTCTCACTCCCAGGCTCTTCTCGACTTTTGTCACATGCTCGAGACGGCTGGTCTCACTCCCAGGCTCTTCTCGGCTTTAGTCACATGCTCATTATGATATCCACTCAGTATGTGTTGTCAACGGTACAGACGAAGTGGCTGCCAAGTGTGCGACTGAGGCATTTCAGTCCCACCTGTGCAGTGCATATAGAGGATTGTGAAGGTTGGTGGTTGTCTGGTTGTCGTAGCTCAGTGGCAGAACGCTTGTGGCTCAAGCCAGGTGTCCTGGGTCCAATTCCTGGCTACTACTGGCCTTTTCACTTTCCTCTATTTTTGCCTCAAACATCTTTATTACAACATGAGGCGGGAGTTCTAAGCGTCAAGCCTCCACGCAGGACTGTATTGGGATATGCTAGGCCTATTGTGATGCTACAAGACATCTTCCCTAGGTTAAATTACCAGCAGTTCTGTGGGAGTGTACCAAGCACTTACATTCGGCTACATTCTGATGTTTTATTAAATGCTAGACTTGTAGATATTGGTGTGCTATGAAATGTAGTGGTATGCATTTGGCATGAAACCAGTTGGTATGTAGATGGTTAATTTGTTGACCTACTCTGGGGGAGTGACTGCACTTTGTACCCTTAGTTTCAATCTCAGATATTATCAACTGATGTTTACATTAAACTTGTACATTCAGCACAAACTTAACATTCTGCACTAGTCTCATGCCCAGGTCCCACCCACGAGAAGAGGGTCTTGTGACATTTGGCTGGTTCCTTTGGCTTTATTAAAAATTCATAGCTTGTTGTAGTTGAGAACTGATAACTAATTTACTCACCAAAAAAGTGCTGTGTCATCGTGCTGAAGTAGCTGAGAATTTCCGGTGTTGCACTGCAGATTATGTTTTCTGCAATATGATTGGCGGACAGACGATTCTGCCCAGAAAGTAGTGAATGATAATGAATTCTGAGAGATCGGCCGAACATCACCAGACCCTCTCCTCTCAGGGCACGAGACTAGAATACTACTAGATGAAGGACATTGTGAAGATGAGCCTATAACTCTTACTCATGCAACCCTAAAGGTTGTATGTTCTGTCTGGGGAATACTACTGGTATGTTTGATGTTGCCCCTAGCAACCCACTGCAATAGCCATTATCACCTCCACCCATTCCAGTTTGTGTTGTTCAAGACCTGGTTGCTAAGCAACATCCGAATGTGCTCACTGTCATCCTCATCTATGCCCACATGATAACTTGTGGGGAAGTTACCTACAACTGAATGCTGACATAGCAACTCTATGACTGCTAGCTAATGAGTAAACAGGCCTTGTTCCAGGAGGCCTACTTAGCTGTCCAAAATCAATAGCTAGTTGCTATGTGGTTGCTAATGAGTAAACAGCCTTGTGACCTACAGTGTTACTTAAACTAGCTCTCCAATTAATTGATTCTAGCTGGTTACTATGTGGTTGCTATGTACTACAGTGTTTTCAGTTATAAACAGAAATTGACCATAATTTTAGTGTAGCGGAATAGTATGCAGGTTACCAAGGGAACTTGGCGCATGTGCAAACAGAGTGTACCAGGCTCTCTTTCCTCCTCCCCCGCACAAGAGCCTGGGAACGAGGCTAGAAACTAGTTTTGTATTTTTAGTTACCCCCACTAGCATAATTGTGCTATATTTACATTCCTAACCATGAATATTATAATCTTGTGACGTTCCCACTGCTGGAATTAGAACACGCCTGTTGCTTTGTCAGCAGTGATTCTATGGATGATTAGTTAGTAGATCATAACTGAAGTTAAGTAAACTATAGGGCTAAATGTCATACAACTGCATGAAGCTTCAACATACTTTAATTGGATAAGGCCAGCCACCTGACTGCATTCTGTGCACGAGATAGCAGTCCCCATCTCCAGAACAGGCCTGGTATTGGCCTTGTGACAACCTATCTGCTTAGATCATATTCATATTGAAGTAGTTCCAATACTGGATGTGTATTGGGACTAAGTACAATGTAAGTGTTAATAGCACAGTGACTGTTGCTGTAAACAGACTGAGTCTGAGGGCATAGCCCAAGGATGAGGTTTAATTAGTAACGATTGGCTACCTACATGTATGCTATAACTATATCCCACCTGATTGGGCCTTTGTTGTTATTACTGTAAACACATCTATGCACGTGCAAGTGTTTACAGTAACTGCATTGTTATTTACACACAACTGTACATGTATATCAAAGCTATATTATTATATAGTAATGTATATAGTGTGGTGTAAACTGAAGATACATGGAGAGGGAATTATGAGCCCTGTTTATTTCCCCTTGTTGCCCTCAGGGAGGGAGATTAATATATCTATGAAAACACAAGGAAACAAACAGTTTCCGTTTCAGTTAGAGAAATGACTGCTCCCCATTCGCAAGAAAACTTAATGTTCTCAGGCATCCTTGTTTTTACTCTTCTGTTTGTGTTAACAGTGGAAGGTGGGTGAAAGTCTCATTTATCAAGTGAGTCGATATAATGATTGGGTAAAGATTGGGGGGGGGGGGGGGGGGGGGGGGACTCATGTCCAAGCATGTATGCACTGAGCTACGAGAAGTTTAATGAAACGAGTGAGTGGTAACTGGCTAGATTACTCTGAAGAAGGTACAGTTTTAACAGAAGGAAGTTTCCATTTCAGTTAGAGAAATGGCTGCTTCTCATTCTCAAACAATTGATAATTTGAGTGCGATGAGCGTTCATATCTGCATGAGTGTCATTTATTCTCAAATGCCAGACTCAAAGCTGAGAATGAGGCTAAGGAGTCCCCAATAAATATGTTTACATAAATAGAGCCACTAATTGATACTCCGACACTTAGGAAACATTGCGCTCTTGTTGCGTGCACAGAGGTCCAGCAGACACAAGAACTGTAGGATAGGTGGGCTAATGTTTGATAATCAACATGCTTCAAATTCAACTCCAAACAGTCTTCTACCTGGGATTTAGCAAACAAAATATTACATCTGTTCAAACACTTGTCCTTGGAAAAAGATTCATAGCACCAGGATAGGATGTCTTGCTGTTCTGATGATCTGGCGCAGTTGCTGCTGTGCTTAGACCTTTGAAGTTTGGGGTCTGAAAATATATCAGTCTGAAAATAAATTTTTGCCTCCATCAAAGTTTGTTTATTTTGTTGGTGTGATATAAATATAGTATGAACATGAGTGGTGTAAGCACTAAACCCACTTGTGTTTGTACTGTAACCTATATTTATTGGGGCGAGCATGAGAGAGCCCCACACTTGTGAGTTGAATTTGCGGAATTTTCATATATATATATATGTGTATACATGTATATATCTGTTGTACATATTCCATATGTCTAAGATACTGTAATTTAACGCAACGACCACGCGCCGCGTACGGACAAAAGTACAGTTTCAACTCAGCAAGTTTCAGTGTGCCGAGTGAAGACAGAAACGTCTAAGGAGGGAAAGCTGGAGCATAAGCTTCTACTGCCAGGCTACTTACAGCAGAAGGCGGTAATATCCTTCTGGTTACTTTACCGTGTTTCAAGATTGTTTATCTGTGTATTTAGCATGTGTGGCGACTTTCCTCTGCTGTATGCGAAAGGAAAACCAGGCTGTGTTCACAGAGAACAGGTCAGCAGGAGACAGTCTCTGCCGTATGTAAACACCGGAACCTAGCGACTGTAGCTGCATAGGCAGACAAATGGCTCCATTGTGTGGTATAGACCCCTCTATACATTTCTCTAAATCATGAAGCTTGTGAACAGATCTATGGGGTGTGATCTGGCCTAATGCACTTGTGAAGCGTTAACTTGCCAACTCACTGCATTGCTTGCTCACGCTCGCCCCACAATGTTCTACGTTCCCCTAGTACCAGGGTATGAGTGAGTTGTGTAGGGGTTTTACACTACTAGAGTGCCTTTGATTTGTATGGCGTCAGTGAAACACGAATAATTAAGAGCATGTAAACACCAATAACCCTAATGAATGAAAAATATATTTTTAAAATCTTAATAGCATAAAGTAATTTTATCTGCAGTATACCAGGAATGGCTTACATTGCATGTTGAGTTTACACACTAACCAGTGTACCATGGACTTAAGAATGTGCAGTGTTTGTGTTTCCCTGTGTTGAAACTACAAAATGCTATCTTGGAATTTGACCTCATATGGTGTTATAGGACAGCAACTGTTTGTAATATTAAAATAACAACCTTGTAGCCCCAGGGAAACTTATTTTCTCTTTGTTACTTATCACTGTGTATCTCACAGAAATAATAACTGCTGTTTTTCTGGTATAGACAATAATTGAAAGACTACCCGTAACAGCTGGCCTTATGTATAGACCCATTGTTACCATGTCCTATTTTGGCTCCTCTTCAAGTTCAAAGTTTCCTACACTTATTGGGTCCTAAGCATGCAGGTTACCATGGGAACCTTATGCCAGTTAATTATTATGGGAACTTTAGGCAGTTTATTAAGAGAACTTCGTTCAGGTTGCTGTGGGAACTATTTTCAGGTTACCAAGGGAACTTGATGCATGTGCATGTGAACAGTGTGTATGTGCCCCCCCTTTTTTTTTTTTTGATCTCCTTGAGAGCCTGGGAAAGGAGTGTAGGAGTAGTTCATGAATATGTTTAGACTGCAACCATGAATATAGTTATTGCACCCAGGAGGGTGGTTTATTATTGCTTTTGCTTGCTGTGATGTCATCAATTAACAGGTCACAGCATAGCAGTTCATGAACACTGACTTACTGTAGCTGGCAGGACAGCGGAAAACTTGCTCGCTAGCAACTGTACCAGGGTTCTTGCTAGGCCTTCACCAAATGTCCATTTGGTTAGTTTCTGCACCATTTGGTAAAACCACATTTTACTAAAAAACCTGCCCACTGCATGCTGTTTACCTACCTGGCTTCTCACTCAATATTGTAAACCTGATGTTTCATACCTGTGTTTAGGCACTATTGCACTGTGTTTAGATTTGGAAGTCAATTTCTAGTAAGAACCCTGTCTGTCACCAAACACTGACTAAGCCATTTCCACATGCTCTGCTTGAGGCACCATTCATGTGCTTATACACACCTAGTAGGTATTAGGCCTGCGCTTATTATGCGGGCATAATTTTAAGAATAATAGGGACTTCCTGTCACCGAGCATAATACGGGAATAATCGGGAATAGTTCACGTAGACATGGCGGAAACTGGTGAACTCAGCAGGGGGCAGCCGTCACCTGTTGAACTCGTGGAGTCAGATGAAGAGTCTGGAGCGCAGAGTTCAAGCAGTTCTGCTACCGCAAGCAGCCTTCTGAACCGTTTGCGTTCCCCAAAGTCGTCGGAGCAGTCGCGTACAATATTTAAACCGTTAATTCCCTCTGGACTGTATGTGTGATGTCATTCGTGTGTCATTGTAAAGTGTCTAGTGTTTTTCTATGCATGATGCATGGCTATAATGAGAATAATAGGGTGATGTTGTGGGAATAATTTGTTAGGAATTTCCAGAAAGAAAAATAGGTCCAATCTTGAGCATAATAGGCTCAGGCCTAGTAGGTACTTGTTCCTGTCTTGTGGTTGGATGACTATCAACAAAGTTTATGAAGTAGTGTAAATCAGTTGTGTAATAGTTTGGGGGGATTTTAAGGCTGGTTTGTTATAGCAGGTGTAACTAGTTTTACATGCATTGTCAGGAGGTTTAATGTGCTCCATGTTTATCTAGTGGCCTGTGTTTAGATTATACAGGTAGCTGAAAGTAGCTGAAGCGGCTTTTCTTGATGCATTTTCAGCACTTTTTCTTTTGATAGGCGGAGCACCTTACAAGTCTCCCAAAGAAGGGGGTGGGCACTTTCTTCCTACATTTAGCCACGAAAGAGTACCATGTGACTCAGTCTCTAGAATCTGTCATCCTGCTGGAGTTGACAGCAAAATTAATGGACAGAAAACAACAGAATATGGAAGCACCTTCAAAGGTCAAATCCTGTAAGCATGCAGCGCTCTAAATGGCAGCAAGCAACTGTAATCATGGTGTAGATAATAAGTGCGACGGACCGCATTAGCCATGACAAAGCCAAGTTGTAACAACTGTTGGTAGAATATAAGATATCTGAGGCTGTGCTTCCCAAAACTAAGCATGCCACTCATCATAGTAAACTTTGACCCTATGCTGGAAATTGGGCCAAAAGGAGGGGGTGGTCACTCTTGCGAGACTGTAGTATATACTCATGTGCTATGTACTCCAGCTCAACACTCTCATCTCAGAGATTCCTGTGTGGGTATATATGTGTTCCACGATATACTAGTTTATTGTTTCCAAATATGGAATTTGTTTACCATTCCATTCTCACCTCCATGAGACACCTAAAATGTCCTAGGGCAGATCTAGCCAAGAAGAAAGGGTGGGCCTGGAATGAATGAAGGTGGAGAAGCATCTTTTTTTTTTTACATGTGGCATTTCAACTTCAAACAAGTAGACCATGAGCCTATCCATGGAGTAGAGTCTCTTTTTAACTATCTATCACTGTGTGGTTTGAGCACTCGGGGGTGGGACAACACTGAAATTGAGTGGGATGTTAGATGCATACCAGCAACCCTTACCAGCGCAGAACTCTTGGTTCTGTCGGAAGTGTAACAAAGATTTCACTTTGTAGCAGGAGGGGTTATTTTAAGGGGAGGCAAGGCAAATCTTAAAGAAAAATTTGGGCCTCTATTACCTTGGCTATGCATAAAATACAAGCTAAGGTAGGAGACATTTCACTGTTAGGATCATGGTATGTACAGTTTGTGTGCATGTGTGGATAGCCTACTGTCCGCATGCATACAAAAATTTACATGCCTGTCGCGATGAGTTTGTAGAATTATTTTCTCAATGTGCACGTGGTTATCCCCAAATCATGCTTGCCCACAAAGTCATGCACAGTGAATGAGTTTACATAACATCTAAGCCTATTTTTTAGGGAGATGTGGTTTGTTGGTTGTTCATGCATTCTGAGTGGCTTCTTGTAAGTGTGGTTACGTACTGAAGTGCTGCTTTTGGAAGAAGCCCACTAGCTTGTAAGATGTGTGGGGTAACATAATCCACAGAAGGTTTCATCTCAACCGGTTTGTCAAATGTTACACTAGCAACCCACTGCCACACCTATTTTCACTTCCACCTATTCCACTTTGTGTTATTCAAGTTCTAAAATTTGGTTGTTCCAACCAGGAGCTTATGAGCGGCGAAGCCGCGAAGGAACGTGTAACTACCGCATACACCCGAGTGCCATCCAAATCCAAATTATCGAACTTCCAAATAAGGAAACCATGCTTCAAATCAAGCGTCATAGTGACGACATAAAAACCCATGTGTTCCATAATAGCGATGTGAGAGAAATTTTACACTCACTCAGAACGCCCTTTGACCTAGCCGCGGAGGAATGGGCAAGCGAACAGGTGACGGCGAAAGCGATCTGCCTCAGAAACGCGTAAGATTCGAAGATGCCGGGACCCCTCACCGTTCTGAGGCGGCTTCGTTTGCGAAGCGGAGTCTACGGTTGCAGCAGGTATCTCCGATGGCTCGATTGACTTTTTAAAACGCCGCTAACAGCGGCTTCCGTGTCTTTCAGTGTGTTTCTGCCTGATATTCAAAGTTCAAAAAGTATTCTTGTTCGTTGTCTTGTGGAGTCTAGAGTCACTATTTCTTGTACTTACAATTCTGCCATCGTTTATTTCTCACGTAGCCGCACGACCTCAAGTAAATGATAGACCGCATGACGCGCATTGCGCCTCACCAAAACGGAAATACGTAAGTAATCCGGATTTGAATGGAACAGTGCAGTTCTATGTATGATTTTGAGAGTATTCATATTTGTTGGATGTTGCATTCCCAAGACAAAACAGTATTTGGTCTTTGGGATACTCCATATAGGGAATGCTTTGTAAAGTGGCCCCTAATATCCTGGGGAGGGGTAGCCTCGTACCCAGGCCGTTAATTAGGAAAAACGGCCTGGCAACCTACCCGGGTTCAAACTGTATACGGATGTGACGTCAAAAAGATTACAGCTGCACCCATACAAGCCATGAATATTGGATAATGCATGTGATATTTAATCGTAGCCACGTGACTGTTCGTAATTGTGCAAGCGCGTTGTTGTTGCCAGTAGACTCGTTACAGGCTTATATTGGATGGTTACTGTCTTACTTGTCATCTGTAGACGAACTGCTTGCAGTAGACTCGCTCTCGCTCACCGATGTCGATGTGTCCGACTGACAGTAAGTACTAAACTAGTACCTGACACTGCTACTCTCGAACTGGTCCTTTTTTATAAAGAATCCGTTTTGTCCGCAGGCACTGTAGTTGTTGCACACAAGTCAACGGAAGGAGTTCGAACAAAAGCGTCATTCCAAGCGCTAGCGGTACCACGGGACGGGTATATTAATACTGTGATGCATTTATGACGCAATTAAAATTCTGTACAACTGTCACGTGAAGCGTTCTGAAATCTGATTGGTACTGACAACTCCAGTGCAGCGGAAGTCAACAGTTTGAACTCAGAGAAGTTGCCAGGCCGTTTTTCCTAATTAACGGCCTGGGTACGAGGCTAGGGGAGGGGGAGAGTCCCTGGGAGAGTCCCTGGCGAGGGTCACTCTTGAAAACTTTCATTCAGCATTGTGGGTGGGTTGCATTTGGTATCTGGCATGCCAGGTAGAAACCAAACATTATTCTGCTGCTTATTTCATGCAGTCATGTGTTCAATACACTATATATGTCTGGACTTTTGTTAAGGATGGGGACAAATCAGATCATGATGCATCTTAGCCCGGTTCCCAGGCCCGAAAGGAGGAGAAGAAAGGGCCTGGTTTCAGCCATGTGCTTAAGGTTACGATGAACAACCTGTCCTATCTCAGAATTCAATAAATGCGCTTGAATGTCAGCGTTATAACTCTAGAGTGCTTGGAGGTATTTTAGCGCTTCAAAAGCCTATGGAGATACCAAAGACCAGGCTATACACAATGCTCTTTTGGTCATAACAGCTCTAGCAGCTTATAATCCACACCATCCAGAACAAAGCCTTCACATAAACTCTCTTGCGTCAAATATCTGCTTACTGACAGCCCTCAAACTCACCGTTTTCAGTTACTAGTCTCCTAGCACAAGTATCTAGGTCGACTCGATGGCAATTTTCAAGCAGCGCTCGAAATGTGGGTGCTACATAAAATTTTGAGTAGCATTCTTCGTAAACCACGACCGAAAAAGCCATTTTCTGACGGTTTGTCCAGAACTTTTTTGGCAAAACTTGACGAGTCGACCTCGAAAATTTAGTACGGAAGGCCATTGAGCTGTTATCTTCCGCAGAAAATAAAAGTAGTTCGCTAAAATTGACGCAAAGTTAGTGACGGTAGGAATGCATTCGGACTTGCGGGTATACGTCATGAATATAATTATAAATAAGCGCGCGCACACAGCTTGTTCATCGTAACCTTAATTATAACTGATTTAAGCATGTGTGTATCAGTAGGATCTAATGACGCCTTCAAATGTATGACGTCGCTGTTCATCAGTAAACTAGCCTACCTGAGTAGTTCTTACCTTGGTGCCTTTGGCTTGCGCTGTTTATCGGTGAAGAACGTCAGCAGAAAGGGCAGACGGAAGTACAATAGAACCCCTCTTGCGATTGCTTTATCGGTAGGTAGTCCCTTTTTATTGTCAACCGACTCCATGGGAGTTCGCAGTTCCGCTTCAAATTGGCCGCTGGATGCGCACAAGCATGGAAGTGAGTTCTTTGCATAATATGCTATCTAGGGACGGTATAATGTTTAGTATCAAAATTAATGTGCAGAGGTATGTCAATAGTATGCGGAGGCCGTGGAATTCCACGGCGATTAAGCGCATGCGCTAACGGCTGAAACCAGGCCCTTTTTCCTCCTCTTGGGCCTGGGAACGAAGCTAGATTCACAGCAAATATGAGCCCACTCTTAACATAAGTACAGCACTTAGAACACGGTAATGAATAAATAATGTAGTAATGTACCACCTGACAAACTCACACCTACATGGATGCTGGTAGTGGTACTCACACATACAGGTACTATACCACTGCCAGTATCCTGGGTGGGTCTATATAAGCCAATGTGTTTAGTAGTCTCCTGCCCAGACCCCACCCATGAGAGAAGAGGGTCTGGTGACGTTTGGCCAATCCCTTGGGCTTCATTAACGTTGATTGCTTTCTGGAGAGAAATATCCCTCTGCCAATCACATTGCAGAAAACACAATCTGTAGTGTAACACCTGACTTCCTTGGCTACTTCAGCACAATGGCACAACACTTTTTTGGCACGTAAATTTGTTATCAGTTCGCAGCAATGCATACAACAAAGCCCGAGGAAGCAGCCGAATGTCACCAGAGTCTCTCCTTGTTGGGGGGGGGGGGGGGGGGCTGGGCACGAGACTAGTGTTTAGCAAGTTTGTACTGTTATATTTTTGTTGTATGATGCAACGTCTATTTGCCGGTTCTTTCACTTATTGCCATGTCCATGATTTGCCTCACACTAACTTGTCAATCTTGAGACTCTACTCGAGGGTAGTTGCCTGTCATGTTGAACTGTACTGTGTGCTCAGTATTGTTCATTCTTTATTGTACTGCTTGTACAGTGAACGTAAGTGAATGGACAGAACTGTACTGTGTGCTCAGTATTGTTCATTCTTTATCGTACTGCATAGCTTGTACAGTGAACGTAAGTGAATGGACAGAACTGTACTGTGTGCTCAGTATTGTTCATTCTTTATCGTACTGCATAGCTTGTACAGTAAACGTAAGTGAATGGTCAGAACTGTACTGTGTGCTCAGTATTGTTCATTCTTTATCGTACTGCATAGCTTGTACAGTAAACGTAAGTGAATGGTCAGAACTGTACTGTGTGCTCAGTATTGTTCATTCTTTATCGTACTGCATAGCTTGTACAGTAAACGTAAGTGAATGGACAGAACTGTACTGTGTGCTCAGTATTGTTCATTCTTTATCGTACTGCATAGCTTGTACAGTAAACGTAAGTGAATGGACAGAACTGTACTGTGTGCTCAGTATTGTTCATTCTTTATCGTACTGCATAGCTTGTACAGTAAACGTAAGTGAATGGTCAGAACTGTACTGTGTGCTCAGTATTGTTCATTCTTTATCGTACTGCATAGCTTGTACAGTGAACGTAAGTGAATGGACAGAACTGTACTGTGTGCTCAGTATTGTTCATTCTTTATCGTACTGCATAGCTTGTACAGTGAACGTAAGTGAATGGACAGAACTGTACTGTGTGCTCAGTATTGTTCATTCTTTATCGTACTGCATAGCTTGTACAGTGAACGTAAGTGAATGGACAGAACTGTACTGTGTGCTCAGTATTGTTCATTCTTTATTGTACTGCATAGCTTGTACAGTGAACGTAAGTGAATGGACAGAACTGTACTGTGTGCTCAGTATTGTTCATTCTTTATCGTACTGCATAGCTTGTACAGTGAACGTAAGTGAATGGTCAGAACTGTACTGTGTGCTCAGTATTGTTCATTCTTTATCGTACTGCATAGCTTGTACAGTAAACGTAAGTGAATGGTCAGAACTGTACTGTGTGCTCAGTATTGTTCATTCTTTATCGTACTGCATAGCTTGTACAGTAAACGTAAGTGAATGGACAGAACTGTACTGTGTGCTCAGTATTGTTCATTCTTTATCGTACTGCATAGCTTGTACAGTAAACGTAAGTGAATGGACAGAACTGTACTGTGTGCTCAGTATTGTTCATTCTTTATCGTACTGCATAGCTTGTACAGTAAACGTAAGTGAATTGTCAGAACTGTACTGTGTGCTCAGTATTGTTCATTCTTTATCGTACTGCATAGCTTGTACAGTGAACGTAAGTGAATGGACAGAACTGTACTGTGTGCTCAGTATTGTTCATTCTTTATCGTACTGCATAGCTTGTACAGTGAACGTAAGTGAATGGACAGAACTGTACTGTGTGCTCAGTATTGTTCATTCTTTATCGTACTGCATAGCTTGTACAGTGAACGTAAGTGAATGGTCAGAACTGTACTGTGTGCTCAGTATTGTTCATTCTTTATTGTACTGCATAGCTTGTACAGTGAACGTAAGTGAATGGACAGAACTGTACTGTGTGCTCAGTATTGTTCATTCTTTATCGTACTGCATAGCTTGTACAGTGAACGTAAGTGAATGGACAGAACTGTACTGTGTGCTCAGTATTGTTCATTCTTTATTGTACTGCATAGCTTGTACAGTGAACGTAAGTGAATTGACAGAACCTTTGATCCACCCACACATCACAATAATTTGTAGATGCCCACATTCACTCATGCAGCAAATTACTAATTCTTTTACTTGTTGACTTGTGTAGAAATACGTAGCACATGGAACAGCCTGATATACCGCCATGTGCATGACCCAATGTATATATCCATGCAGTGAAAATTTAGACTAGTTGGGTGTGCCTTGCTGGGAGGGTTCTCGCTAGACCTTTAGTTTTGCATTAATTTCAGTGCTATTTGGATGTGATAAATTAGGTAAGAGCACCATTTGGCCCAAATCCTGCCCACCACTGACCTGCAGTCTTCCCACTTAACCGATTATATGTGGTAGACGCCATTTGGCGTCATACACACACGTCACGAAACGTGATAGATGCCAATTGGCGGCTCTGTGATAAGCTTGGGGCTTCCCCTACTACTACAAGTGGGTTAGTCCAGAAGCCCTCAAGGGGCGGAGCATAGTGAGCGATAACAGCCTGGGTGGTTGTCAATCTCCTCGATTGAGAAAACGACTCATTAGCCACGTTTACTTCTCAACAGCAATAAGCAGAGGCACAGCACTAACTACGGAGGTACAACGTCTCTTGGGCTTCATAAATATCAAGACAGATCTCGAGTTGTGCCTTGTTAATCAACGAGCAAAACCAAAGACAGTACACACAACACACGGAAGGTGATTAAATGTTCTCCGTAAACCGGTTACATACAACTTCAGAAAACATATCTAGGTTCAGAATAATCCTTTTTCTGTCCCTTGTTTCACTCTGTAGAGGTTCGTTTGGCTTCCCTGATGCTTTAATCCTTGGAAAAAAGCTTTGTAAAAATTGACATCACGTGAAGTTAATCTATTTCCGCGTTTGAGGTTAATTGCATTCCATTTAATCTCGCGTATAATCGGTTAAGATTTCCATTACGGGATGTAAACAGGACATACTTGCCTGTTGCATTATGGAAAATTGATTTCTTGCAAGATCCCTGCCTGCAGGTGTGCTTGTGATCGCAGTCATGTCGAATGGTTATTGTGTTGTATGTGTTGTTTTGCTGTTATGTTTACAAATTGTATGTTACATGAACTGATCCACCACCTGTATTGTATCTCCCTCGCCCACTCAGTCAGGTACAGTAGACAGTATGAACCCTGCCTCAACCCCCATACTTCAATAGAGTCGTTGTCACCTGCAGTTGTAAGCTTTTCATACTGAAAAGTAACTGCAAATTGTAGTTGAGTATATGTGTTGGAAAGAGGCTTACTCGGGTGAGCTGGAGCGAGCCCCACACTTTATTTTGCTATTGTATGATTAATAGTTATACGCCTCCCTTGGAGGGTGGTTGTTTTATACATTTGTGTTGGGTGTATATAGCCTGACACCAACATCATGATATGAGCAACATTTTTATATGTTGCCTAGGTAACAGGTTACATTCATCAGTTAAGTGAATTTGAATACGAACATGTGAAAGGGTTTCCATAATAGTGGGTCTACTTCTGTAGTTAATTGAGTCAACAAAATACCACATGGAGACCACATGACCATGTAAGCTCTCAGGAGTTCCTGAACTTTCTACAAATTTGAGTATTTGTATTGGCAGCCACCATGTCTCTTGGTCTTGCTGATGCTACAATTGAGAGTCTAATTCTATGTATATGTAGCTGTCTAGGACAGTGAAGACTTGCTCACTAGCAACAGAGTGACACACTTCTCATAACTATATTCCATGAGCGTGAGACACAAAGTGCTAGCTCGTTTTCGGTACTGTGCTTCACACTGTCACATGCTTCACACTGTCACATGCTTCACACTGTCACATGCTGTGAACAGGATTCTGGCTAGGCCTTCAGGGGATGGTTTTCACAGGATGTGGCCACATTTGCCTTCAGCAATATTACTGACCTGGTTGGCCACTTTCAGTTTGATGCAGTATGTAAACAGGATAATGCATACCTGCACCAAGATGCTGTTGCATCATGCACCATTCAGAAGTTAGAAGCCTGGATGTCACCAAAGACTGACTAATCCATTTCAGTATGCTCTGTGTGAGAGGCACATATGCTTATTAGGTCTTCCTGTTTTGTGCTTGGGTGACTACAGACCTTTGCAAGTTGAAAATACTATATATGATCATAGTTTCCTGAGTGCATACCTTTGTATAAGAGCCACTGCCCATTTCACTATTGCCTATTTCCTACTGTATTCACCTATTTCTGTAGTCAAACAAGTTGCAAAAGTCAACAAACTGATCACAGCATGTAATTCAACCACAAAGTGACGGTATTTGTGTACTAGTTTGGCGGCTGGTTTGTTATAGCAGGTAAAACAGGCTTTTTGTGCATTGTCAGGAGGTTTAATGTGCTCCATGTTTATCTAGTGGCCTGTGTTTAGATTATACAGGTACCCGAAAGTAGCTGAAGTGGCTTTTTTAGTGCGTTTTAAGCATTTTTGTTCACTAATTATTTGTAGTGTTGTATTCTGACAATAATCTCTCTGGGAGTAAAACTGGTTATGCACATTTTGAGACATGGGGGTGGGAGGTAGATACATGTACCGCAGTCTCACAAAAAAGAGTATCCATAGGGCAGAGCACCTTACACATCTGCCAAAGAGGGGGCGGGTGCTCTTTCAAGTGTTCCTGTATTGAATCATGAAAGAGTGCCCATACGACTTGACCTCTCGATTCTATCATCCTCCTGGGGTTGACAGCAAAATTATTGGACGAAAAACAACATAGTACGGAGCCACCAGGATTTGAAGGTCAAGTCCTGTAACCATGCAGCACTCTAAATGGCAACATGCAATTGTAATCATGGTGTAGACAGCAAGTGCGACAGACCGCATTATCGATGACAAAGCCACCTTGTAATAACCGTTGGTAAAGTCTTTTTACCACAAATATGTGCAGTGCTTGAAGTTATGCTTCTCTTTGGTTATGTGAATCTCACCACAGGGTGGGCACTCATTATAGTAAAAATTGACCCTATATGCGGGAAATTGGGCCAGAAAGAGGGTGTGGGTGTTGTTTTGTGAGACTACAGTATATGTGGCAGTCCCGGGTAGATATCGAACATTATTCCGTTGCGTATTTCGACCATGTTACTGCGTTCAAAGCACTGTAGCACAGAACTTCCATTAAGAGCGGGGCTCATACATGCTACGTAGACTTATCAGGTATCCATGCATCTTTGCTGCGCGTATGAGCCCCACCCTTAATGGAAGTTTTGCGCTATAGCACTTCAAACATGGTAACGCACTCAAAATACGCAAGGGAATAATGTTCGATTTCTACCCGGGACTGCCACATATATATGCCCTTGTGTTAGTACTCCAACTCAAGCTCATAAATTGCCATGTATGTATGTATGTGTTCCAAGATACTAGTTTAGTACTTGTTCCCAAACCTGGAATTTGTTTGCCATTCCATTAGTAACCTCCATGACATAGCCATAGAAGAAAGGGGTGGGCACGGAAGGAATGAAGTCAGAGAAACACTTTATTGTTGTGTGTTTTATGCTGAGCACAGTTATAGATAGCAGGCAGGAACAGCTATTGTGCTGATTGATGTCATTATCTGCTTCAGTCATTGATGCACAATTGGAGTACCTTTGACTCTGCATGAAATACAAGCTCAGATAGGAGACATTTCTAGGTTCTAGGAGCTAGGTTCTTGAATTGTACAATTTGTGTGCATGTGTGGACAGTATGCATGCAAAATTTACATGCATGTCATGGTGGGTTTGTGGAATTATTTACAATATACACATGTGGTGATCCCAAGATCACACTTGTCCTGCATTCACCTAGTAGCCATCTAGTTAATAACTCTTTCTGAGTGGCTTCTTGTAATCAATCTGCATGTGGTTACTAAAGTCTATATAGTTTTGGGAAAAGCCAGTACATTTGGATAAGGTGTGTGGGTGAACAAGTAGGTTCCATCTGGGGAATGCAACTTATTTGTTTGACGTTACCCCTACCAAGCCACTGCCACACCTATTTTCACTTCTACTCATTCCACTGTAAGCTCAAAGATTTGCTATGTTTTGAGAGTATTCATATTGGTTGGATGTTGCTTAGCAACCAATTCTTTGAACTTTAATAACATGAAGGGAATGGGTGTGGAGTATATATGGCAGTGGGTTCCTAGGGGTTTCAAAAATACCAGGACAGGAACTATTTGTCCTTTGCACCTCTGTTCCCTCTGGGGAAAGCTTTGCTAAAGGACATTGTGGGGAAGTCCCTGGGGAAGTCCCTGGAAGTCACATGACTTGGGGGTCTGGTTGGGTGAGTACCCATTTATTCAGCACTATGGGTGGATTCCTTTGATGTGTATCTGGCATCCCAGGTAGAGATCAAACATGATTGTGCTGTTTACATGTTCAATACATGGTTGGATATTTTTTTTTGTTAAGGGTGTGGCTCATATGTACTTTGTAGCCAAACCAGATACTGACGCACCGACACAGCAAATATGAGCCCTGCTCTGAACAGAAGTTCAGCACTTGTAACATGGTAATGTAGTTGAAATACATAACAGAATTTATGTGCCACATGTTCTGTCCAAACTTAAACATGGATAGCCTCAATCCCAGGCTCTCGGGGGAGGAGAAGGACAGAGAGTCTGATACACATTGTTTAGGTGCATGATGGCACTAGCATAGTGTTTCATATTCATGAACAGTTGGGGTTTTGGAGCAAATTTTGTGTTGACATTGTAACACATTATTGGTGTTACTAATGGTGTTTGCCAGGTACATAGGCGTACTTAAGCCAGTGCGGTAGCCTGTGTTTAGAATAATCTCGTCCCCACCCTCTCCCGAGGGGAAACGGTCTGGTGAACCAAGTCAAATTTCTTGGGCTAGCGCACACTTTTGTGACAGTGTCACCTAGCAACATTTAACGCCAAACCCACTCAAAAAAAGGTATGGATACCCGAGTAGAGATAAAACATTTTACTGTTGTAAGGGAAGTGCTACGTAATAATTACTGATCTCGCAATCTCATTGGTCCTTACCACTTTTGGGGAATAAGCCCAAGAAAATCGACTTTGTTTACCAGACCGATTCTCACTGGGAGTGCGTGTGGGCTGGGCACGAGACTATGTTTAGAGGTGGGACAATGTATCACTAGGGAGGTGCTTAGTCATCCTGGGGTGAGCAGCTCACTGCTGTTTTCATATTTTGCATATGGCACAAATAGTAAAACAACCTTGATTATCCAACCGGTTTTGCCTGGTTCCAGCTAGTACATGTCATGAATAGTACAAATCCAAGCGCTGTTGCCTGGTCCCAGCTAGTTTCCGAACGCCTTAGCCTGAAACACATAATCATGCAGGTGCGGCGGGTGCTTATGGGGCCTTGGTCTGAGGTTGCGCTTGTATGTATGTTTGTATGTATGTTTGTCCGTAACGGGTTTACGACTGAAGTATACGAGTTTATGTATAGTTTACGTACCCTCCGGCACATGCCCCTCTTGGTGCGATTGAGCCCATGATACAATGGAAGACATAGAGGAGAGACGATGACGCCAGGCCAGAGAACGCGTCCAGAGGTACAGAAGACGTTTAACTCTTTGCACGCAGAAATCATTCACACATCACCGTTTATTAACACGGAAATTAGTCTGAGGTCAAAGTGCCAAGCGTTGCCAAGCAAGCACTAGGGTTTGCCAGCGGTCTGATTTGCATAGATAGCGTGTAACTAAGCGGGACTAGTCTTTCTAAGTTGCTGATCACAGCTAGGTAAGCGATTTGTACCTGTTTGAAGCCATTATCTGTAGGTGTACCTCGTAGCTTACCAGCAATTTGAAACGGTGCCAATTTTCTCATTTTCTGTGTACAGCTCTGACACCCCAAGTCTATTTCCAAGTTATTTGAAGTTAGTACTCCTGCCTTATGTGAAACCTAGAAGCCGCTTGTTCCCTGTGTCCAAGAAAAAGCTTCGCGTTTGACCGCCTTCTTGTAATTCACGAATGATCACGAACTAGCACCGCCCCTTCCTGCCTTCCCCGCGGGGTGATGTAAGTGGAAAGGTGTGGTCTACACTTATTACTACTCAACAGGCAGGGATTTACCCCAAAAGCTCGCTTGGCTTCGCTATTTACCCCGTAAGATTATACGATGTCAGAGGGCACATAAATGTGCCCGTTGCGTAGCGCGGAAGCATTACGTGGGCACTAAGTGCCCATCGCATACAAAGAGTTAAGTGATGAAAGACGACAGTACGACTGTGAAAGGAGAAGACTTGCGCGCCAGCAACAAAGCGATTCACTTCGCTCGCTGACGGCCCGTGAACAGGATAGACAGAGAACAGCACGGCATCGTAGTAGGGAGACTACACAACAGAGGTGAGCTTGCATAAACAGGTTGGAATGATGCCGAGGGCAATGAGAACCATATAGCAGCTAGAGGTAATTTTGGCCATTAAAAACACGGCTTAACTAGAATATACTTATTGCAAATTATATTAACAGTTAACTGTCTTCCACGGACAGAGCAGATTGTCTAGAAGGGCAGCGGATCGTCGTGCGCAGGAGACCCCAGAGCAGAGGTATGACGAGAATTTCTCACTTCACAATTCGACAGCGCAAGTGTAGTGCCACTGCCTCCCTCAACGAGCTTCCTTCACATGCTACTATCAAATCCGAATAGTCACATCGTTGACTTTCCATCACTAATTTCCCCATTGAAATACGTGCACATCTTACTCTTTTTCATTGGAGAAATGCTTCGCACGACACCTCACAGCTTTGCGTTGGGTGATGCACAAGTAACTCCACTCACGTCCTCAAAATCGTCGACTTCGTCAAGACCACGCTTTGCCATAATTTCTGTCCAGACGTCCACCACCAACTTCCTACGTGCTCTGCGCACATCATGCGCATGCATATACCTAGTACGTTATTAAGTGAGTGGACAGAACCTTTGATCTCCCCACACAAGGTTGTATTAATGAACCAGATGCGTAGACAGCCACATTCCCTCATGCAGCAATTTATTATACACTCCTTATATCTTGTGAAGATACTTTGTCTGAATTTGTCCACAACTTGGCTGGAAGTAAGTAGACAGCCCAGTTAAGGTGGCGGGATAGTCCCCATGGGCGTGGTTTATGAAATATATCAACATAAAATTTCTCGTACAGAATTCATCCCAGCACAACAAAACCTACTGAATATGAAGCAGGGAGGGTAGTGAATGTGTACGGGAAAATCTGTTGAAGTAGCTCACTTTGTAGCCATAGTAAGCACACAGGTGTCCCTGCGGACTATTAACCAAAAATCTACAGTACGAAGTATGCTAGCGACTTAATCTCACTGTTGAAGATGCGCATTAATGAACTCTAGGGTGGCTCGAAAAGTTTTTGCAGCTATATATGGTAAATGGTACTCGAAATAGAATGAGAAAAACCTACCATCTTACCAAGTATCCTTGAAACAACGGGCTGTAACGTTGCAACAGAAGGCGATATTGCAAAAACTGCTTCGAGTTGCTCTTCGTACGGTATTTTTGCGTAGTTTCACTGTCTTAGCTAGTTGTAAATCAGTCTCCACATTTTTTGGTTACAAAAATGTTCGATAACTAGTACCATATCAGCCGAGTTCAAAGTTCAAAATGAATAGCACATGCGCATATATACGTTCAATTAGGAATTACAATATCTTAATTTATTGCTACGCATGTGCGTATGCACGTAACAGGGGTTATTCTTCATGTACCGTTCCTTAGAATACGTCATCTTTACATCATGTACTTTATGTCGTGTAATATTATATTGTAATGTTGGTTGGTGTGTTAAAGCAGTGCAGTGCACCACCGTCGTCAGCAGTCCCTCGTAGCCGAATGGTTAGGGCTTAGTGTTACAGTTAGGGTTAAGGTTAGGGCTAGGGCCAGGGAATGGAATTTTTCACTTCTTTTTTTTTTTTTGGCCGTGTTAAAAGTGACAAACACCTTCATCTTGCATGTTAACGGTAGCTGCGACGTTCATGGCCTAAGAACAACAACTGTACGTGACGTAACGATGATGTATTGTAAGGAACGGTACATGGAGAATGTGCCCAACTCCTGTAGTTGGGTAGAGGTCTTGGAAACGGACTAATACTAGAGTGTATTTGCCTAACAAATGACTTCTTATCAAATGAAGAGCACTGAAGTGCTTAACCCTCGGCGCATAGTATTAATGCAGAGTCACAAGACATAGCTAAGTACGCAAAGGAAATTCATGTGGTATGATGGTACACTAGATAGCTAGCTGAGACTACACAAAGTCGTACAGGATAACAGTGTCCCAAGTTGTCCTTACCTTGCCCCAACAAACCCCTCCCTAATGTAGTGAGCATGTGTAGTGAGTAGGGAATCTGTGGGACATTCCCTGGTAATCCTGGATATGTACCATGCCTGTACATACATATTGTAGCAGTATTGACCATGCATGTACATACATGTTGTAGCAGTATTGACCATATATGCTTCAAACCGAACGAGGATGTGTTTAAATTGAGCCGATTTCGCCAAGAACGTTTCGTTCAAGAGTTATGCTGCGATTCGTTGCGCTGTAATCCCGGGGCAGGATCCCAGACCAGGGCGTGTGAACTCGTTCTCAGACTAGAATATGGCCGACTAGCGCTCGCCGTAGCAAACGAATCGCAGCATAACTCTTGAACGAAACGTTGTTGGCGAAATCGGCTCAATTTAAACACATCCTCGTTCGGTTTGAAGCCTATCTGTGTCCAAACTTCAGAGATTTAGCCACCAGGTGAGCCAAGCTAGTTGTAACAGACATACATACATACATACAGACAGACAGACAGATAAACAAAGTACTGTAACCCTCGCTGCGCATGCGCGCCGATGGTTAACAACACTTGTGAAGTCACTGCAGAGGCGTTGTAGTTGCACCCAGACATGTTCTTATCAAAGCAAGTATGAACAATAGTCCCTGGCACTTCTGGGAATTTAGTACTGCAAGCAACACTCCCTGGGGACCACAAATTACCCTGATATTGGTGATGTTTGGTCTGTCCATAGTAGCACTAACAAGGAGTAGGAGCCTGAGTGACTTTGAAGTCTAAATTCCTAAATTTTGGGGAATGGTGGTGTGTGTCGGTTTGTTTGGTTGTGTGTGTGTGTGTGTGTGTGTGTGTGTGTGTGTGTGTGTGTGTGTGTGTGTGTGTGTGTGTGTGTGTGTGTGTGTGTGTGTGTGTGTGTGTGTGTGTGTTGTGTGTGTGTGTGTGTGTGTGTGTTGTGTGTGTGTGTGTGTGTGTGTGTGTGTGTGTGTGTGTGTGTTGTGTGTGTGTGTGTGTGTGTGTGTGTGTGTGTGTACACGTGTGTGGGTATGTTTGGGAGGGAGGAATCAAACATACACTGGGAAGTGGGAACACATTTCACTGATAGTAACATGGTAGCTAACTACAAGGACTAAATGTTCCTCCATTCACACATATAGACTGTCCATATAATTATAATTGTTACAAAAACACATGCACACACACACACACACACACACACACACACATGCATGCACCTACATGTATGTACATTGACTTCACAGGATTGCTCAAGCACCTAGAACTGAAACTCTGTTAGGAGTGCAGCTATTGATCGAGAATGCATGTATTGGACGAGACTTCAATGTTACAGCAAGCTATACCATGCGATGAAGATGGAATGCCTTCAGGTCTGGTGATACCAGAAGATCCTGCTACTTGCCCAAAATAGCAGCTCTTGTACAAAGCGAGGTCAATTTGTTCAGCAGTTAGCCTCATCCCAAACTATGCAAGTCACTTGTAATGCAAGGCTTGACTCATGACCATGCAGAAGCAGACATCATTATTTTTGTAGTGACATGATGTTCAGTTTTTCACTTCCTGCCTTATTCCCACGGATATGTAAACATGGTGTCACGTTTTGCAATTAGCATGCATGATTGCTCCTGGTTATGCCCTTGTACACTAAACTTGATGCTCATCCTTTTTCTTCAAACTGAGTTGTGTTTTATATCAGAAATATAGGTGGGCTGCTACAGTGCATGTGTATTGACTCACTGTAACATCCAGACATTAAAATTAATTGGTCAAAGATAGTTCTGTTATGGGAAAACACCAGTTGGTTCAGGGATAGAATTCAATGTGCACTTAATTACATTCCTGAGCCGTTATGCCATCCAAGGCTATGTAATTAATTAAGCTTACGTTAAAGCTAATGCGCGCGTGTAAAATTATTTCATGTCGGAGAAGGGATACGCTAAATTCACCCGGTTTGAAACCTTATGAATAATTAATCAGTACGTTTAACCCCTTTGATACGAGTAAGCAAATGTCATGAAGAAAGCTGTATCAGTCACAGAACGAGATTCACTTGCCATGTGTTGGTCTTCTCCATCTGCTATAATACTGGCACTGAGATAGCAGGTAAGGCTGTACAGGGAGGTGCTTTGAAATGGCCATTTTGAAGCCTCTGGGAATGGAATGGATCAGCTGGCTATACATATACTGTCTGTACATATTACTTTGCACGCCCTGCACTATGGGAATTTGTAAAAACGATGGTGCACACTACAGAAACACAACATAAGTACCAGGCAAAGTTCAATTTGAGCTTGTAAATAGCAAACCTGCCCCAAGTTGTAATGAGAGATCTTGTGACATTGTTGTAGTCTTGCCGGACTTTGTTGTGGACAGCAATTGTGAATGTGTCAGTGCACAGACAATTACTGTTTGCTCACACTTGCTCTTTGCACAACAATGTTTCTATTGTTTGGGTCCAGCAAAATTTTGGCTTGTCAGCACAAAAGAGACAGTCCTCTTCCACTAAACAGCCTTCACACCCCTTGCCTTGTTCCCAGGCTCTCCCTTCTTGCCTATAAAAGTAGCGACTTTTCTTAGTGAATGCATGTGCCTGTCATTAAACTGTAAAAGCATGTTGACGTCTGTATATATATATGTCAACCATTGATGCTGCTGGCACTATTTCAGTAGGAGGTGATGACAGGGGCAGTATTTGCCTTCTTAGCAGCCTCTTTTAGGAGTGTGAAGTGGCTCATAAGTGCTAGCAGAAGTACAACTCATCAAAGTGTTATCTCACTGGAAGTCCTATTTACTAACACTTGGTATTTTGCTGCCTGTGCCTCTAATGATAGCAGAAGTGTATTACAATATGATTACATTACCTTACAATGGCAGTCTGCTTGAATATAAGCCCTGTTCTGATGGGCAGGGACTTTGTGCCTTTGTCTGTTGGTCTCATTAAGAGTATTACATTGTATGCTCATATCAAGCTAAGGGTGAGGCAGAATAGAGGCAGCAGCATCAACAGCTGATATACGGAAGCCAGTGAAACCAACATGCTTTACAGCTTATTAGGAAAGTCACATGCACGCACTGGAGACAGTTGTTACTGCTAATAGGCAAGAAGATATCAAAATGTTGGGGGTGTGAAGGGTGTTTAGTGGAAGGTTGTGGTGACGTCCCTTTTGTGTTAACAAGCCAAAATTTGGTGGACCCGGACGAAAGCAACTATGCTGTGTAAAGTTAAAGTGTGACTATAATTGTCTGTGCACTGAGATCATAATGTAGTAACAATAATACCATTCGAAGCTGTACTTTTGTTTCTGGTCTGGACTTCCTGCTACTGTGCACGTGGGCAGTACATAAGCAACACAAGTAACAATCATGCGTTTGCCAGTACAACAAACACATCACTGTATAAGAAAACTGTATCATTACCAGGATCACAAAAATATGCTATTTCCGTTGTCTTATTGGGGACCCCGTAGATATGGGGACCCTGTCCCTAATTCTATGTCAATTTGGGGACTGCCGCATAGATTTAGGGACCCCGCTGTTAATTGATGTAAATTGATGTCAATAGTTGTACCGTGATTGAGTGAAGTCTAATAGCCCAAGGATATGAAATCTGTAGGCCTTAGGGAAAGCTATCTTCGAAGCTACATGTATCAATTGAAGCAATGGAAGCTGAAAGTGAGGGGAAATTCACTTATCAACAGATCTACGGCTACATCAAACATGGAAAGTACCCTGAAACAGTCCAGAAAGACGACAAACTCGCTCTTTGGAAACAATCTAAATGATGCAGTTAAGCACAGCCAAAGCCATAGCACAACAAAAAAAAAAATGGTACATAGGTAGGGGTCCCCATATCTACCATGGATATTGGGATGGGGAGTCCCCATATCTATCATAGCGAAGATCGTTGAATCGGACAAAATACCATTGCTACATAAGTTAAAACAGCTATATAAATGCTTACCTGTGGGTTTTTTAATCGATATTGCATACTGCTAATAACATACTGCTAATAACATACTGTACAAGTTGTACACCAAGATGGCGGTTTATTTCTGGTATACGGAATTTGTCCACGTGATGAAAACGCTCTATAGGTGAACGCTTTAAAGCAGGTAGGCTGGAAATATAAGATAAACACCTGCACAGAAGTCCCTTTAAATTCCAGTGAGCACTGCTTCTGCACATGCTCATTACCCCGCGCGCGCATGCGCGAAGGGGTTAAGGAATTGGTTTTGTCCATCTGTCAGTTTGTCAGTCCGGTGAAAAATTTTGAAATCAGCACATTTACTGGGTTAAACAATTGCTGTACACGGCAATGACATGGCAATCTAAAAAAAAATATGTATGGGTACCTGATAGAGACCAAAGCAGTTCACTCCTCTGCATTTCCAGCTATTTTCTATTTAACATTTGTATTGTCCACCATTTTGATACGGTCAACCACTTGGATACGGTGGAGACCGGGCACAGTATGCGGACTCCAAGTATGTGTTCACGTTCACCAGCCTCCTCATTCCCAGGATTGCGAAAAGCTGTGCGGGGGGCTGGGAACGAGGCTACGCATTCACCTAGTCCATAGTCTATGCCTAGTCTCGATCTCGTGAATGACTGGGCACGAGACTACCATTTGACAGGTGAGTGAAATATGGCGTGTTATTAGTGCCGAACGCTCCTATGCGGGCTTGATGAGGTTGGTCAGTTACTCTATGAATTCGAAGTTGGTCAGCAAGTATTTGCTAACAGCCATCAGGGGGCTGGGGTGTGGTGGCAGGCTGGGCACAAGAGTAGACCTTCAGTTGGAAAATCCTTTGATATTTTATCCTTACAACCAGCTTTAATATTATAGTGTAGATACCCTATGTAATATGATGTACACTGCATACCATGAACGTTTAATCTGTGTAATATGCAACAGTTATGGGCACGCATGGGTAACAAACAGTTCAGTTTGAATTTTGCGTGGGGTATGTCTTCTCTGAAGACCTCTAGTTATACAGGAATTCTGAAATGCTCCAGAATGGAGGAGCAGAAACAGAAGTACAACTTGGGGTGGCCTTGTGTAATTTTATGCAGGTTCACTGCTGTCCACAACAAAGTCCGGCAAGACTATGACAATGTCACAAGATCTCTCATTACAACTTGGGGCAGGTTTGCTATTTACAAGCTCAAATTGAACTTTGCCTGGTACTTATGTTGTGTTTCTGTAGTGTGCACCATCGTTTTTACAAATTCCCATAGTGCAGGGCGTGCAAAGTAATATGTACAGACAGTATATGTATAGCCAGCTGATCCATTCCATTCCCAGAGGCTTCAAAATGGCCATTTCAAAGCACCTCCCTGTACAGCCTTACCTGCTATCTCAGTGCCAGTATTATAGCAGATGGAGAAGACCAACACATGGCAAGTGAATCTCGTTCTGTGACTGATACAGCTTTCTTCATGACATTTGCTTACTCGTATCAAAGGGGTTAAACGTACTGATTAATTATTCATAAGGTTTCAAACTGGGTGAATTTAGCGTATCCCGTCGGAGAACGGTCCTCGACTCCTCGACTGTTGACGAGAAGAAGACGGGTTCGTGATACAACAGATTCTAACTACAAAAATACGCCAAGTAACTTCACGCATATATTTTGGCGCTGTCAACTTGGCTGTTTGTTGATACGAGGCGGTGTGTACTGCAGTGCAACTAAACTGGTCACTTGATTGTGGCCCTAGTGTTGATCTTCAGTCGAAGGTTAGCTCAGCACCTGGCTAAATTTTTATATCCTTGCACGGAACAACTTATTTTGCTAAAAATAGCTTGATTTACTGTAAGTTGCATAAATTCTAAACGGTGCATTTATGTATACATGTAGCTTGCTGGCAACAATTTATTGTAAACTATACGGTGTATGTGAACTTTGCCTACTTGGATTGTATACTGTAAATTTAGCGTGCAGCTTTAATACTGTACAGGCCTTAAATAGTTTTCTGCAGTAGTTGTAGTTCAAATCTCAAATAGGACTGGGGAACAACCTTACCTGGAAAAACTAGCCTCGTTTCCAAGTAATGATAACAAAAAGTACTACAGCAGATTTCTGCAAATTTAGTGTGAATCCAATCTGGCCTCTACTCACAGGCATTGTTCCAGTGAGCAAGGTCAAGCATCCTCACTTTATTTCCAAGAACTGTATGATCTGGGTGAGCCTGTTTGGGTCTTTTGAAGTGGTATGTATTATTGGTGCTAGAAGGGTGAATGCTGTTCTGTCTGGGGAATGCAACTTATTTGTTGAATGTTACCCCTTAGCAACTCACTGCCTAGCCTCATCCCCAGGCTCATTTCCTCTTTCTGCATGCGGGAGGAAAGAGGAGCCTGGTAACATTGGGGGGTTCAAACTGTTGACTTCCGGTGGCTCAGACAGGGCGCTTCCCAATCAGATTGCGGAACACATTATCGAAGTTTAAACTTTGGTTGCTAAGCAACATCCAACAAATAGTTCACCCCATTAAGTGGTTGTTTTTGATTTGAAATATTGCAATTCTACGCTATTTGCATTAATCACATAAAACAATCACAATTGTAGCAGTAATATTATGGTACATTGTATATGTTGCCTAATACTGAAACCAGGTGACTTCATATGTTTATGCTTAAGACGTGCATGTTTCAGTTTGTGTGTACTATACCAGAGTGCAACACAGGATGTGAGGGTTGTTGCTAGGCAACTGTGGTTTCTTCTCACAACTGCACACTTCAATACACACATAAGTACATTCATAGTTGTCAAAGCAAGTGCACTATATTAAATTTACCTTGTTTACTTACATATGGAAAAGGCAGGGGAAATCCCAAAGACTTCCCCTAATTTTGGGGGAGGGGGGTCAGGGATCAAGGGGGTCAGCAATTGATGTGGGTAGTGGCTCACTACTACTATAAACAGTTTGTATTCATCCACTGAATTCCATTCTTTGATCTGTGTTTCCACCTGCTGGGCTAGCTATCACTATTCATTGGATTGGACTACTTTAACCCAACCCATTCACTATAAGTCTTTAGGCTATGAGCCTAGCCTCGTTCCCAGACTCTCCCCTCGCCCGACAAAAAATAAAAACGGAGGGGGGAGCCTGGGACCGATTCGCACGTGATATCGCGGCACGACGTCACAGCAATAATTACAAAAGTCATGACGCAATTATGCAGCCACGTGATTGGTTGACTCGATCAGCTACAATATGCTACTGAAACAAGTGAGCTGTGACTGCGTCGGTGAGACCTCGGCACGGGTCAAACAGCAGTGACGGCGGAGAAATACCCAGTACATAGGAAAAACTTTGCCTATTTACTGTTACCATGTTCCACTTTAAAAAATTGCTATGAGGCTATGAAGAAAGACTTTAGTTGGCTAGCGCTACACTCTGGCGTACAAAATAAACTCACAACCACATTTTAAAGCTCCAACATAGCTACACAACAATAAACAAGTCGTAGTAACAAACTCCTGAGCTGAGAGTACTTCGCGGCTCCTTCGCGGTCTTCACGTGAGTGACGTTTCAGGTTATTTAATAGTTAGTCCTAGGTCGTTGTGCCACGATATCACGTGCGAATCGGTCCCAGGCTCTCCCCCTCTGTTTTTATTTTCGTCGGGGCAAGGGGAGAGCCTGGGAACGAGGCTACTATAAACCTTCTTTTGTCAGTATTTCCACCTTTGTTTGGAGCTAGCACTGGAAACTTGAGCCAAAGCTGAGTGATTCTCTGGGGGGTTCATAACCTTGACCACACCCTTTTAGCTAGTGCAGTCCACTAGCCTTATTTCCCCTATCACACCCTTTTTAGCTAGTGCAGTCCACTAGCCTTATTTCCCCTATCACACCCTTTTAGCTAGTGCAGTCCACTAGCCTTATTTCCCCTATCACACCCTTTTAGCTAGTGCAGTCCACTAGCCTTATTTCCCCTATTACACCCTTTTAGCTAGTGCAGTCCACTAGCCTTATTTCCCCTATCACACCCTTTTAGCTAGTGCAGTCCACTAGCCTTATTTCCCCTATCACACCCTTTTAGCTAGTGCAGTCCACTAGCCTTATTTCCCCTATCACACCCTTTTAGCTAGTGCAGTCCACTAGCCTTATTTCCCCTATCACACCCTTTTAGCTAGTGCAGTCCACTAGCCTTATTTCCCCTATCACACCCTTTTAGCTAGTGCAGTCCACTAGCCTTATTTCCCCTATCCCACCCTTTTAGCTAGTGCAGTCCACTAGCCTTATTTCCCCTATCCCACCCTTTTAGCTAGTGCAGTCCACTAGCCTTATTTCCCCTATCACACCCTTTTAGCTAGTGCAGTCCACTAGCCTTATTTCCCCTATCACACCCTTTTAGCTAGTGCAGTCCACTAGCCTTATTTCCCCTATCCCACCCTTTTAGCTAGTGCAGTCCACTAGCCTTATTTCCCCTATCACACCCTTTTTGCTAGTGCAAAACCTATATATGGATTGTGCCGACAGATAATATGCGGCCAAAGTCAGATGATGCATACATGTGTCATTGGTGGTTAAATGGTTAACCCATTACACCCGATAGCGGCCAAATGCACCCGTGAAATTTCTTGTCTGCTACACCTGATAGTGGCCTAATGCGCCAAAGCTTCTTTGAGCCATTCTCTGGGGGGGGGGGGGGGGGTTCATGACCTTGACCACAGACACTCATTAGTGAGCTTTCAACTCTCTGACTAGCGAATGCTCCTAGCTCCTGACTGGAAACTGCCTACAGTACCAGAAATGGTGCCCCTACAGGGGGAAAGGAGTGGTTTCTACACCCGTTTGTGCCAACAAGGTGAGAAATGGTCCAGCTAGTGCTGACCAAGGCAATTCTACGACCAGCCAAGGCACCCGCCATGTGCACAGCATGTCATGACTATATGCCTGCCCACCTCCCCCTATCCCACCTTTTTTTGCTAGTGCAAAAACTGGGTGGCCAGAGTGCTTTTAGCTCTACATTTCTTCATTTAACCTTTTAACCACCGATGACACATATATGTGCCTAACATCTTTCCCAGGTTAAAACCCTTTAACTACCATAACGATGATGCATATATGCATCTGACTTTGGCCGCATGTTAACAGCTGGCGCAATCTGTTTTAAAAATAGCCTTGGAAGTTAAAGAGGTGTGTGTGGACCGCTACTAAAGCCTGAGCATGCAAACAGCCAAGTATTACTAGGGATAAGTGTAGTGAATACACCAGGGGTTGTGCATGCACTGTGCAGTACGTCGTACATGAGAATTTTGTGACAGATGAGCCCAGGGAGAGTGTAACCAGGGTAGGAGTGAGACTTCAGGATGACACTCACATCCGTCATGTGACAGATGTGAGTGTCATCCTCAGTGGCGGGGGGGGGGGGGGGGGGCTACGGGGGCTCAGCCACCCCAAAATTGCACCGTGTATGCCCCTCCTCTGCGTGTGTAACTTAATTACCCACGTGGACGTCATTAAAAGTAATGGCAAAATTATGGCGACTGGTAGGCAAGTCAGGCAAGTTGGTATTGAAGGGTTTTTTTTACCCCCAAAAATTTGAAAGTCGATCTTTCAAGTGGCGAGGTGGGCTATTCACCACTGAGTACTGAGTCGGATTCAAACTCAGATCAAGATTCGTACCCACCCCCCATGGCCGCTGCACAGCCGTAACTAGGTGGCTACAATGTCTCAGCCCCCCCAATCCCGATCATGTTTCGCCGCCACTGGTCATCCTGAAATCTCATTCTTAGCTTACAGTTGCAACATCTCTCCATTTTAACTGCAGCTGATCTGGAAAGACAGGCCCGTAGCCAGGATTTTTAGAAGGGGGGTTACATGGGTGTCAGATGTGTATGTATGCATGCATAAGAATGCAAGAGCAGGGGGGTCTGGGGGATGCTCCCCCAGGAAAATTTTAGAAATTAGATGCTCTGAGATTGCTTCTGAGGCCATTTTGGGACAGAAGCTGAGCCGTAGTAGCTACATGGCTCGCGGAGAAATTTTTGTCTGTCCACATGACTTTGAATTTCCAAGAGAGAAGCTACTAAGGTTGGCAGAACAGCAGGTTGGGTGACATCACTGGGAAGACAACTGGTGAACTCTCGAACGCCTGAAATAGCAATTTATTTACGCACGTATTTACGTGCGTCCTTTCATCGCAGCGGCGTAAACAACTTACGCGAGCGTTCCGCGCTGGTCCTCCATCAACGAACTCGCATAGCTGCGACCACAATTGTTTTGACTGCAGTGATTCTCAATAACATCGAGGCTAGTGGACCAATTTCAAACGGTAGGGCACTTTAAATGTACAGTTAAGCGGTGCATATGAAATCTTTTGGAGGCCAAAAGGGGGGTTCGACCGAACCCCCTCGAACCCCCCCTGCCTACGGGCCTGAAAGACCAAGCCAAGGGAAGCCTCACTGTCCACTAATGGATGTGTATGTGTGTGTATGTGTGTATGTGTGTGTGTGTGTGTGCATGTGTGTGTACAAGTGTGTGTGTGTATGTGTGTGTGTGTTTGTGTGTGTGTGCAAGTGTGTGTGTGTATGTGTGTGTGTGTTTGTGTGTGTGTGTGTGTGACATTGGATGTTCTTAGCAACCAAATCTTTGGGCGTCAATGACACAGTGGAATGGGTAGAGGTAATAACATGACACTATTGGTAACTAGGTTGGGGATTCAGAAATCATTATCTGTACACAGTATACAGGGAAATATAAGCAATTTTATGTCTTACTAATGTTATAGAAAGTGTGTTGTTTTCTATAATCAAACGGGTAAACTGTGTGGCATGAATCATATAGTAACCAAGTTGCCACTTTGCCACTAAAATAATTCGTGGGTGATCTTCTACGCTCATTATAGGTAGACCGACAAGTTACTAACATCACTTTTGACAACAGAAACGTTACACTTGGCTATCCCATATCACAATGTGAGGTAGTTTTGTGGACGGATAATACCCGGAAGGGGGGGGAGGAAGCTAGGTACATGAATTAGGTAGGCACTGAAATAATGTGGCACAAAGTGGCATGCAAAAACTTGTGTGTGGGTATGGCAGGGGGGGTTCGCATGAAAGCTTACACTTACAAGTTAGCTTGAAGGGCAAAACTACTAACCTTTTAACTGAAGAACACTGATCTTCTGACTTCTGCTGTTGGAGTGTTTTCTTCGCCATTAATTTTTGCTATGTAATGTACAAAATGCAGCGAAGACAGCTGAAGTTGAAGCATGCATGGCAACTTACTTCTGGTTTGTGCTGCTGCGGATCATCAAAGGCAGGTTACTGACAGGCAGTACAAATTTAATATGGACGGTCATGACAGTGGTTGAGGTCGCTTCGGGTAAGGGCCATGCATATTAAAACGATATTCCGAAACACCAGAAATTCAGTCCATGCATGTGTAGCCCTGACTGGAGAAATGGCTACAACTTGTTATGTTTGGCTTATTTATGCTCATGTAACAGTAGACAGTGACAAACCCTGCTGTGTGCCAAGACCAAATTAGATTTGTATCACATGAGAAGAGAAACAGTTGCGGCCATTTTGCTTTGTGCTGTGTGAAGGGAAGAGGTAGTATTAGTCCACATCCCTTGTGAGCACAACAGGAGTGCTACTGGAGGCGTGTCATGTGTCTTAGTACTACTTTGTGGGAATGGTGCTTTGTAGTTAGGCTTGAAAAATTAGGCATGTCGACCTCCCAACACTTGCCTATTCTCTAAACTGGCTTTTCTGAAAGCCATTAATTAACCTACAAAAGACTCCACTTAAATTTGTGGACTGTGGATATACATGTAGCTGACTCCACCATATGATTTCATATTATCATGAAGAATTATAAAGAAGCAGAGAAGAATACAGAAATCCATGGAGCTTTTTGTTGTAACCTTGTCATTATATATGCTGGAGTCTTGGTTTTAATCTATCAGCAAATATTCAGCGAGTAGATCTTCACTGAGTCGGTGAGGGTGTGCTAAAAAAAAAAGAAGTTTGTCAATTCATTTTCTCTTTCTGTCATATACTTTATTTCGTCGATCAGATGCCGCAGTTACTATTTTTTTCGCTGCTCGTTTTGTGCGGCTACTATTCAAGGGCGGCATTTATTTCTTTGGAACGATGGGTGGAGAAGGTACGTACGAGTGAGATGGTGACAGTTGCTAGACGCTGTCAGTAGTACGCGCAGCCTCTCAGTCTTGCTGTCAGCCGTGGGAATGACTTGTATAATGCAAACAGTCCTAGCGCTAGCATGGTGACCATCGTCAGAAATCATTCACACACGTGTACGTGCCACATTTACTAGCCGCGGCTACTATTGGAGGCATTTATCTTGTTCAAGAGCTTCGGATTGTACGGCTACTATTTGAGGGCAGCGTTTATTCGAAGAAATATGGTATAATGGCCTGACCACCTTTGACTTGCTGCTGCCACACCTGTGAGTAGTTCTTCATTGATTAGAGTAAACTGATCAGTGTCAGCAAAATGGTCTCATCAGTAAATTCCTCATCCTCCTTCGCAATGGTGTAGTCACCAATTTCTTCAGTATAGATTTCAGGATCCTCAAGCTCTGACTCATTAATGGCAACAGAAGTCAGTCCCAGTGCGAGTGTATGGCTGCTAGAACTTTGACCCTACCAATACAATGCGGAATACGTACGACTGATATATCATAATAATATATGAAAATTGCATTGTTCAACAGTAGGTACACATGCTTTCCCTGACTTGTTAAGTACCAGACCTTCCTCCTTCCCTTACCAACCGTTTGTAGCCTTGTGGATGGTTCGTGAATAGTCATAGCCTTTGTTGGATACAGTTTGAGTGTCTAATTTTTAAAAAATTTCGTGGGGGGGGGGGGGGGGTGGGGGAGCATGCCCCAAGACCCCCCCTACTCTTACACGCTCACACAAATGCCCGCACATAGTCTCATCCCCAGACCAAATTTTTCGCACGCGCCCTGCGGACTCATCGAAAAATAGGGTCTGGACACTTTCACTACGAAAACTGGGGCAAGTTTACATACGGCGGTCAGTAAATTGGGTAATTGTAGGTGTTAATTATATTATCAGCTACCGGCAGCGTTTGCTTTGGCACCAAAAAATTTGCAAGCTGGCTATTTGTGATGACGCATAACGCAATTTACTTTACCTGAACAATCTGATTGGTGCGACAACATGCCAATACGTCCGTATGATTACGCCCCAGTTTTACCAGTGAACGTGTCCAGACCCTATTTTTCGACAAGGCCGCAGGGCACGCGCGAAAAATTTGGTGTCTGGGGACGAGACTAGCCCGCACACAGTTCACATTCCAAGCTACCTGTTGAAGGTACAGCCAGGCTGGCTGTATATTGGTGTATGGTTTCTAAACTTTATAGCATGTTTGGTTTGTCAAGTATGTTTGATCCTTCAGTTTAGTCTATTTGGCCAGGGTAGCTTGGTGAGTGGGGTGTGTTTCCACATGTTATCTTTGACAATTTCGACTCTGTACTGTGCTCACAATTTTGTGACAGCTAGCTAGGTTAGCTTTTTTTTGACACTTGTTACAAGTGGATATGTATATTGCATAATGGTTGCAGTGGTCAGGTTTGTAGAGTAAGTTAGCAATCATTGGACGACAGGTGTATTCGGACACTCAAACGTGGAGGGAAAACTGCGTAAACATTCGGCAATACCACAAGACTGTAGCTGAGGTACGTGGTACCTGGTGTGCCAAAAATGACGCCCGCGCATTGTTTCCTGTTGGCGCTAGAAGCGATAAAATGGTCGTCCGAAAAACATCAATATTCGGAAAAGTGTATGTATTATCAGACACTGTTGTTTGTGCCTTCTCTGAAGCTGCTTTTGGAGAGATTTTAGCATCGATACGATGCCCCAAGACCTCCCCAATTCGCAATACATTTTGGTAGCGGTAGCTGCTTTGAACACTCAGGGGCGCAGCTGAACATGGACCAGTCCGATTCGATCGATATCGGACGGTGAAATTTGTCATTTCTTGCTGTGTTGTCTCCAAACAAGTTGAAGTCTCCACCATATTAGCATCAGTAGAATCTACAGGCTCTTGGCTACATGCTGGTACTTGTCCGGAGTTTGTGTGTTGAGTAGTTCTCGAGATATAAATATATTTCATGTTTCTTTCCATAAACTACGCTGGTTGATTTATGTGCAGCATAAATAGGTGAGTTCAAACGATATCGTGCAATATCTCGCTTATACAACACATGACAATTATATCAAGGAGCTTCTACCTGTTGCAAGGATAAGGCCTGTCACCTGACTGCATTTGTGCGTGAGATAGCATCTTCTGGTCACCCCAGCGCAGCTGATGAGGCCTGGTATTGGCTAACAAGCATTCTGCACATACTTCTAGGCCTGCCATTTTTATTTCAGGGAGATGTGGTTCATTGATTGTTCGTGCATGGAATAAATTCACTTAATTGTATGTTATTCACTGGTATTGAAATTGGATACCACTGAACTATCCTATATTGTTTTGCAGGCTGAGGTAGCTGCCACAAGTCTCCAACATCCGATATCAGTTTCCAACATCTCATCTACATCATCATCATCATCAAAATGGTGCGTAGATGCAGAAAATGAGCATTGCTATATATAGCGTAGCGTATTTTTGGGATGTAGTCCCTTTTTCAGACTTGCTAGTGTTTGTGCATGGTTTATATACCCATGTATGGAGAAATCTGAGTTTGAAACTGAAAGTATGGGTGGGCAATCGAAATATGTACACAGCAGCAACACAAGGCAAGTTTGTTCCTGTGATACAAGCACCTCAAATTTTGGACTAACATGTAGTCTAGAATCCATGTTGTATGGTTTGGATTAAGCCATGCATTCTAGGACTGGTGTAAAGATTGCTTTCAGAATGGTGCTTCATTATAGCCACATCACTCAGTTTGGTGTGCAAACACTTCAATTTCACTAATGCATGACCACAGTTTCAGTCTAACTGGGCCTTGTCAGGTGCATGCAGTATACAAAATGTATGCATGCAGAACTCTACCATAGCCTTGCTAAAGAGTACCCATCCCCAACATTTTGTTCAGCTTCCTGCATAGGCTCAAAGTTCACTTGAATAAATACCCACCACTAAACAGCAAACAAGGACAGCACTTGATCATACACTCGAATAGCCACTTCCTTTTATTTTCTACATACGTATTATATCTTCCCTTTGCCAAATTGGGAGTCGAAGTTCCCCATGCAAAACTTCTAGAGATGCAATTCAGCCCTACATTCGAAGTGCTCAGGCGAACTAAGGCATGGGACATGTCATTTATGCATTAGATACACAGGTATTTATAAAAATCAATAATGTGTATGGAAATCAGATAAAACTAGGCTAGATGAACGATACCATGGAAACTGCATTTGTGGTCATGGCTATCAATTACCACTAATATCAATTATGCTAATATTTGAGAATATATCGTCAAAGGTGGGACAGAAGAGGACGTTTGCTCGCTACCAAACTTGCTATACAAATTCAACTGAAGGTACTATACAGTATCATAAACATTGGATAACGACAAGACAGTACGCATGCTACAGAATTGAAACACCAACAACAACAAGCTTACCTTCTTCCAGAAAGTTTTGGTATTGTCTGATGGTAAGCAATCCTCATGCGCATGGTTGGCAGTAGAGACTACAAAGCTCACTTGCAGTTGAAGCGCTCGATCGCTGAACGGCATATAAAGACTACGCTTCTGTGTCCTACATACGTAGGCTGTGGAACTCAATCACTGGGATATTACAACGATATAGTTGCAGAGAACAATATAGAAAGCCGGATTACCTCGCTCACATTTTATGGTTGCCCCCACTTCCATTAGTCACATGGGCTTTACATTGTGGTTACATGAAAATTAAATCCCATGCCTTAATCGCCCTGAGTGCTGAGTTTTGCCAGGACATCATTCAAGGGCTGGCAGGTTTGTAATAATGTTGTCTGCCCAATGTATTTGCTTCAGCACACTGCATGGCAGGTTGGAGCAAGGCCACGTTACTTATTGCAGCACCAAATGACATTCCTAGAGGCTTAGTGCACAATCATGTGTTGTCCACCTTTGCATCCTAATGAGCTAGAAACACCAAGGTACCATAAGAGCGTAATAGTGCTTTACTGCTACATAAACAGATGTGCCTAATCAAGAAGCTTGCAACAAGTGTTTGCAGCTGACAATTAAAGGAGGGTACTCTTCCATGGATGAATGCATAAACACTTAAAAAGTGTGCCCAACCCCCTCTTTGGTGAACATGTAAGCCATAGGAGCTCTGCTATGGTGAGCTTCTTGCAATGGACTACGGCATTCTGTAACATTTGGGGGTTTAACCTTCTGAACGCGGTGACCATATATATATGGTCACATTAAACTTCCGGTCGTCGCGGCGACCATATATGCTCACAATAAGTTCGTGCGCTTTCCTCGCGAAGCTAAGAAGCTTAACGAGATTTGAGGGTAGGCCCCTCCATGATAAGTGCTAATGAGGCTAGGCCACACCTTTTGACTGATATCATCGGCTAGAAAGACAGGAAGAGGCGGTACTTATTCGCTGGGTATCGTCAATGAGCCGAGGGCTGCCAAACACACGAAGCTTTTTCTCGCCCACAGGGAGCAAGCGTTCTCCATATTTGACTTCAGGTAGGAGTAATAGCTTCAAATAACTTGTAAATCGGCTGATTTTACCGTGGCTGGGGGTATCAGGTGAGAAAATCGGCAACATTTCCAACCGCTCGAAGCTACAATGTATAGTCAGCACAA
Organism: Agelas oroides; assembly: GCA_949130485.1. Lineage (NCBI taxonomy): Eukaryota > Metazoa > Porifera > Demospongiae > Agelasida > Agelasidae > Agelas > Agelas oroides. Next base: position 16,682,563 of record OX422183.1, on the reverse strand, counting down.
AATGGCTTCAAACAAGTAGAAATGACTTACTACGCACTTATCAGCCATTTAGATAAACTATTGCAGCCTATTTGCACCCTATCTATACAAATCAAGCCACTAGAACAGCCAAAGACTTTTTACTGTTAGCACGCTTGTCACTAAAACCGTTCGAGTCAATAACGTTGATATGGAACAACTTCCGAGTTAATAAACTGTCATGAATAAAATCACTTCCGCGTTCAAAGGGTTAATTGCTAAACTGTTTTTTGCCATTATAAGTGTATATGAATTTTTAATGTGTTTTGTTCCATACAGATCTTGCACATCACTACTGTGCTGAATCTTATTGCAAGCCTTTTTCCAGGTACTGACGAGTCAACTAATTGGGACGAAATGGGAAATTGTCTATATATATATACAAGACTTAAAAAACATTAAAAATGTAAAAAGATGTAGGGATGGCATGCCAAAAAGTATGCAAACAAGGTAGGGATGATATAATAGTGAAGGTAAATTTACAAAGCCTCATCCCTGCATCGTTTTCACATTAGTTTGCAACTGTAATGTAAAAAGATGTAGGGATAGGGATTTATCTTCACTATTATATCATCCCTACCTTCTTTGCATACTTTTTGGCATACCATCCCTATAACTTTTACATTTTTAATGTTTTTTAAGTCTTGTTTCTGTACTTTTTTTTTGATGTTAATCTCAGTTACAGTTAGGCCTAAGCCTAAGAAAAGAATATTTCTTTCAAGTGTAACTACAACCCCAGAACTTGAAACAACAATTTTGCAGTGGTTCCAAGCATGTAACACCATTGCCAGCTAGAATCTGATGAAGGCCAACCACTCTCTGGAGCTCCGTACCAAACTTTTTGAAACCAATCTCCTGAATTTTCAATCACATGACAACTGACCGCTGCAGCACAGAAAACTATACTGACAACTGACCATCTTAGCATCACAGTTTACTAAAGCTATGAGTAGCTACTTTATTTAGTGTAGCTATAAGTTGGCAGCTGAATGCAGCGCCTTACCTGTATGTGGTGTTCATAAACCATGCCCACTACTACGGGAAGAGACCGTGCCAGCCGTGCACGTGGTCAACTCGCGATTTTGTTTGTGTACTAGTCTCGCTCCCAGACCAATGAGCGTGGTATTTGGCCTGGGAACGAGACATGCGTACAAAATTAGAAAACGGCGTCCTTCACAACGGACAGCAACCACAGAGTGTTGTGAATAGCTTTTATTGACCCGGGTGAATTTGAAACTATGAAGACGCTGAGTGGTCGTAGAACTCCGCGCTGTGATAAGAATCAGTTTCGTGCTAAAATGACGGTGAGCACTTAAACCGTTTTCGAGATATCATTGTTGAACATAGTGGTCTTAACCAGAAAGAAAGAAGAATACGAAAAATGGCACTTTCATGACCGCATACTTTTGTGTTTAGCTGTCTTCCGTGTGGCTTTTGGCCACTTATATGAACTTTGCTGATCACAAGGACACTCAAGGAGGAAGCCTGGGCACTTAAATAAGCTTTTAGCGTGTTTGTGGTGAAGTTATACGGCTTTTGCTTAAGTATTGCATATATTGCGCATCCGCGCCATCCCTACATAGAGAGTCTACTGACTCTCTGATATATATACATACTGACTCACGACTGTGCCTTATAGCCAAAGGTGACTGTCTCAGTGAGTGCTGACACATTGGACTCCAGTGAGCAGTAACAAGGTTGTTTAGCATGACACGGTGAGTATAGTCTTGTCGTGGTCTCAATTTGAGACTACGGTGACTATTTGCTAGTGTCTCTGGAGTAGTTTCAAAACTATGACAACACCTACATCCGCATCATTGTCAGAGAACATCAGGAGCATAGAGCCCACATGATTGGCCTACTCACCGTTAGTCTCAGTTTGGATCGGCCACACTCACTGGCAGTCACATGCTTTGTGATAGCAACACTCGCTGCAGTCCTAGAGCCCAAGATCCAGCTCTCACATCGCTGGGAAATGGTCAATCTTTGGCTGCATGTCCTCAACACACATTTGGAGTCAGTAAGGCACTAAACACCGATAGGCAGCTTTTCACTTCCGTATTTCAGTTTCAGTACTTCCATTTCCGTACTTTGGTTTCCGCACTTCAGCGTTTTCCACTTGCCCGTTTGAAGAACACGTACTAAGCTGTCCATGACAACACTTCCCGTACACTAGTATTTCATCTGCCTAGCTGTAAGTTTGAACTTCTATCACCCTTATGGTAGCATAGCTGGGCTTCATAATTCAGTGTGATACCCCTGTAACATGTTGTTCATCTTGGTGATTGCAGTGTCAGTGACTACATGTATGTATAGCTGTATAAGCTACAGAGCAAATGAAGCATGTGGAGAAGAGCCTTTTGTAGTTCCTTGTGCATGGTGTTGAAAGTAATGTTACCCACAGGAAGGATGTACATATGCTGCATGTGTGGTAGGAGGAGGGGGAGATGTCATTATATACCCTGTATACCCGTATTGTGTTGTTTAAGGTGTTCTTTTTTTTGTTCCTGCAGTACACATTCATGGTGGATGTGCTCCAAATTCATGTGAAAGGACGCCTGCTGGCATGAGGACGTCTGTTGTCCTGAGTTTAACTAGTACACGGGACCCACCCTATGTCTGTCATAGTGAAGAAATAGAATTCAGTTGTGAAGTGATAAATGGAATTAGCTTACAGTGGGTTTCTGAACCTGACATTCCTTGTAACAGGCCTCTTGGTTATACAATGGGTGATGATGAAGGAGAAACAAGAACAAGAGGTTCCTATCATTCCCACCTGGTTCCTGTTGCACAAAGTTCTTCAAACCTCCGCTCAGTCCTTACATTCACTCCGGCTAGATCCATGGACAGTGTAACAGTTGTATGTGGAGATCAACTGTCACTTTGCCCTAGCACTGAAGCTGAACACACTGTCAATGTTACAGGCAAGTGTAATGTTGTGTATAACTTTGCCTTCTCTATCAAAGTAATATTTGGAAGAGGTAGAGAAATTATCAATGATATTATACTGAAAACATGGTAAGCTCTAGACACCTGCAGCTGCTGTCCATTGCCATTTCGTGATTTTGTACACATACGTACACATTGTCTTGTTCCATTGCTGCATTTGGTCTGAGAGTGAGACTATAGCTAGCGCATGCGATTCTGCCCCCAAGACAGAGGATGATGCACAATGCTATTGACACTGCATAGGTAAGGTACAGCTGACTGCTATATCATAAATCATTCCCAGGCCCCTTGTCAGCTTTCCATCACTAGTACAGCCTTGTTTCCACTGTTTGTTTCACTGTAAGACACTACGTAGGCCTTGACAGTTTATAAGAATAGTGTACTCCATGCTTTCAAAAGCTAGAATGAAGCTCTGGAACATTGAAAGCAAGGTGGATTAAAGCCGGCCTGTACTGTTGGGTATGGAGTCCAAACTACCTGTACATGCCACGGTTACAAGCTTGGACTTGCATGAACAATAATTAACTGTGGGTACTGTTTTCAAATTATGAGGTTGTGATTGCACTTGTTATAGTGTTTATACTATACATGTAACTGAGAATATTAAAACATTGCCAAAAACATTGCACTGTAAACAAGGAACTTGAGTGTCAATTCCCCCTTGCACTAGAGTTGATTAGAGTAACAATCTGAAACATTCGATAATTGGCTAAACTGATGTATTTTTGGATTCCGCTTCCTGTTCCTTTTCTTAAGTTACTCTCAGCAGGATTTCCGCACTGTTGGGGAGCCGCATGACCCTGCTGCTGCACGCCTGATATCGGTCACTGTAGCTGCCTTGGGTGCTACGGTGGACTTCACCTTCCTTTTTGTGGCAGAGTAACTGTGTGGCTTATCCTCCGTTTACAAACGTCCAATTATCACAGGTGTCCGAATATTGATGGTTTACTGTATATGAAACAGAATTGACAACTTTCTGTCAGTATATGGAAAATAATGCTTACCTACTACTATAGAAACAAGGGTGAAGTGGTGAATATTTCATAGTACTCTAGTCTCGCAAAAGAGTGCTTATGCATCTTACAAATCCATCAAAGAGGGGGTGGGCGCTCTTTTGAGTGTTTATGCATTTAACTACAAAAGAGCTCCCATGTCATGTTTATAGCGACTCAATGCCCTCAAAGCAAACAATTTGACAGAAAATAGAGCCACCACCGGCTTTGAAGTCCAAGCCTGATGGCACTGAATGGCACTCGTGATGTCACTGTGACGGTGTGAGCATGGCAATGTAACTCACTGTGCATGCTGCATTAGCTACGTCTGTCTACGCAAAGCTGCCTACCTCATATGCATTATATAGCTTACAAAACAAAAACACCTGGCTACGAGCTATGACATGTTTAGCTGGTAAACAAATTGTGTAGCCTCTACTATTGTTCATCTTAAGTATCCAGCAGTCTATGAATATATATATATGGGTAAAGTTCAAACTTTGGCTCCACACAAAGTCATGGGTATGGGCAGCATGTTAAGTGATGATTGCTGCACAAAGACAGTGAGAAGTTATTGTCACTATGTGCAAAACTTCTAGGAGTTTCTTTTTGTCTTGTACATTGTATAATGTAGAAGCCATGTTTGTGAGCATTGAAAATTGCAATGGGTGGAAGAATTAAACTACATACGGAGCAGCGAAAGTTCACCATCTTGCTTAGTTAGGTATGTTTCTGAGTGAATCTACCCAGTGGATAGCTAAAACAGCATGAATCTATTTACCATGCAGCCAAATGGACCACTATTGGTAATATTGCACATTTAGCTACAAAGATTGCTGGGTGAGACCAACCTTGACAGCTTCCCTTACTTATGTGAGCCCTCTTCCAGAAAGTTGCAACTTTTCTCGTGATGATCAGGACCAGGCATAGCCTAGTATAATATATATGGTGTCAATATACTGTCAGGTATACATGCTGGAACCAGTAAAGCTGGTCAGGCCATGGCTGGACCTTTTTTTCATCTTGTCTGAAATATCTACATACGTATCTGTCTTGTGTGCATTCTCATTTCCAAACTGCATTGCAATTCACTTTGAGAATAGTGACTATTCATGAGCTAGAGAGTTAAAACTACTACGTATGTACGTATGTACATATATGTAGGTAAGTTTTTTTTACATTATTCCTATATACAGATACACCACCAGTTACAGAAAGGTCACTGCAACATTATTTTTCAAATAGTCAGGAAAGCTGTCCAAATGTTTCAGTTACAATTGAGATTGAGGAAATACAAGATGTAGCCCCACTGACCTACAAGCTGAATGTGTCATCCTCTGATGGCTGTGCACTGGAAGAGTGTCCCATGTTTCTTAGCCCAGGGGAGAGAATTCTGAACATCACTCTGATGGATGGTTTGGAGTATACTGCATCGCTGACAGTGTCAAATGATTGTGGATCTGACAGCACTACACTTTCAATTCATCCAGGTATACAAATTTGATAAGTGATACTTATAAAACAGAAGTGAATATTCAGATTTTCATCCTGAGAGCTTTAGGTGATTCCTGACTCAATTCTTGTACTATTTTGCCACATGTATGTAGATGAGTAGATGAGCAATGTTTCCACTCCTTTTAATCACACTGGGATGTATTGAGCACTTACCCCCATGACTTGTACATTGTGTCTGCACGACTCTGCTTCACTAGATTACCCCCTACTTTCTCAGGGCAATTAAGGCATGGGATTCAATTTTAATGTAATCTCAATGTAAAGATCACATGTGACTAAAAGAAATTGGCATAACCATACAATGTGAGCGAGGTATATATTGTGGCTTTCTGCATCGTGCTCTACAACTATATTGTTGTTGTATCACTGTGAATGTGTTCTGTGGCCTCAAAGCTATACATAGGACAGAGAAGTATGTTCAGCGGTTGAGCGCTTTAACTGCAAGTGACCTTTGTATTGTCTACTGCTGACCGTGGACATGAGAACTGTTTGTGTCAAGCCAGAACAGAAGAACGCCAAACAAAACAATCAGACATGACTCGAAGGATTGCTTACCATCAGAAAAATTAATACCAAAAATTTCTGGAATGTAAGCTTGTTGGTGGTGGTGCTTCTGTAGTGTGCGTAGTGCCTCACCACTATCCAGTATTTAAGATTCATGCAGGAATACTGTAGGAGTGAGCTGGTACACTGCTAGTTAGTACCTTCAGTTGAATTTGTATAGCAAGTTTGGTAGCGAGCAACTGTCGTCTTCTGTCCATCTTTGACGATATATTTGATATTAGTGGTGCACGCCCACAAATGCAGCTACGTACCATGCATATAGCTTAGGGCTTCATATACAGTGGAGCTCCTATAAAGCAGACACCGTTGGGACCACCGCTGTGTGTCCGTAATATGGAGGTATCTGTATTTCAGGGGCTTCCAGTATACTTCCGGTGGGCATGGTAATGCACTTTTGTTGCCATACGAGGTTGAGAATGATTAGCAACAGTTAATACACTCAGGGGACTTAACGCCTGGACCCGTTTTTCTTGTGTGCGCACTGTTTTGCATACGCACGCCGCATGTGGTTTTGTGGTTTGTGTAATAATCACATGACTTTTTTGACCATGTTCTAGCCGTTGTTTCCTACGTACTTCTGCTTAGTTGTTCCTTTGCGGTGACTGGTTAAGCTATACTGACAGCTTAATTGTCGAATCCTATGTTACGTAGGTTACTGTAGTACGTATAAACAGAAAGATGACCAATACCAAATGAATGACAAGCTGACTTCTGGAAACTGCCTCAGTCTATTCGTAGTGATTTGCTGACTCCTCGAGATGTGCACACAATTTTATAGAAGCGGTAAACGATAATCCGGATTTCAGGTGCTTTACGGAAAACAGGAGTTTCCACATTCAGGGGTTTTGATTGTGCACAAACATGTAAATGCATTCAGGACCAAACGAAGTGTCCACAGTATCATACATGGCCGCTTTTCAGGGTGTGTTCTTAAGGCAGGGTTCCACTGTATACGCAAATCAAGTTTCATCTTGTCTTTATTGATCTGGTTATCTAGTACAAAAAATAAGTGTACCATGCCATGTTAGTGTTTGCATTACTGTAAAAATTGAGGCAGAAAGATTTTTGGAACAGGACTAACTTTGAGTGTTGCATTTGTTTGTTTTCATTATTTGCAGTGTGTGAACCTAGAGCCACTACTGATCCACCACCTGAAACTCCAAGTATGATACGTATTTGCCATTTATTTATTTGCGTTGTACATGTACCATGTTCTGTAAATTTACAATGTTGTATAGAGAAATTGCATGACAACCTTACACTGGCTGAGAAATTTAAGAGTTTTGTGCAACTTGTGTAAACAAAACTGAGACAGTCGCCAGCATCAGCCCTTTCTGATCTTTGCGTTCAACATAGCCTAATAATTCATAATTAAATTTCAGCAATTTTAGGACACAATGGGCATGCATGCTTTTCAGCAAAGCTGAAGATGTTTGGCAGTTAGAATTGTCCCCTGTGATTGTAATGTTGCTACAATGTGACATAATGTCCTCCCTCTTCTGGGCAACACTCGATCATGTTGCTGGTGCCAACTGCAGCTAGAGAGACCTTGGTAGTGCAAGCAGTAAATCTTGTTCTGAATATCATACTCATTCCATAATGTTTGTATGTGCTTATGTATATTGTATCACCCAATCTTTATCAGTTTTATTTATCATAAAATCACACATCATAACCCTTTTCTAGCATATGCTGCTACTATTGTTGGTGCACTTGTTGGTGCTGCTATTGGCAGTGCTGTTGTTGGTGCTGTTGCTGGTGCAATTTTTGTTGCTGTGTGTATTGCTTGCTACAGGAAGAAGAAGAAAAAGGTCAGGAAACTTGATTTTATAAGGGAGTATACGTACGTCTTGATAGTTGTGCAAACAGTAAAACATACACATTTGGACACTAAATCAGCATTCAAATTGGACCATAATTATGTGTACATACTGCATGCACCTTTGCCATATATCGATACATCCAGCTGCTAATACGTAGAAGACTACTTGGTGAATTGTGTGTAATAAAGAAGCAAGCCTTTCAAATACAGAGAGGGAGAGGCCTAGGAGATCACATCACATTAGGCAGTCAGAAAGTAGACACCTGGGGAGCAGTGTCTTATGTGTTGTAATTCTGCATTGATCAGTCCTGATACCAAACAATGAGCTGTATATACACTACCTTATGAATGTTCAGGCTTCCAGTCCTAGGACAGAGTCTGACGTTAGATGCATGTTTACTTTCTGTCCAGCTAATGATGCATGACATCACTGCACATGACAGCTTTCCCCTCTGTATTTGCATAGTCATATTGGAAGCAGTGAAGGCCCAGGAACGATACTAACCAGTCCACAGATTCTATCTTTCTGGGTCAGGAAATGACTGTGGTTATACAGCATGTGTGAATAATCTTAGCCTTCCATGGTACACATTGTTTCCATAGCTCAGTTTCCTCTAGGATTTCTACAACCTTCCCAATCACCTCATGTGTGTCAAAATAAAGACATATACATAGTTGGTCATAAAATTGATTCATAGCTAGTAACATCGGTACTAAAGACCCTCACACTAAAATTATGGCATTTTCAGTTTGCCTGCTTTTAAAAGCCACACTGCATTACATTCCCTGTGAAGCAAATTTGAGTGGTTAAAACATAACTTTCATGGTAACAGTCTGCATCATCGAAGAATTGTTGCATTATTCTGGAGCATTTACGTAGGTATAGTAGCTGGAATGGACAGTTTTGCTTGGAGGGTGTACTACATACAGTGTAGTGCGCAAGTTAGGTTACCAATTAATTATAAGGGAACTATATGATGTGCAACTGTGTACAAAGCTCCTTTTTTTACTGCCTAACTGTTGCATCATGTTATTCGCTATACGTAGCTGCTACCTTTTTTGTGAATGTGCATGCGATGCGTTTACACAAGAGGCGTTAAGCTGGCTTGATTGTATTCATCGTGTAAACACTAAGTGGTTTGTAATCTGATTAAAAGTCACTGCTTTAAATAGAGTTCAGCACGAGGAGAGAGAAACCAAGACAACATCGAGGGAGAACTTGACTTCCACTGCATGTGCTGCAAATTAGCCTTGTTACCAGGCCTTCCCACCGTCCATTTTTGATCGCTTCCAGTTTTTATGTGCTAGAAGAGATCAAAAACTGGACGATGGGAAGGCCTGGGAACAACGCTAATGCAAATCAGGTCTGGTCTATCCTCTTACTGCTTCATACAACCGAATAGATTCATTGCGTCAAATCGTTATACAGCAATTGCACAGACACAGAACCCGCTCAGCCGCCACTTACACACACCACGTGCATGCATAAGCCACATTGAGGCCAGCTTCAAACCACCCCCCCTGAAGTGGTTTGCGTACGGTTTGCTAACCGGTTTCTAAATCGGTTTAGCACGTTTACACCTGGGAGTTTCCAAACCGGTTCAATAGAAACCAGCTTGGGAACCAGCTTAAGTACTACGTGTAAACACAGCTTGTGTGTGATAGTCCCATGTAGATTATTCTGTTGTGTAGTTTGCTGTGTTGAAAGTGTTTTATTGCTGAATTTTCATTAACGACATGTGCTTTGTAGATGCATGAGTATCTGAAGCATTTATGTAGTATGTATATATGAGCCCTGCCCCTGCTTCAAATGCAATTAAAATATGCAGCAGAATAATCTTCACAGTTTCTACACCAGATTGTCACATGTACTATGTTCAACTCTGTTGTAATTTTGTGTACAGGATTCTGTTTATGAACTTCAAGCAGTGGAGGTAAGCAGTATCATTGCTCTTCACATTTTGCAACCTGGAATACAATACCCATGCTTCCATGATTAGACATTGCCCTTGAGATGGAGGTGGATGAATATCTTCTCTCCTTTTGCTAGGGGGTGGAATCAAGGAGTGCTTATTACGTATTAATCCTACACCGCTATAGTGTACTACTGTGTGAATCACACATCTAATGTAATTTTTTATACAGGATCTGGAGCAGAGAAGTCATCGTACTGAAAAGGTAAACATACTGTTGTAGCATCGTTCCCTTTCCATTGAAGATACGTAATGTAACATCATTTTGGAGGTGGTGTATGATAAATCAGAGGGCCTGAAGATGTCTTGCTGCTTTCTTGCTTCGGGTTAGTTCAAGAACTGACTATGAAATAGTGATATGTATTACTTGTGGGTTTTGGTTGGGGCATGGCTTAAAAATTTGTCACACTGAAAGAGCAGTCCTGTGGGAGGGAGGGGGGGAGGGGAGGTTATTGTTAATTTGTAGCCCCTCAGACTCATTGACAAGCTAGCATAAGAAATCAGGCATAATTAATACAGATGTGTATATACTGTACCATGTGAATGTTACCATATGCTACTATATTGTATGTGACATGTGCATTGCATAGGAAGAAGCACTTTGAATATTGAAGTAAACACAACACTGTTCTGCAAATAATATCATTATCACATCTTTGTGACGCTTTCGGTCAAGTGGAAAATACTGAAGTGTGGAAACGGGAGACAGTAACTATGTAAGTGAGAAGAAAAGCTGCCTATCAGTGTCTTGTGCCTTACCAACTCACGACAGTGCCTTGTATGCAAAGGGTGACTGTCTCTAAGTGATGTGAGAGCCAGGTACTGGGACCTCGGACTCCAGCAAGCACTAACACATTCGTTTAGCATGAGACGCCAAGTTGTCTTGGCTGAGACTATGATGACTATTTGCTGGTATTTTAGGAGTAACTGATTGAGCCAAATTTAGTCTGGCGAAGATTCTCAGTGACAAACTATGACAACACTCGCATCTGTATATTACTGCCATGAGAGCATCAGGAGCATAGAGCCTGCATGCTTGACCTGCTCACCGTTAGTCTTGGATTTGGTCTGGCCGCTTAAACTCACCATGGCATCATGATAGGAATGATCGCTGCAGTCCAAGACCCCAGGATCCAGATCTCACATCACTGGGAGGCAGTCACGCTTTGGCTACAAGGCTTCAACACACACAGTCATGTGTCAGTAAGGCACTAGACACTGATAGATTGCTTTTCTTCTCACTTCCGTACTTCCGTTTCCGTACTTCAGTTTTCGTACTTCGGTTTCCACCTTCAGTGTTTTCCACTTGCCCGACTTGCTACGAGACCTGTGCTTTACTCCCAGTGGGTACTGGTTTATCACATTCCTCTATTTTTACCGTGAAATTTGAAATGGTCCGGCTGTATTGTAGCGCAAAGCACACGCATAATGTTCTGGGGCATGCCCCACCTCCCCTTCCACCACCCGGCACCCCACCCTTAGAAAATGTTAACAAATTGTTCTGCTCTCATGATCAACTTCCTTTTTAGGAGCTGTTGTCGTTGAATCCGAATGATTCGGTTGCGCTTGCGAATGAGGCATTGCTGCCTGCATTCTTTATTGTCTTCGCTGCCGTAATGGCATGTGTATCTTGTCCTCGCTGCCGTAATGGCACATGTATCTTGTCCTCGCTGCCGTAATGTAATGTGTATCTTGTCTTAGCTGCTGTAATGGCACGTGTATCTTGTCTTTGCTGCCGTAATGGAACGTGTATCTTACACTTCGCCGGGGACTTTATTCGGGCGACAAAGTGTGCTTACCTCCAGCCCCCAACAGAAATCTTTTGGATGACATGCAGTTATCTTCCGAGATCCCTGCTAGTGTACTGTTTGAGCAAGAAATGAACAACACACCGAAGCTCATACGGTATTTTTGCGCATGTTGGTTGGCCAAATATTGGTCCAGCGGCTGCCGAACCTGCCAGACCTGTTCCTAGGGCCCTGCACAACCTAATTATATACGTCTCTAGAGTGTCTGCTGTCTTAGTGTTCATTGTTGAGAAACTCTCACAAACCTACATTGTAACTGAAGTTGTTATGTAAGAAATTAGACACAGATTTTTGTGATGGTGCTAAGTCAAGAAATATTATGCCTGTCATCATGCAGTCAGTAATGCTACACAATTTAAATCACCTATATTGTTTTAATTTGCTGTGTTCACCTCTGTTGTAACTGGTGTACATGATGAAATGGAGGAAAAACTACTTGTGTTGTGCTATGCTATGTTCTCTGTTGTAATTGCCTGTGCAGGTGAAAATGAAGGAAGATCATGAGAAGGAACTGCAGACATTGAAGGTAAGCAAAGCTTTGTAACATCGTTCTTCCATTGGAGACTATGAATCACTTGTGTTGTGCCCTGTTGTGGTATGCTATGTTCTCTGTTGTAATTGCCTGTGCAGGTGAAAATGAAGGAAGATCATGAGAAGGAACTGCAGACATTGAAGGTAAGCAAAGCTTTGTAACATCGTTCTTCCATTGGAGACAATGAATCACTTGTGTTGTGCCCTGTTGTGGTATGCTATGTTCTCTGTTGTAATTGCCTGTGCAGGTGAAAATGAAGGAAGATCATGAGAAGGAACTGCAGACATTGAAGGTAAGCAAAGCTTTGTAACATCGTTCTTCCATTGGAGACAATGAATCACTTGTGTTGTGCCCTGTTGTGGTATGCTATGTTCTCTGTTGTAATTGCCTGTGCAGGTGAAAATGAAGGAAGATCATGAGAAGGAACTGCAGACATTGAAGGTAAGCAAAGCTTTGTAACATCATTCTTCCATTGGAGACAATGAATCACTTGTGTTGTGCCCTGTTGTGGTATGCTATGTTCTCTGTTGTAATTGCCTGTGCAGGTGAAAATGAAGGAAGATCATGAGAAGGAACTGCAGACATTGGAGGTAAGCAATGCTTTGTAACATTGTTCTTCTATTGAAAATGGGACGTACCTTGAATCAGTTGTGTTGTGCCCTGTTATACATACATACTATGCTATGTTCTCCGTTGTAAGGAGGTAAGCGAACCAACCTAACAATGTTCTTCCATTGGAGGATCAATTGTGTTGTGCTGACTGTTATACTATGCTCAGTTCTCCTCTGTTGTAATTTCAGGGTGATCATCAGAGAAGACTTCAGGAAGTACAGGTAAACAAACCATTTCTCCTCTCATCGGAGATAAAGATAACATTATTTCAGTTTGAAGATCTGTGGATCTTTTCAGGGGGTAGAATCAAGAAATGCTATTGACTCATTAATCCTACACTACTATAAATTTGTGTACAAGAAAATAAAAACATAATAAGATGTAGGGATGGCACACCAAAAAGTATGCAAACAAGGTAGGGATGATATAAAGTATACAAACTCTTATCCCTCCAATGTTTTCAAACTAGTTTGCAACTCTAGTGTAAAAAGATGTAGGGATAGGGCTTTGTATATTTTCCTTCAATTTATATCATCCCTACGGAAGTTCAGCGCTATAGCGCGTCAAACTTGGTGATGCGCTCGAAATACGTGACAGAATAATATTTGATTTCTGTCCAGGACTGCCACATGTGCATGAATATAACCACCACCCCAGAACTTGAAACGGCATTGGCAGTTTAGTAGTGGTTCCAAGCATGTATACCGTATAGCGGGAAACTTTTGAGGGAGAAAACTTTCGTGAATTTTGAGGTTTTGTAGCTATTCGCAAAAGTTTTCTCCGTGAAATTGAGGGGCATGGTGTCTTTTGGCTGGACACTAGCGAGCAATCTGTGAAAGTTTTCTCCACGAAAATCTTATTTTTCGCTAATTCGCGAAACTTTTCTCCCTCGAAAATCTTATTTTCGCTAATTCGCGAAAGTTTTCTCCCTCGAAAGTTTCCCGCTATACGGTAAATGATTTCCTGATTTCTTTCACATGATAACTGACCACCCTAGCTTTACTAAAGCTGTGAGTAGGCTATTTATTTTAGCATAGCTATAAGTAAGCAGCTGAATGCAGCGTCTTACCTATATAGGTGGTGTGCGTGGCATAAGCCTTGCCCACTACTACAGGAAGAGACCGTGCCAGCCGTGTGCTGGTCAACTCACAATTTCGTGTGTGCACTAGTCTTGCTCTCAGACCAATGACAGAGGTCTTTGCTCTGGGAATGAGACTACATGTGCACATGCGTACAAAATTAGAAAATGGCATCCTACGCAACGGACAGCAGCCACGGAGTGTTTTGAACGGCTTTTATTGACCAGAGTGAACTTGAAGCTATAAAGACGCTGAGTGGTTGCACCGTGAAAAGCATCAGTTTCATGTTAAAATGAGTACGTACTTAAACTGTTTTCGAGGTATCATGTTGTGGTCATAACAAGAAAGAAAGAAAGAATGAGAAAATGGCACTTTCGCTACCGCACACTTTTGTATTTGGCTGTCTTCCACGAGGCTTTTTGGCAACTATATGAGTCTTGCTGATCATAAAACTGCTCAAAGAGAAAAGCTGGGCACTTAAATAAGCTTTTAGCGTATTTGTGGTCAAGTTATACAGCTATTGCTTAACCCTTTAAGTCCGAATGTTGCAGATCTGCAACATTTTGACATTGAACTATTTTGACATTGAACTATTTTGTGGCTTCTCTCTTTGCAACGCTTTTTGCCCAAGCACTGACATTATTACAGTTGGTTTATTAGTACTTCCTCTCTCTCAGGCTCTAGTAAAACGGCCTTTGTTCCGAGCTTACCTGGAGTAGCGCTCCTGTTGTGAGTTACTATGAACCTCTTCTCTCCAGCAGTGAAGCGATTAGCGGCAGGAAACGTGAAAACAAACAGTTTCAGAAAGCTACGACTAACACGCTTACCACGTGGCTACCTCGGAGATGGCCCCGCCCCTTGCATCCCACCTCTTCCTGCCCAGAGCAATAATCATTATAAATAACCGTCGGGGCATACCCCCGAGGCTGTTGAATGCTGTAATTATCGTCGTAGGGTGTATTGAGCAGCGCTACATGCTGTTGAAACACAGTCTGTCAGCAGCTATACCATGTGGAGTAAATTTTGCAAGTAATTTTAGGACCTAAAGGGTTAAGTATTCCATATATTATGCATCCGCACCATCCCTACATAGAGAGTCTAATCACATATCCAATGTAATTGTGTATATATACAGGATCCGAAGCAGAGAAGACAACCAACAGAAAAGGTAAGCATACTGTTGTAGCATCATTCTCTTTCCAGATACGTAACGTAACATCCTTTGTGAGGTGGTGTATGATTTCTCATACAGAAATCTTTAGGCCATCTAAAGATTTCTCACTCTTCTTTCTGGTGGTTGGTTTGAGAACCGACTATAAAATAGTTGCAATACTATAGCGCTATGCCTATCAGGTTGGGTTTGGGAACGATATAGAACAATGTACTACTATGATACATTTAGAACTATGATACATGTACTTGAAGATTTCGGATGGAGTAGGGCTTAAAAAGTTGCTGCACTAATCGAGCAGTTCTGTGGGAGGGTGGAGGCTATTGTTGTAAAAGCCCCCTCCCCACTTCAGACTCAAGCTAGCATAAGAAAATAGAGGGCGTATTAGTTAATACATGTATGCACTATACTATGTGACTCTTACCCTATACTACCATACTGTACAGGAAGAAGAACTTTGGATATTGAAGGTAAACACAACGTTGTTTGTCATATAATACTATTGTCACACCTTGGTGACTTTTTCAACCATTTTTTTATGTAACAAAATCAACACATGTTCGTGCAGACAGCAATAAAAGATGGGATGCTTTCCAAATGCAGGTGAAGCGTACTCTTCCTATACTCGAAGGCCTTTCATCGTAGGCAAAAGCAAGCTACTAATTGATTGCTGGTACTTCATGTAAAGCTACAAAATAATGCGAGTGTTTAATGTGATTAATGCGATTAGTGTAGAATTACAATATCTTAAAAGTTGCAAATAGTTAGCAGCCACCAAAATGGGCACACTTAGTGGGTGGGGTTTCATCATAGACTACGCTGTAGCTAGCTGTCCCAGGAGTAGTAGCGGCAATACAGGAGTTCAGGCACCTTAGAGATACAACTTCACAGTCAGACTACAGGCTACAATCTGGGAACAATTGCCCTGGTTCAGACCACGTCATGACAAACTTCCTTTAGCACTTTGAGCAGTTGGTACCTTTTTCAGTCAACAGTGGAGGGCAGTTGGTCCGTTTGTAAGCGCAGACTAGTCATGCAATCGGTCAACTTTAGCAGTAGTCTCATTGCTATTACTTCATTGCAATGGCTATATGATGTACCATAAGTAGTTTTTCATAGCGTTAAAAATCCCGAAATCATTGTCTTGCAATATTTTGTAGCATTACAGCAAGTACCACGCATTGCTGCCCCGGCCCCATGAATAGTACAATTTGGAGGTGGCATAATAAGAAGGTCTGCAGATACTTGTCTCCTTTTATGTCAGGAAATGACTGTCACCATACAATTAGTGATACTGCATTACTACATGATGTAGATCACCTTATGTATGTTATGCTATGCTATTTTTACCTTTTTGTGTACAGGAAGAACATGAGAGAGAACTTCAGGCATTGAAGGTAAACATGATGCTGTTTTTCACTTGGAATAAAACATTGTTACCTAGGCAACATATAAGAATGTTGCTCATATCTCTCTTCTACAGTGATGTTGCCTAGGTAACAGGTTATATAACCATGGAGTACAGTAGTACTCTATATGTAGGGTAGCTCCCCCAAAAATGGCTGCCCCATTGAAAGTGTGCAAAATGGGGGTGGGAGTGGTAGAGGCATTGGCAGAGCTGCCAGATTACCCAGGCAGGCGACACACATGGTAGAGCCACTATGTCACAGTTTCCGTAAGCAATAATCATGATTGATCATAATTTTATCCAGGCAATGCCCGGGCTTGCCCAGGTCTGGAACCACCACTGTCCAGAGGCATGCTCTCCCTAGGAAAGTTTGAAATTTTGAAGCCTTTCAGTTAGGTTCTGAATGTAATCTGTTGAAGCTAGCTACTATCTGTCTTGAATCAAGAGCACTTTCTATCCAAATGCTTTTGCTAGTACATGTGTGCAATAGGTTTCTCCACCTGAGACAGCAATGCATGAGGTGGCTGAAGGGTGAAGCTGGTTAGGAGCACTTTAGAGACCAAGATAGCTAGACATAAGCCATTTGTAGCCTTTTGACAGCAGTGTGGAAAGTTACCCGGGCACATGCCCATGTATGCCCAGGTATGGCTACACTACCGATTTCAAATGGATGAATTTGACATTTTACACTGGTTTTGTGTGTGAACCTACTGAGTAAGTGTGGCTACTGCCACACTATAACAATGTGTGTGGCTACTGCCACACTATAACAATGGTGCTAGAGATCAGGAGCAAAGAGAGGATTTTGGTCAGTTTTAATACTGATATTGAAGCACATATGTAATGTATACATTCCTAATAGAATGTTGTTTATACTATACTGTGTTATACGTATTTGTATGTGCAGGAAAAAATAAAGAGGATACATGAGAGAGCAAGAAAGGTAACTGAAATTATTCCCCACACATATTATTATGTCCCTTAATTTGAACACACAAGAAGTGTTTTAAATGTGGATACACACAAAATTCTGTTTTATAATTGGGGTAAGCTTGAGCAAGCCCCACACTACATAGAACTTTTTGTTAGTGCGTCCGACATGATTCGTACATACATGTGTATGTAGTTGACAAAATCCATGCATACTGGATAAGGATGCTAGACTAGACTGGGCATGCAATTGTGAGATCCTTTGGTGTAGCTTGATCACATTCACAGCATGAAGGGCAACTGAGCTCAGGTTTTGCAAACCTGTCTGTGAAGTATGCTATAGCTGCAAAATTTGGCAGTAATTAAATTTGGAGAAATGGCCTCCAATGTGGTAGTTGGCAATTGTGCAGACAAATTTTATTACGTCATTGTGCATTCATATTTGGAAGTCTGCACGTGGATCTCGAACAGTGCGAATCAGATGAACAGTGTGAACAGTGCAAAGTCGAAGAGTTTCAACTTGAAAGTTGTGTTTGAGGCCATCGGTGTATATGTTCCGCGCAATCTGAGAATTTGCGCAATCTCGAGATTGCGTTGCGCATTCTCAGAATCCCGAGATTGCGTTCTAATCTCGAGATTGCGCAGGCAATCTGGAGATTGCGTAACACGTGTGCGCAATCTGGAGATTGCGTAACACGTGTGCGCAATCTACGAACTTTGCCTGTACGCCCGACAGTGAGTGATCTACTGTGTAGCTCGCAGGATGGAAGACATCCTTGATAAGCGGCGTCTACCTCCATAGGAGGCATACTGCGATCTGGAAGAGTGAGTAATGCTGTGTATTGATGAGCAACAGAAGAGAAGGTCGCGTTCGAAGTTTGCCTGTCGATCGTAGTTGGCCACAGTCAGCTTATATGCCACACGCTACTGGTTCAATCGAGTGTATACTATCTAATTGTGTCAGCGACAGTTGAAACGTACCTTCGCTGAAACTGTCAGCCATCTTTTGCGTGTATTATTGGTCATTTTCAGGTACACAGCGGGTACCCGCGTTTCCACCATTGTAGCTTATTCCGACTTTACTAGCAGGACTCCTGACTACGTCCTGAGTAAGGCAGGTTTGTTTTCAACCAAGCTAAGCCAAACTATCATTGCCTGAACTCTGCTATTTTACAAGATATAACGCAAATTATGAATCAACACTACACAAAGTCGCCATTTTTTAGTAGCTTCTCGAGATGGTTTCTGCACATGCGCGTTGGGGTAAAAGAGATTGCGCACTATACTTGCGCAATCTCGAGTTAGCGCAATGTAGTGCGCAATCTCGAGATTGCGCAAGTATAGTGCGCAATCTCGAGATTAGAACGCAATCTCGGGATTCTGAGAATGCGCAACGCAATCTCGAGATTGCGCAAATTCTCAGATTGCGCGGAACATATACACAAGAATACATGAACTCTGTTGTTGGGAAAAGTACCGCGGTGGCAGTTCAGCGAAGAATTAAACTCAGTTGTGTGACGCATGTCCTGAGAAAAATTTTGGCAGCTTGATTGCGATTCCTCTATACAACTTGCCTTGGATTTTGCAGCTCCAGTGAGTGCTCACACTTGCATTTGTTTCTTTCTCTAACAAAGAGGAAACCACTCACTGGAAGACTTTCTCGAATCTCAAAATTAGCAGCACCATCCTCAAGCAAAATAGTCAACCATACCTACCAAAAATTGAATAATTATTAGCGGAATTTAGTTTGGTTGTGTCGTCATTGAACCGGCAAATCGCCAAATTAAATTCCCTGTCAAATTTTACGGCTATATGATATGGAGTATGTGCAATCCTAACAAATAGCAAATAGTCTTGCTATGCAAGACTACTTGCAGCAGACAAGCCAGACTGGTCACAGAAAACACAGGGCAGCTGTGATTAGTGTGTAGAATTCTGTGCAGTGTAATAATTGGGGAAAGCCTGAGTGAGCCTCAAACTAGCAAGACTACATTGCACATGTGTGTGGGTATAGTTGTTTGCTTGTGGCCATGTTCTAATGAGCATATTATTCATGCATAGGTGCCGGAAGCACTTCGAATTTGGGGGGGGCACAGTTGTAGCACGGTGGCCGCTTATAGCAGCCGTAGGGGAGGGGTGCGGGAGGGGAGTTTCCTTCTAGCTCAGAGATGTACTTGAAAAGGTCAGAATGGCCGCAAGACTACAGCTTAGCTGTGAAGCTTAGCCCATGCATGTGTTGCCGCAGTAGCTGCCTTGGCTGGAGAAACAGCAGACAGTAACACATCTTGCACTGTTATGCACTGTTTGCTCACTCAGACTCACCCCACAATGATAAATCATCTCACAAGTCATGTATGTTGTCTGGTAAGGTCTGTCTTAGCTGTGGGATCCTTGGCCTGACGCTGTGTGAAAACATTCAGGCACTCCCTCACATTGTTCTGCAGTCAATGACATTTAGTATATACATATGTTGTGCTTTCTATTATATATACAACGTCATTATGTCTATTCACATACATTGTATTTGTATATGCAGAGGTCTCGTAGAAGAAGGCACATTTTATTGCAGGTAAACAGTGTGGAGTACGTTATCTGCTGTGGTAAATAGTGTTCTCCAACCAGTCTGTTACAAACCATATTACTTTGATCAGATGCTCGAGCAGTCATTGCCCTTGAATAGAAGTCGTACAGTCAGAAACTCGGAGCAAAATAAATGCCACCCTCAAATAGTACCCATGGTTAGTATATGTGGTACATCAACATGTCCACAAATAATTGCTGACAGCAATCACTGAGCTAGTACTAGGGCTGTACATGTTCTACGATTCGTTTCCACAGCTGCAAGTAGGACTGAGAGGCTGTGTGTACTACTGCCAGCATCTATCAGTTGTCACCTTGTATTCAGCTGCAGAGAAGTCAAATGTCTGCCCAGCAGTGCAAATGGCTCCATAGCCCTAGGCCTAGTTGTGTTGCTCATACGTACCTTTTCAGCCATCATTGATGTACGCAGGCTTTCTAAATGCTGCACTCGAATAGTAGCTACACAAAAATGAACAGTGAAATGAACAAAAGTAGCCGTGGCATGTGATCAAAGAAATGCTGTATTTGTCCCTTTTCAGTGTATGTAGATGGTGTGCATCTGTGAACACTTCACAAGTTCAAGCTTCAGATAACAAATTATGTAATGTATTAAGCACCTGTAGGCTGAATGTATGTAACTCAAGAGAGGAGTGGGTGCTAGACTGTACCTCAGATCAATATGCATACATGCAGTATTCATCCACCTCTCATGTTCACTCACTGGCCATTACACTCTCTTCCCCTCCACTTTGCATTAGGATAAGGATGTGCCAGAAAGTTCTCCTGCCTTGTCTGGTTCAATAACATCTGGAGCAACTGTAAGTCCAGTTGTTAGCTTATATCTGATACAGGTCAATGGGGCAGATCCAGGGGATAGAAGAGGGGGGGGGGGGGGGGGGGGGCATCGGAGGAAGGGCAATCACTCGTGCGCTACCATCTATCTTTATGCTTATAGTAGTACTTCGATTTCCAATTGGCTTGAGCAGCAGCCTGTCAAATGTACACTCTCTGACAGGAAAGACTTCTATTGGAGTTTAGACAGTTAGAAGTAGCACTCAAATTCAAATGTGAGTTGCTCACTAATGATTCTTTACTTGCATGCAAAACATGTGAAAAAGTCCCTTGTGAAAACTAGAAATAAGATCAGGGACTTAATTCTTTCAATGGTATAACCCCAGCCACCATATGAACCACCTGAGGGTACCCATTCTCAAAATGTTATGTAGATCTGAATTGGCCAAACAGTACTCTAACCATCAAGTTCTTGTGCACAATAACCTGCCTAGAAGTCAACCAATCACTAATATTTTCTTTCTCTCCATTAGGAATATCCCTTACACATGGCAGCCAAGAAAGGTAATCTGGATAAAGTGAAGCGGCTTGTTGACGAAGGAGCTGATATCAACATCAAAGATAATAATGAGGTATAAGTACATACATTAGACTTTACATTTTATGAGGGTTGCAAGATGCTTTGCCCAAATGGCTAACTAAAAGTTAACCTTATTCCCAGGCTCTCATGTGGGGAGGAGAAAAAAGAGCATAGCTTGTACACTCTGTTTGTTCATGTGTCAAGTTTTCTTGAGTTTACCTGCTGCACTGCAGGGTCATGTTTCCTATGAGGCACATTTCAAATGTGCCTTTTTTTGTAGTCTGAAGTGCCATCATTTGGATGCTAACAGTCTACAATGTTTTGTTCAAGGTAGTTGGTGATCTTCGAAGATAAAGATTGCATCATTTACATGCTGTAGTATTTAGCTAGAATGAATAAATGGGCCTGTATATACAATTATTGAATGAATGAATGTGTTGATGATTCCTGCAAGTGAAGAGCTGAGTGCTTTCTTTGCTTCCTTGTTATCATTCACGCAAAGCACGGTCAATGTCAAGCATATTACACACTAAAGAAATTGGCTGACTAACAGAAGTTAGTGTAACAGAATAGTTTTTACAAAAATTTCAAGAAATCCTGGGAGAACTGAGCATACATATGTGCAAACAGGGTGTACTAAACTCTCTCTTCTCTACCCACACACTAATGCCTGGGTGTGAGGTTAGCTGTACACTTTGGTATTCAAAACATTACAGAACTTGATGACAAGTGGCAAGTGTGAAATACTTTCACCAGACAAGTGAAATGCTTTTACCAGACAGGCCTTACTGGTTCTGAGTTGTATTTTGGGGAGTTTGTGTTGTTTGAAAAGAAGAGATTGCCAGCTTTGACCTACAGAACATGAGTATTTCTGTACTTTATTTCTCTCCATCAGAGGACTGCCTTGCACGTTGCAGTTGAAAGAACCCGCACTGAAATAGTGAAATACCTTGTTGACAGAGAAGCTGATATCACCATCAAGGATGACAATGGGGTAAATATATATGTATGGAGCCATTGTGGGTCAACATTACCTTGTAAATTAGCTATCCTTTTAAATTCCTTTGCTCTTCGAAATGCCAACTACATAGCTTTTGGGCCATGATGTAAATCAATTTACAGGTTTTCATTTTGCAAGTTCCTGTTGGCCTATATACGTAATGCTAATGAAGGTAGATTAGAACTGCTGATCTTTAGGGTGGCCCATAAAGGCACTCCACTGCGGAAATTGTTCCAACACCATGAGACTCCAGCATTGAACAGCTGCAGTAAAGTAGAAAGCAGCCACAGTAGAGCGGGAAACAGTCAAACAGTGTCGGAACTCACCATGGTAGTACAGAAAGCTGTGAATCAATGTATTATGTATTATTACATGATCTAGAGCAAATTAGCATAATCATGGTAATGATTATGTTATAGTCATAGCAGACTGAGTCTAAGGGCATAGCCCGAGGACGAGGTTTGTTTACTATAGCCATAAATCCCTAGCCACCTGTGCTATAACTATTATGTATCCTTCCTGATTAGTCCTTTGTTGTTATTACTGTAAACACATCTGTATATGTGCAAGTGTTTATAGTAACTTCAATATTGTTTACACACAACTGTGTATAAAATAGGCCAATGAGTCTGAATATGCTACCCAGCCTTCAATCCAGTTTATTTATGTGGTCTGTCTTTCTCCATCAGATGACTCCCTTTCACGTGGCAGCTGAGAGAGGGCGTTGTGAAGAAATCCTGGGATACCTTATAGACAAAGGAGGGGATAAATCTATGAACATCACAGATGAGGATGGGGTAAGTGCTATAATTATGTGACTACACTACTGAGGGTAGAGTAGTACTGGAGATTTGAGTTTGAGTTATCCTCATTTCCAGGCAGTTGTGAGAAAGCATGGTCTATTGTTCATTTCTTATGCTTTCTGAGGAATTTGAGTGCTGCTTCAAGTATATCCCTTATTTGGGAATTTGTATATACTTTCAATCTGTACTATATTGACAAAGTCAGTCAACTTCTGAATTGTTATGACTATAGTATTGCATGTACTGTCTTAACATTTGTTTCAATTTCTCCATCAGCGGACTCCCTTGCATGTTGCAGTTAGAGGAGGCCTAGAGTGCACAGTGGAATTCCTTGTTAATCGTGGAGCTGATTTAACCATCCAAGATTATTGTGGGGTAAGTACGTATATATACTACTTGCTGATGGTAATGTCGGGCTTCCAGGATCAGAGACTGTTTGGATAACTGCTGTTATGAAGGGCACTGTGTATACAGTATCGGTTCAAATTGTACTCTTCAGAGATGAGTATTCAGTGATGTAAACATTGTATGAAATTGTGCTGCTTTCAGATGCATGCGACATTCTCTGGCGAAGTGAACTGTTAGGCATTTAATAGATAGCACTTGAATTTGCATACAGTTACATAATGCATGCAGTGCCCAGCAGCTTACTTTGATGCTTGCTATTATTTTGATTTGGGAGTTGGTAAAACAGTTGTCTTCAGAAATTTTAGGTCTAAGGGGTTACTTAATATTTACCATTGGCAATATGATTCTATAGACAACATGCCTTGAAGTCAGTTTATGTTTGCTCTTGATGTTTCTCCCCATCAGATGACTCCGTTTCATGCGGCAGCTAAAAGAGGACGTTGTGAAAAAGTTTTGGGACTTCTTATTGACAAAGGAGGTGCTACATGTATCAACATCAAAGATGAGGATGGGGTAAGTGCTGTATGTTATAGTAGCTACCAGGTGGAAATCTGTATTGTGATTGTGTTGTCACATTTGAAGTGCTGCCACTTTTGAAGTGCTGCAAGGGTGGGATTACACATGCCTCATAGATAATCACTGTATCTTCACAGTGTTTATAAGCTAGCTCCACCCGCTGATTATACGCGATAGACGCGTATACGCGTCACCATGGAACAATGCATTATATGCGGTAGACGCGTATACGCGTCACAGCTGCATTTGAGTTTTATCACAGCCCTAGGCTATTAGCAACAGCTTTGATATCCGGTCTGTGGTTAGGTTGGGGCCTCCCCTAGTAATAGGTGGGGGTTGGTCTAGAAGCCCTCAAGGGGCGGAGCGTAGTGAATGCCAGAAGCCATGACGATCGTCGTTCGGCTCGATCGTGAAAGTCGGTTATTAGCCACGTTTTCTTCTCAACGCCTGTAAGCAGAGATACAACGCTACCTACGAAGGTGCAGCGGGCCTTAGGCTTTATACATATCAAAGCAGCTCTGGGATTGCGCCTTGCTATCAACGAGAAAAGCCAAAGACGCTACTCACAACTATCAACAAGTAAGCGTTCCCCGCAAAGTGGTACTGTATGCTTCGTAACAACTTACCTATGTACAAATTAACCGCGTAGAACCTTTCTCCATCTGTATTCCTCCGTCTGTAGAGTTTTCTTTCAGATCTCAGATGCTTAAAATTTTAGATATACGTTTTTATAATGTTGACCTCACGTGACACCAAAATTACCCGCGTTTGAGGTTAATTGCATTCCAACGAACTTAGTGTGTAATCGGTTAATAGATGTTCAGTGATGCACTGTTCTAAATACAGTAATGTGATCAAAATATGCAATAGAATAATTTCCACACGGGACTGCCACCCTCAGCTGTGTATCACATAAGTGGTGCCACATATTTCACAACAGTAGTCTGCTACACTATAAATACATATATATACAGAGTCAAATCCCAATGACTTGTATTGCATCAACTGTCTTAATTTATTTTTCAATTTCTCCGTCAGCGGACTCCCCTGCATGTTGCAGTTGAAGAAGGCCAAGAGTGCACAGTGGAATCCCTTGTTGAAAAGTTTGAAGCTGATATCAACAGCAACGATATTGATGGAGTAAGTAAGACCCTATATTCACTACTTTTACAATGTACATTTTCATTTTATAAATCAGTCTGTTATGCAAACCAGCCTGGAAGCACATCAGTCAACTTGTGTTGTTTGAGAGGTCATCAGCTTTTATAAACTCCAAAGTATCTGTGCAGCTGTGTAAAAAAGAGGGCGTGGCTTGCTTGTATGCTGCATATTGACATTTTCAATATTCATGACAAGTAGTCCAGCTCCTTCAGCCATATATGTGCTTTTGCTAAGAAGCCTGCCATTCATGCAAAGTTGCGCATGTGCATGTACATTTTAATGGATTAAGCAATAAAACTACACCAATCCTGCATTCCAAAACAC
Source organism: Agelas oroides (assembly GCA_949130485.1). NCBI lineage: Eukaryota > Metazoa > Porifera > Demospongiae > Agelasida > Agelasidae > Agelas > Agelas oroides. Next base: position 16,657,026 of record OX422183.1, on the reverse strand, counting down.
TCTTAGATTTCTACACAAGACTGCCATGACTTTGGTATTTTGTAGGAGTGGCTTAGGAATGATGGTGTAAAGTGTGTGTACTCATAATTTTGTTATTTCAACTTGTTAGTACCCAATGGCAAATGCAGGGTCTGAGTACCACCACCAGAAATATTGCATTAGAGGAGCCACTTTATATCCACCATCAGAAATATGTAGAATCAGTCTGAATACTAACTTTTCTGGAAGTTACTTTACTTTTACATTTTCTTTCTTTCCCTTTTCAGATGACTCCCCTGCATGTGGCAGTTGAACGAGGAGACCGCATTAACATAATGAAATACCTGCTTAACAAAGGAGCTGATATCAATGTCACAGATAGTTATGGGGTAAAGTTATTTTTGACTGTATTATCAACACCAAACAGCCTACTATCATAAATTTATTCCTCCCTGTGAAAGAAGGGGGGAGGGAGGCTTACATTATGCCAGCATAATTTTGAGAGTAATGAGTAGCCATTAGCACAATACAGTTTTATCATGTGAGGCTACCTGTTAGTCACTGACGACACTACAACATGAGCTCCAGCTCAGCCAATAATAAATCGGGTGGTCAACAGCCAGCAACTACATCCTCTGAGTGCAAGTGTCACACTATTTTGTCACCATTGCCAACCACATTGATACCATAGTTACATATATTGAAGAAAGACCACTATTGAGTGAGCATAATTTCAAGCAAAATAGGGTAATATGGGGTTAAAAGTTGAGAATTGTGGAATGGTGTAAAAGAACCTGTTACCTATGCAGGTGCAAGAGAGAGATGAACAACAGCATCTGCTAATATAGTGTTACCTAGGTAACTTCTGGTACCTACCTATAAGTGAGATAAAAAAAGCATTCTAATGTGTGCCTTGGTACTAGCTATATACAGGTTATACCAAGTCTGTAACACTATTTGGCCTACACACTGAAATTACTACTGGCTTTCTTTCTATCAGCGGACACCCATACACATTGCAGCTAAAGAAGGCCATGAGTACTCAGTGAGGACCCTTGTTAAGAAAGGAGCTGATATCAGCATCAAAGATGATGCTAGGGTAAGTGATTACACTACTGAGGGCTAGGTAGATTCTTACTGGTGATATTGTTTGAGTAACCTTGTGCCCACTGTTAATTTGCACTACTCAATGCCCATTTCATGATATTAGCTCTAGGAGTGTGCACATACGTATGCAGCTGTTTTTATCTGGAAAGAGCTAGCCATGGTGACAGGGTAGTAGAGCTATTGTAGTGCCCACAAAAAAAGTTGATCCAATTGGTATGACAAGAATGAATGGCCACCTCGAGTTCACCATAAGCTTTTGTGAAAGCAGTTGTGTGCACTAATCTAGCAGGACTTACCACTTTTTGAGTATGCAAGAATAAAGGGAGAAGGCTTGGGGGTTCTTACCACATGATCTGCAGTATGCCACTGTTGCCCAAAATGTCTAGCCTAACGCATGCCTAAACTATTCAGTGGTGGAAATGTTTAGTATGGGTGTGAAAAAACTTTCAGAGTTAACTTATATCACAGTCACCCTTCAGTGATTATGCTTCAACTCAGATCTGTGGCAGTCACATGTAGAAACCAAAGTGTGTGTGAGCCCTCAGCACTTGAACATGGCAATGTGTTCGAAATACACATCTTTGATTTCTACACCAGACTGTCACATATGTTTAGAGGTAGGACCTGCCTTGGCTGGAATTTGCCTAATTTCTCTAACTTATTTGTAGCTGAGAATAGTGACGACTTTGCTGTGACATTAGTGTGCAACAGATTGTTTTAAGGCCTTCTCCCTCTTTTTTGAATACTGCAAGTGCGGGTCAAAAAAGTGGACCCTTTAAACACACTATATTCTTTGACCCATTGACTGCTCTGAGAACAAAACAAGAGTGGAGGCATTTATTTCCCGAATTTTTGGTTAAGTACCAATTAAGTCATTTCCCCCATGCACTGATCTTAATGAAATAAACCATGATTCAAGTGTACACCTGGGATGCACCCACTCAGTATATCTTCATAATGTAACTATCACAATTGCTAAGCTGCTTGCCAAGGATTGTGTTAATGCCTGAAATACCAGTTTGCTCTGATGTAGGAGGCATCATGGTAAGAGAATGTGGAAGTCAGTTAATATATTTCGAACCATTTGCGTTTTGTTTGAGTTAGATGTTTCTTTATTTACATCAGATGACTCCCCGGGACTTGGCAGATGAAAGTGGCCATGTGAACATAAAGACATTTCTGGAAGAAGAAAGAAGCCCTGAGAAGATTGCTGAATTCCCCAGAAATATTAACATGATGGATGTAAGTGTGCTGTTAGCAGTACATTGGTACTGCTGATCTGAGTTTTAGCTAGCATCATTCCCTGACACATAGAAGAAACCCTGGTTTGTGTAAAGCATGTGGTTTCATTTCATTCTCAAACATAAATGACCTATTTGTTCTCATAGTCTTTTCTACTGAATTCAATCTGTGCACTAATGGCAGCCATATTAAATACATAGTCCAAAATCTTTCTGGTTTCTGTAAAGTGTGTACTGTAATGCTACAATTTTTATATGTGGGCTTTACAATATGCAGCAGATAAGCAAGCCACACCCCCTATTTACACGTGCACAGATACTTACTCACATAATGTGACTTATTCAACCACATAAATTATTGTGCTTATGCTAAAAAGCCTACAATCCATAAAAAGTTGTGCGTGTGCATGTAATGCATTCTGGCTTCCCAGACAGGCACGGACTTCAGATAAAAAAGAATAAATAAAAATTGCATAAACAGTTTTGAGGCCTGCATTTGCAATTTTCTGACTCACATACAATTGTAGTTGTACAGGAGCAACTGTTAAATCTTGTGTGTGTGGCTAATGAGATACATTACCAATATCTATCAAGGTGTATGAGAAGCTCGATAAATATGTTATAGCCTAATATCAAAACAAACCTGCCATCTAATGACCTAATATCACATGCACAGCAAAGGTTGAATCCATTGTTTAGCTAGAGGGTGGTAAAGCAACGTGCATATTACATTATAGCTTCTGAAAGCAGGTCTTTTATGTCTGCGTGCTGCATAAACATGCTCCAGCTAGCATTATGGCTAGATAGGTTTCTGATTGGTCGTTTCTCAACCTTGAAAATAGGGTTTGTTTCAGCAAAAAAAGAACCACACCAAATTTGCATTCAAAAACAATCTTAGATTTCTACACAAGACTGTCATTCTATGCATGATATGGCAGTCCCCATCTCCCGGTCACCCCAGCGTAGCTGATGAGGCCTGGTATTGGCCGAAACGCGTCCTGCGCAGTGGGTGACTTTGCATAACATCTAGGCCTGTTTTATAAGGGAGATGTGGTTCGTTGATTGTTCATGTATTGACTACTCCACACATTTTAAAATTTATTGCTCTGTTGCCGCAACTGTACAATAGCTAGAAACTTTCCAATAACTGCAGATCCCTTGTCAAAGGAATAGCCCTGTGGAGAACAAATGGACAAAGATATGGCTCTCATTAACTTTTATGTCTGCTTGTTGGTAATTGATTTCTTGGGTAGGTATACTATGGCACTAACTAATAGGCACTCCCCAATGATTTCCCTGGCCTATTGCATTGGTCTTTTATTTTACATCGTAGTCTTTGCATTACTTTTCTCGACTTGTGTTACATTATTATTTTATAGGGAATGAAGGTGTGGAAGGAGGGAGACAACATTCGTATGACGGTGTATGAAGATAATGAAACAATGGTAAGTTGCTAAGCAGGTAATAATCATTGTGGCACTCAATCCAAAAGTGAATGCTAGCAAAAAAAGGGTGAAAAGTATTCAGAAAAACTGCTGCTGAAGAAAAAGTACATTGTTTAACTAAACAGTCACTATATTAACAAGTGTTACCATGGCAACAGGCCAACAAGCACAAAGTTGGTGGGGATCTAAATTTTATTGTCTTAACTCTGTTTTCATTGAGATGGCTACGAAAAGGTTTGAAGATGCTAGCAAAACAAATACTAAACATGAAGCATGAATCAATTGGCAATGGTACACATTGTGTTGCATGCCGTATAAACTAACTGAGTTTAAATATTGGTGGTTAGGCTTAGTTTGGTGAAAAAACAAATCTGCTTTACTCAGGAAGTTTTCATACAAGTTGACAGTGAAGTCTGAATAAGTTACAATGGAAGTGGAAACCACTGAAAAATTGTGCCATAGCTTCCACTGAAGATATATTTTCACTGTTGTTCTGATAATTAACAATTCTGTAGAGCCAGTAGCACATTAGGTACAAGCTGTTCTGTAACAATACAAGTTAACATGATTGGCAGGTAAACATTGAATTTGATTTTCAGAGAAGGTCCCTCTTGGGCATCTTAGCTAGTTATGCTTGCTTGACATCCTGTAGCATGTATAACTAACTCAAAAAAGCACAGCTGTGGCACTAAAATTAATAGTTGGGAGTAAATTTAAATAGGGTGGGCATGCTCCAAGATCCCCCCAAGTGCGGTATGCTTATGTACACCCTCATCATTCAGCCTGCCTAATCTTCCATCGCGCTATTCCTGGCACTATTAATGTACATACTTCCATGTATGTGACGTGTGATGCTTGCACGCATGTAGACTCACAGTTATTTTAGGTATTATATTATTAGTGTGACTCATGAACATACCATAACTACCCATGATGGTGACTTTTTCCTTTTACTCCCACAGTATGATCTACAAGGCAGTTTTGAAGCTGTTGGTGACAAAATAGTAGGCCTGCACTTACATAACTCTTGAGATGAACAATTACACGCTGTGTTAGTGTTTTTATTGTTGATTTGTAAATTTTTGTCTTGATTAACTAATTAACAAAAGTTTCACCCAATTTTGGCAAATATGTAGTCTTCGTTTAAGTTTTTAATTTGAGTAGTTAATATACAACATGTATAATGCCGCTAACTAAACACAGCTGCTTATATATCATTGAACAACATTTTTTTATATCATCAACAGCTGTATATACACAATCAAGGAAATTTTGACCCAATAACCTTCATGCAGTTAATGGAAGAAATTTAATTACTTGTGCATCGTACAGAAAATGTTGCTCACATCTCTCTTCTAGGTGTTGCCTAGGTGACTGGTTATAATTATATATTTCTTCCTCTGGGATGGTCATTTTACACATGGGTATCAGGCATTGGATTCCAATATCCAGTAACTTAAGTGACCTATAATGAGTCAACAATTACGACACTGTGGTTGCATAAGGAAATATTGCTATGTCAGCATAGATGTGCACATTGTGGGTACCAGCAATGTACATAATTATATATCAATCACTTAGTAACACTCAATAACATACCTGCTGTTTTGTTGGGTTCCTCTTCCAACAACTTGGGTTGCTCCATGTCTATTTTACCCTCTCATTATCCTCTGAGGCATGAATGGAGTTGGTGTGAACAAGGATGTAGTGCAGTGTCCACTCGTTTATTTCATATGAAACTTGCTTATATAGTGAAAACACAGTGACAGATAACTTCAATTACACTTATTGCTAATTTCCTTCAGCACCATTTTTCCAGAAGGTATCCTATATACATTGTTCATTCCTCAGTCTGTAGAGACAAATTTCACCCTCAACCTTCATAATAGGCTACCGTTGCTATATACATGAGACTGTATTGTACTGAGAAGCTAACCTGCATGGATGTGACAAGCAAGATGTTACATGTAACAACTCGGAAAGCCACAAGCCCAACAAAACTTAATTCAATCACACAGGTCCAAAGCTAGTGAAAATGATATCTGTTAAATGGCCATGCAGTTTGTGACTGCAGAAGTACGTATATTCATGGCATATCCTAATAGAGCTGTGTATATGTAATAGCTATTCAGTTAGACATCTTGGGATTAGGTATTTTGTGAAAAAACATTGAAACATTTTCTATTGAATTGTGCAATTCATGATACATGAAGAAGAGCTGCATCATCAAACAGAAAAATCAACAGAAAATAGAGCACAACAAACAAAAAAAATGTCAATACCACGAATACATATAAAACCACTAGCATATATACCACTTCCTTACTTGTGCTATACCAGTCCATCAAGTTAGACCATGATCTCTCACATGAAAAGTGACAGAATGTCTAGCAGATGTATGTATTTTAGTATTTATACTTCATGGCTTAAATGATTAGATAAAATTAAGAACTCAAATTTTAATTCACTCAGTGTAAATACTGGCAATGTTAACTAGACAGCTTGGTGCAGGTATGTGACTGTTATTTGCTAGCCGTATGCAAACCATTTAGGATTAGAGTTGACTCTTCTCAAATTACAAACTTCCTTGAGCTCCTATAATGCTTCTTAGTTCCTAAGTCATATGTATTTACAGTCAGTCAGAATGATTCTCTTGTTACGGTTTCACTCCCCACACTCACCATAATATGAACACACAACATGTACACTTGTTGATGTTTTGTAGGGTATCCACTGCATATGTGCAAGGGAATCTTTCGGGCAAAACCAGACCTCATGTAGCAAAATTAGGTTACAAACTTCCTGGAGCTTCGTAAATGCTTAGCTTCTGTTGCTAAGCTTTCACTCCTCATATCACCATGGAATCAAGAGTCAATGCACATGTCTTTGTTAATAAGCACGTCTGTACCCTCTGCATGTGCAGGGCATGTTTGTTTGTTTGTTTGTTTGTGTGTTTGTGTGTTTGTTACTAGGCCTCATGTATGAGTTATACGACCAAATTTATGTCTTGGGTTATCTTGTTACCTTACAATGACAAACATCACTTTAGGAGCTCTTGGAAGTTTGTAATTTGAGAAATGAGTCAAGTATTTGTAAACATACAGGTTAATAGTACAGTCACAGCCAGAAAGTTATTATTTATGCAAGTAGATTGTAGCCTAATTAATCTAGTTGTGACTCCTTTGTTCAATCTGCTACATACTTCCAGGAACCCTACAACTGCACTTCACATGTACTAAAGCCTTAACTTTTAGGTGTTACTACCAGTTAAAAATTGATCCGTACAATCTGATTGGTATGAATACCAATGACATCAATTTCACTTTTCTGGAGGTGGGTGAGAGATGATCTAGCTTGCTTGTGACACTAGTGCTACTGATCAACAAGATATTAAGAAGTTTGAGAAAAAATAAACCTACAGTTGGACTACAATTAGCACAACATTTCCTGCTATAGTGCAATTTCAGGCTTAGAAAACATAAAAAAAAAAAACCTTTGAATTTCTTTCAGTAACTCTGAATCGAATTATTCCATATGAAGACCACATTCCACTCATAAATACCTCCCTTCTGATATCAGCATTGACACTATTGCTAGAAATTTAGGTGTGTCATTTGGACAATGAATACTTTAAACAATCCCCATGGGTTATAATTATATGGTGTGAAAATGCATGTAGATCGGTGGTGGTAGTATGTATGGTGCTGAGTCAACCCGTCTGATCATGAAACCAGCGATTCCTGCAGCTCTGGTTTCTTTTGTTGTGATCCTCATACAAAAACGTGTAAAAACTTGAAAGTAGATTTCCCGCAACCGTCACAATCAAAAATCGCCAAGTTACAAGGCAAGACTGAAACGTTGACAAGACTGGGAAGTGACCTTAGACACTTTGATCTCAAGAAATGTCCTCCCGGATCCATTATTAGCCATAATGTAAGTTGCATGGTACCCAAGGTGAATTGAATTACTTTACAAAACTCTATTATAAGACTGCATGGGATAAATAAATGAGGTGTTTCCCAACTGGTGTTGTTACCGGTGAGTCAACTTCACAATATCTGTCTGATTGTGATGTCCCAAAAAGGTTATTTGATCATGTGGTAGAAAAGCCAATGTTGTTACAAAACCCTGTTCACAGAATTACCTCCTTTCACGACATGGAAAGAATGAGAAATGGCACTAAATTGCCACTTGAAAACTTTGTTAGCCCTGAAGTAAACAAGTATCTGAAATGGAATGTTAAAAATTATCCACAAGTAGTGAACTGGCTATGCAATTTTTCATTATGATCGTCAATTAGTACAGTGAAGAATTCCATGTTGTTTTTCTGATCTTATACATCCGCCCCTGGAGAGTTCCTTGGTTGCATGGTTGTGATAGAAATGCCAGGAATGTAGTCAAATGGGTCTTCTGAAACAAAACAAGAGACTAGCTAATGTAACTGAAGAAGATCCTAAATGAACTTTCAAGAAAACCTATTTGGTAGCATTCTTGGTCACACTGATGCAACTGAGATAACTTGAAAATGTGATTGAAGTAACATAAGTGTTTTTGAATATATAGATATTGCATCAAGTGCATGAGTATGGAGAGTGTAAAGAAAATTCAATACGACTCAGTCACTAGTCTGTGAGTCTAGTCAACTACTCCAGTCCAGTATGTGAATGCAGGAAGCTGTACATACATAGGCTGTCACTGACACTGCTTCAGATAGCTCTAACTCGAGTTGGTCACATTTAGTGCAATAGTTATACCGGATTTTCTTGTTTGAGTATATGTACATGGATGGTAAAGATACACCATCTATCTAATAGCTACATATGGCCATCATGTCTGAACATTAATTGAAGGGTGATGCAACTTATCATGTATGTGATCATGAACTCATTAAATGCACACCAAACCATTACTGTATACAGTTTTGTATTGTGGAAGTACGTAGTACTAACAGTTGTGTTCTGAAGTTTGCATGCATGGGTGGCAAACTTTTTGAACCAAATCGCTCGTCCATACATTTGGAACAGTTAGCCGACATTTATTCAGATTTCAACAATGTTTTTCACATGTGCAAATTATTACTTTTCTGAGACACAACAGCAAACAAAGATTGTCTTCAGTACCAAACCCCAGCTTCCCTTTAGGGGATGACAGAAAATGTTTCTCTTTCTGAATAAACCATACAAAAGTGTTTATGCCTGTTAATATCAATGGCGTATTTTTGGTTTGTTTGTTTGTTGTTGTTTTTTTTGTTTTTTGTTTTTTGTAGAGTGCGTTTTGTACTTTAACTGCAGAGTTAATACCAAGCCTAAAAGAGATCCAGCTTGAGAATTGAACTGTGGCTATGGATATATACCGTCTATCCTCTCTTCCAATGCCAGAGCTCCAGCTGGTGAGATTGCGTAAATTACACGTACGCCATGCATGTCTAATTCTGACTTCATCTGGCTAGGTTGATCACAAGTATTGAGTAACATGACTAGTTTAGTAGCAAAGGTCCCGAGATGATCGAGACTTTAGTCTGAGCTAGTGTATGTAGTATATATCGTACACCTTGGTAGTAATTTTTGCAACTTGCAGTAGCGTGGTGTGCACTGTGGGGTAACGCATGCAGCACACATACTTTTTTATGTTTCATGCACGCAAACCAACTCGCCATGTAGTGTATGAAAGTGGCCTCAGATCACTTCTCACAAACTCAAAAATGAAAACATTTCCCGGGGAGTGTGCCCCCCCCCGAGGTACATTTTGCCCCCCCCCCCCCCCCGATGTAATTCATCCTAGAAATGCCGGTGGATCTAAGTAGCATGACCTCATCTTGAGGCACATCTAGTGAAATGAGTCTTGGTGGGAGAGTAGCAGCAGTGTAAACGAAAGGTCTACCTAGCTGGGTTTAGTCTCATCCCCAGACCTCATCCAGTGTGTATATTGCTTCCAGTATAACACACAGGATATTGAAAGCGATCTGCGCTGGGGTTGGTATTGGATCTGGGACCGAGACTAAGCTCAGTTGAGCTAAAATAGAACTCACTGAACTGTTGTGATATTTCATCAGCAGAGTGTTCTCCTTCATACTATGTAGAGCATCCACCAGAGTGCACCAGGAGGGTTTCAGAGTTGGTCGACAATGGTCGCCTCTGCCACTCTTGCAGCATCAGTCGCTTGCATCTCAAACATTACTGAGATTATTGCACTCAATCTCCTCCAGCTTGCTCATGGGTAGGCCAAGTTTCATCCCCAGCTGGAACCAGTTCTTCACAATGCTCTCCAAGTGCTGCATTAGATCCTTAATGCCCATGGGAAAGAGATGATCTAGGTTCGAGTCCTGGCTAGATCTCAATTTTCTTTTTGACCATCAAATTTTCTTGCACAAATCAGAAAACAGCCAGTGGCAAGACACAAGTGCAACTCGAGTGGTTCAACTCCATTACAACATGCAATGATCACTGTTTACTACTCTTGTTATGTCTCCAGCATGTCACTGATTTCAACACTCTCTGAGCCACTGTTACCATGACCTGCAATGAATGAAGGATGGCTGTAGTGCAATCCAGCGATACACTGTAAGAAAAAGTGGGTAGTTTTAACCCATTTTGGTTATTCAGTTTCATACCTTTTTCCATGTGATTGGACAATTTCATTAGCAAAGTATTTCCCATGACATCTACTAATGTTCTGAAAAGCCTAATCAAGTTCTTAATCTGTTTGGAGTGACTCCACTGTGTTTAACAATGCACACAATTAAAAGAAAAATGAGGTAACCAAATTGAGTCAGAACAACCTACAGTGCATCATCTTCCTCTTGCACAATTAGTTCAGGTCGTAGATACATTTTTGCATATAATTTGCTGCATATCAAATATTTGTTACATCCGTACTACTATATATATACGTGGTGTCATTTACTCCTACAGTGGCATCACAATCTTGACCCATGTGGACCAATAATTTTATTCATGAAACTAGTATCAGTAGATAGAGTGTTAATTAAAAGAGCTACAAAATGATCATTTTGTTTAGGCTGTGCTGTAAAAACAAATACAAATGCTTCAAGTAGCTACCGGTACTTTAAGATATTGCACAGTAAATTTTACTAGCTACTGCAACAGCTTGCTGACAAAAAGGGTACCATTTTGTAGCTCTTTTAACGCTTTATATACTGATACTAGTTTCATTAAAATCGGAGTTTGCTATCAGGAGTTATCATCCCTAGAATTGGATTTTCATTACTGGTACTCTAGACACAGTGACAATTTATTGTCTATTGCTTCTATTGCATAACTTATTCACCTTTTCAATCTAGACACATACATGATCTCTCCTTTATTTGTGTTACACTACTTCTGTGAAGCAATCACTGCACAACTGCAAATTATAACTACAAAGTACAGGCAATATTCTATGCGTAAAAAAACAACAACAGTGAACCACATCTCACTGTTAAAAAACCATTCCTAGATATTATAGTGAATCAATAAATACACAAGTGCATTGCTATATCAAACAGTCATTTTTATACTCTAGCTTGTTTTGTTCAACTAGCCTTTCCTCCATGCAGTCCATAATCAAATGATCCCATTCCATATAGTACTTGTTGAAGAAGAAGGTTGGATGCTGTGCATTGGCCCCCTTGCTGTACACTGTGGGTAGGTCACCACTGCTCAAGATACAAACAGAATGAACAGTATTTCCCTTACACAACTCTTGTTTGTGTTGCCTGGCATAGTCATTATTTATCCATATGCATTCATTAACAACTGGTACCACATTAGCATTTTGGGGAGGACCACCAGGTACATCTGGTTGGTATAAGGTTGAATAAAAGTGTTCTTCTGGAACATCGACATCTTTTAGGTACTCTCTGAGTGCTACAGCAGTATTGTTTGTGAGAAGAAATGACACAAATGACCTGGCAACAGCCATGTAGTTCGATGATTTATAAAGTTTAAGATTGTGAGGCACAGGTCCTAGTTTAGTCTGCGTCATCACATTGTGCCCACCAGATAAATTAGCTTTGAAGAGAAAGCGTTCTACTCTGTCTCTGTTTGGCAATTCACCAGAATTTATGGCAGATGATCCATTCAACCTCATGAGACTCTGTACTATCTCTCTGTTTGTTTTCAGTGGTAGTTCTCGACCACATAAGTTGATGGCATACCTCCACCTCGAGGGTTTGAATCTCATCAAGTCTTGCATACAGTTCAACTGAGCATCCATAATACTATGATGTCTATAGTACACCTTCTCCAACTTAGAAGCAATAAACACATTGCTTATACATCTGGAGATGGCTTGAAATGCCCTTATGAAGTGCAATTCTTGTTTTGCATCTGGGTGGATACAGTACAAGTTATGGGGTCGGTAAATGACTTTTAGTAATCTAAGCACCTGTCTCACATTGGTGTACACAACAAGGATGTATGCCAGAGGGAAACTCTCCTCTTCAGAAGACACATAGAAGTTATTAGAGTATTCTTCAATTATGTGAGAACAGTTGTTAAGGCTCTCTAGAAATTCCTTGTCTGACTCAGCACTGACCCAAGTTTTGAGCTGTTTCTTCACCATAATTAACTGTCTCCCATCACCTGTCCTAAATGCCTCACAGTTGACCTTTATCCTGGGCTGAAGAAGGGTCACCAACCCATTCTCCCAAGATTTATAACCAGTCACATTGCGATGGTTTCGGCTGCTCCAGCTTGTTGGGCTTGATTGGCAGGGAGTATATTGCACTGACGGTTTTGAAAAGTTATGTGCAGCAACAAATTTGGATGCAGGTCTCTGATGTGATATCAGCAAGGAGATATAGTAGCTTAGACATACCAGTTCAATGAAGATGATCAGCAGAACTGCTGTATGTATCGGCTTCAAGTGCTTGAATACATGAGGTAGGAGTGAAGTTGAAGACTTGCCTTTCATTGTAGCATGCACCTATTTTTACATTTATACAGTGTCACTTACTGATTTCTTTATTTGCCACTAGATCTAGCTATTGTCATCAGATGATCACCAGCACAGTTCTGGATTATGGCACACATGCAGACCATGTAGCTATATAATATATACTGCAAAAACGAATTGGTTGTTTTAGTAACCACAGAATGGTTACCCTGGTTGTGGTTAAAACAACCAACTTGTTTTTGCAGTGTATATACATTTCTTGATCAAGTCAACAGTATATAGTGTACTTAGTCATGCATGAATTAACTTACCCAAACCAGGAGAAGAAAACCAAATATCTGCAAAGGAAAGAGCGCATCAAACATGAATTACATACTTATTTTACTAAGAACAGATATAGCTATACAGCTGCACACATGAGGTGTATACTGATAACCAAGACAATAAACTCTTGTGATAACCTAATACACAAGTACACGAGGAGGTAGATTTTGAAAACTGCACACATTGTCAAGTGCAACTGTATGCACAGATTTGCATCTTAACTTTTTCTGCAGATGAAGCTATTCACACTAACAAGCCATGGATTCTTTACTTGTACAGAACCCCACTTAACGGACACCCCTCAACAGCAGACACTCACAATATAACTGACAATTCTGAAAGTCCTGACTGTCCTTCCATTCACTTCAATACCCTGAATAGCAGATACCCTGCTACTCCACAGTTTTTGCGATCCCAATTGTACGCAAACAATACTTAACGACCCTGATTAGCAGACACTCGTCGAACTTTTCAGCAAGATTGTCCACCATCGCTGCTGTAGTTAACAACTTGACATTAGATTAGTGCTGTTACTCATAGTATAGTACTATAGCCTCTGGTTAGCCTTCCCTGCCAGTGTGTAGCAAGGGAAAGCCACGTTGTGCTCAACAGCCCAATTACGCAGTACCATGCCTACCAGAAATATACCAGAAGCCCCTGAGTTAGGGACACCTTGCTATAAAGGACAAAATTTTGGTTCCCAATGGTGTCCGTAATAGAGTGTATCAAGTAAAGCTGTCTTTTTGCTGAACATGGAAGGTTTTCAGATACATGAACTGTGATACAAGTACAAATGTGACAACACAACTCACTGCTGCTGTCCTCCGGAAGCCCACTTTGTAAACAAGTGCACCGTCAATAATAGGACCTAAACACTCCCTGTGTAGGTAGTTCCTTTGTACCCATTTTGCGAGTATTCAGTAGCCTTTCAGCTACTGTCACTCTGTTCTATTCCGAAATGTAGAAAAACGCTTTGTGTGGCCCTGCAGTGATTGAGTTGCTCTGGCTCTGCTTAAGTCATAAATGGCATTTAGTTCCTCCTACCGTCGTAGTAAACTGACGTAGAAATTTGTACTCATACTCCACCGAGCAACCGCCTACTGTCACTTGACTGTGTACTCTAGCAAAGTTAGTATTATGCCGAACTATAGCCGAATGCCCTCTGTACGGACTGGTTGTTGCAAAAACCGGTAGCTTTTTGGTAGAAAATGTTACACAGGCAAGATTGTGACATACTAATTTTATTCATGAACATGTACCTGTAACCTTAAACATTGGTAGTTAGGCTTACGTAGTTTGGTTGAAAACACAAACCCGTTTTACTCAGATGGTGGTTTTTTCCTTTTACTCCCACAGTATGATCTACAAGGCAGTTTCAAAGCTGTTGGTGGCAAGATAGTAGGCCTGCACTTACATAACTCTTGAGATGAGCAGTTAACGTACACTTTTTGTTGTGTTAGTGTTTTTATTGTTGATTTGTAACTAATTAACAAAAGTTTCACCCAATTTTGGCACACATGCAGTCTTCGCTTAAGTTTTTAAGTGGAGCAGTTAATGTACAACATGTGTAATGCCACTAACTGAACACAGCTGCTTATATATCACTGAATTTTTTTTTATATCCTTAACAGCTGTACACATTCAAGGAAATTTTGACCCACGAACTTTCATGCAGTTAATGGAAGAAAATTTAATTACTTATGCATCACATGGATTCATAGAAAATGTTGCTCATATCTCTCTTCTAGGTGTTGCCTAGGTGATAGGTTACAATTATATATTCCTCCCCTTGGGATGGTCATTTTACACAATATGGGTGTCAGACATTGGAGTCCAATACCCATGCAAATGCCTAAGGAAGATATAACTTAAAGTGACCTATAATGAGTCAACAATTACGACACTGTGGTTGCATAGGGAAATATTGCTATGTCAGCATAGATGTGCACATTGTGGGTACCAGCAAATGTATATATCAACCACCTAGTAACACTCCAATAACGTATATACCTACTGTTTTGTCGGCTTCCTCTCCCAACAACTTGGTTTACTCCGTGGCTATTTTGCCCTAGTATCATTATCCTCTGAGGCATGATTGGAGTTGGTGTGAACAATTACAGTTAGATGTCATTCAGCAAGGATGTAGTGCAGTGTCCACTCGTTTGCTTCATATGAAACTTGCTTATATAGTGAAAACACAGTAGCAATCATGTTACCTGCAGAATACAGAAAAAGGTTTGTACATAAATTCAATTACACTTATTGCTAATTTCCTTCAGTGCCATTTTTCCAGAAGGTATCCTATAAATATTCACAGTGGTACATACTTCATTCCTCAGTTTGTAGAGACACATTTCACCCTCAACCATTATAATAGGCCACCATTGCAATACATGTAACTACATGAGACTGTATTGTACTGAGAACCTAAGGATGTTACATATAACAACTCTGAAAATCACGAGCCCAACAAAACTCACACAGGTCCAAACCTAGTGAAAATGATATCTGTAAAATGTATTTGTATATCAATATCTTGCATGGCCAGCTTCGTGGCTGCAGAAGCACATATAATCATAGCATATCCTACACATTCCTATAGTACAGCTGTGTGTATGTAATAGCTACTCGGTTAGACATCTTGGGATTAGACATTCTGGAATTATATAAGACAATCTGAGACATTTTCTATTGGATTGTGCAATTCATATACAGTTCTATGAAGAAGGCTGCATCATCAAACTGGAAAATCAACAGAAAAAAGAACACCACAAACAAAGAGATGTCAATGCCATGAATACGTATAAACCACTAGTATACATACTGCTTTCTTACTTTATTTATTGTACTAGTCTATCAAGTATTGATCTCTCACACTCCGGAAAGTGACAGAATGTCTAGCAGATGTACATCCTACTTCATGGCTTAAATGATTAGATTAAATTAAGAACTCAAGTTTTAATTCACTCAGTGTAAATACTGGCAATGTTAACTAGACAGCTTGCTGCAGGTATGTGATTGTTATTTGCTAGCCGTATGCAAACCATTTAGGGTTAGAGTTGAATGATCTCAAATCACGAACTTCCTTAGTTCCTAAGTCATATGTACATATTTACAGTCAGACAGAATGATTCTGTTGTTACGTTTCACTCCCCACACTCACCATGATATGAATGGACAACATGTACACCTGTTGATGTTTTGTAGGGTATCCATTGCATATGTGCAAGGCACGTTTCTGGCAAAACCAGCCCTCATGCAGCAAAATTAGGTTACAAACTTCCTGGAGCTCCGTAAATGCTCAGCTTCTGTTGCTAAGCTTTAACTCCTCATAGCACCATGGTATCAAGAGTCAATGCACATGCAATGTCTTTGTTAATAAGCACGTCTGTTTACCCTCTGCATGTGCAGGGCATGCTTTTTGTGTTTGTTTGTTTGTGTGTTTTTTGACAAAACCAACCAAGCACCAGCTATACTGTGAGGACCCAGTTTATGTCTTGGGTTATCATGTTACCTTACAACAACAAACATCACTTTAGAATGATTAGGAGCTCCTGGAAGTTTGTAATTTGAGAAATAAGTCAAGTATTTGTAACCATACAGGTTAATAGTACAGTCACGGCCAGCAAGTTATTATTTACATTGAGTAGATCATAGCCCAATTAATCTAGTTCTGAGTCCTAGCCAGTATGCTAAAAGATTTGAGAGTGAGCACTCAGAAGCACCAAAGTAGAAAAGGATCCAAAGGAGGTGCGCAGAGACTGACACGGTGCATGTACCAACTCTATGGTAGCTATTCCTCAGGCTAGCAAGCTTGTGTGTCTGTTTGCAACAAGGTTCCGTATACACTGGTTTTGACATGATATGGGCATTATTTATATTGGGGACCCACTCCAGAGATACTAGGGACCAACAGCTCCCAGTACTACTCAATTGCATTTGCATGCATGAAGTTCAGGGGATCAAGAGTTCAAAATTGTATTTAAAAGCTTCTACTTTAGGCCACATAAATTTAATTGTTAGATTCTCATCCCTGCCCGCATCAACTTTTGTGAGCTGGTCTGCTTATTTTGATGCGGTCAAGACTACGTTTGCAAACGCTCGTGCTAGCAACTGACAGAGAGAAAGATGGTGTTATCTGCCAAATACGGGCCCAATCGCGCGCGAGTCCAGGAAGCAGTTTCGATTTTGGCGTTGAGCGTGCTGCTTCGGTCCGCCACAGTGGGTATACAATCAAGTACTAATTTCCTGTCTTTGAATGTTTTCCTCGAAGGCAGGTCATCACCTATAGCAACAGATAAAACAATAAATTATAAACAACCGCCCGCCGCTCCAGGAACAGGAAGCCAGGTGGATGAGAATCTAGTAATCTAATTTAGTCTCTATTCTGTGATACTGGTGTATCAATATGCACAAACTCTATGTAGCTAGCTACATGGAAATGGTGTCCTCAATTTTACCAAAGAGCGATATGGGGATAGGGTTCTCATCTCTATGTATAAGTTATGGGGATCCAAAATTGGGGGTTCCCATACTCATTTGGCATTTCCATGTAAATACTGACCGGCGGCAGTATAGTCATGTAGATCGGTGGTAGTAATAGTATGTATGGTGTTAAGTCAACCCGTCACATCTGATCATGAAAACAGTGATTCCTGCAGCTCTGAGCTCTTTTTCTTTTTTGCGATCCTTACACTATACTGAATACAAAAGTGTGTAAGAACTTGAAGGTGGATTTCCCGCAATCATCACAATCAGAAATCACCAAGTTACAAGGCAAGACCGAAACACTGTGAAGTGACATAAGACATTTTGATCCCAAGAAATGTCATTATTAGCCATAATGTAAGTCACATGGTACCCAAGGATGCTGACTGTCCTAAATTGTTTGTAGTTGGTACATACGCCTAAAGGGGAAGCATACATCCATGTTAGAGTTTGTTTCAGTGCATCCTGACTTCGAAGGTGCTGAATTGCAGAGCAAAGATTTTTCAAAAGGTGAATTCAATTACCTTACGAATTTCTATTATAAGACTGCATGGGATAAATACATGAGGTATTTCCCACCTGGATTCCTATTCAGAATTATCTCCTTTTACGTCATGGAAAGAATGAGAAAAGGCATTAAATTGCCACTTGAAAGCTTTGTTAGCACTGAAGTTAAAAAGTATCCTAAATGGAAAATTAAAAATGCAACTCATGACTGGAATAAAGTGTGCTGCATGCATTGTCGTACAACTCTTATCTACAGTTGGATTTTACTATCCACAAGTAATGAACTGGCTATGCAATTTCCAGCAGAGAACATTATGATCATCAACAGTGAAGAATTCCATGTTGTTTCTCTGATCTTATACATCTGCCCCTGGAGAGTTCCTTGGTTGCATGGTTGTGATAGAAATGCCAGGAATGTAGTCAAATACGTAGGTCTTCTGCAATAAGAGACTAGCTATTGTAACTAAAGAAGATCCTAAATGAACTTTCAAGAAAACCTATTTGGTAGCATTCTTGGTCACACTGATGCAACTGAGACAACCTAAAAATGTGGTTGAAGGAACATTAGTGTTTTTGACATAGACATTGCATCAGGTGAGTATGGAGAATGTAAAAAAAAAAAAAAAAAAATTCATTACGACTTAGTCACTAGTCAGTGAGTCTAGTCAACTAGTCCATTCCAGTATGTGAATGCAGGAAGCTCTATATATATAAGCTGTCATTGAAACTGCTTCAGATAGCTCTAACTTGAGTTAGTCACATTTAGTGCAATAGTTACACTGGATTTTCTTGTTTGAGTATATGTACATGGATGGTAAAGATATACCATCTCTACCTATGGCCATCATGTCTGAACAATAATTGAAGGGTGATGCCGCTCATCATGTATGTGATCATGAACTCATTATCATTAAATGCACACCAAACCATTACTGTATACTGTGGAAGTACTAACAATTGTGTTCTGAAGTTTGGATGCATGGGTGGTAGATGATAACTGCTATACTTTTTTAACTAAGTCACTCGTCCATACAGTTAGCCAACATTTATTCACATTAATTTTCAACATTTTTTACATGTGCAAATTACTTTTCTGAGACACAACAGCAAGCAAAGATTGTCTTCAGTACCAAACTCCAGCTTCCCTTTAGGGGCTGACCAGAAATATTTCTCTTTCTGAACAAAAGCCATACAAAGTGTTTATGCCTGTTAATATATCAATGATGTATTTTTGGGTTGTTTATTTGTTGGTTTGCTTGGTTAGTTTTGTACTTTTCCTGCAGAGTTAATACCAAGCCTAAAAGAGATCCAGCTTCAAAATTGAACTGTGGCTATGGATGTATACCATCTATCCTCTCTTCCAATGCCAGAGCTCCAGCTGGTGAGAGCATCTGACCAGAATTCAGACTATCTAGGTTTCGAGTCCTGGCTAGATCTCAATATTCTTTGAGTCCTTTTTGACCATCAAATTTTCTTGCACAAATCAGAAAACAGCCAGTGGCAATACACAAAAGTGCAACTCGAGTGGTTCAACTCTATTACAACATGCAATGATCACTGTTTAGTACTCTTGTTATGTCCCCAGCATGTCACTGATTTCAACACTCTCTGAGCCACTGTTACGATGACCAACACCAGAGCCTGCAGTGAATGAAGGATGGTTGTAGTGCAATCCAGCGATACATTTCTTGATCAAGACAACTGTATATAGTGTACTTTGTCATGCATGAATTAACTTACCCAAACCAGGAGAAGAAAACCAAATATCTGCAAAGGAAAGAGTGTATCAAACATGAATTATGTACTCTTACTTTAATAAGAACAGATACAGCTATACAGCAGCACACATGAGGTGTATACTGATAACCAAGACAATAAACTCTTGTGATAACCTAATACATGAGTACACGAGGAAGTACGTACATTTTGAAAACTGCACACATTGTCAAGTGCAACTTCAGGCACAGATTTGCTTCTTAACTTTTCTGCAAATGAAGCTATTCACACTAACAATCCATGGATTCTCTTGTACAGTAATAGAGGAAACTATCAATATTCGGACACCAGCGATAATCGGACGCTCGTACACAGAGACTAAGCCACGCAGATACTGGGTTATGCCACTGAAAGGAAGGTGGAGTCCACCGTATCCAGCGACTGAAAAATGGAGCTCGATCGTCAATCCCCGCTTGCGCTAGGGGTGATTAACATAAAATTTCGGACCATTCGATAATCGGATAAAATATTGTGTTTTTGGACGCCGCTTCCTGCTCCCTTTCTGAAGCAACTTTCGGCAAGATTTCAGCACTGTTGGAAAGCTGCAAGACCCTGCTGCTGCACGCCTGATATTCGACCCCGTAGCTGCCTTGGGCGCTGAGGGGTGTTGCCGAAAATTGAGTGGGTTGCTCTATCAATGATCGGACAGTGGATTTACGGATTTTTTTTTGCCGTGGACACCCCCAGCTATGCAATAGGCAAACAATACTAGTATCATTGGAATCCACAGGTCCTTACAAACGTAACGGTGCAAGTCTCATCTTCTTGCGTTGTGTGGTTCTCGAGATATGATTGTTCTTGACTCATGTACTTCTGAAATTTAGTTTCCTGTAACTAGGCCCGTACGAAGGTGGAAAAACCAATTGTATCTCGAGAACGACACAATGCATAAAGATGATACTTGCACCGTTACGTTGGTAAGGACCTGTGGATTCCAATGATACTAGTATCGTTTGCCTATTGCATAGCTGTGGGTGTCCACGGCGAAAAAATACGTAAATCCACTGTCCGGTCATTGATGGAGCAACCCACTCAATTTTCGGCAACACCCCTCAGCGCCCAAGGCAGGAACGGGGACGAATATCAGACGTGGTGTCTTGCAGCTTCCCAACAGTGCTGAAATCTTGCCGAAAGTTGCTTCAGAAACAGAGCAGGAAGCGGCGTCCAAAAACACAATATTTTATCCGATTATCGAATGGTCCGAAAGTTTTAATCGCCCCTAGTGCAAGCGGGGATTGACGATCGAGCTCCATTTTTCAGTCGCTGGATACGGTGGACTCCACCTTCCTTTCAGTGGCATAACCCAGTATCTGCATGGCTTAGTCTCCGTGTACGAGCGTCCGATTATTGTTGGTGTCCGAATATTGATAGTTTCCTCTATCTACTATCAGCAGCAAAGCTGTCTTTTGCTGAACATGGAAGGATTTCAGGTAATTACCTAAACTGTGATACAAGTACAAATGTGAAAAACACGACTCACTGCTGCTGTCCACTGGAAGCCAACTTTGTAAACAAGTGCACCACCAATAATAGGCCCTAAACACTGCCTGTGTAGGTATGTAATAATGAGTATGCATAATTATATGGACATAAGAAACCATACTGATAGCAACTTGCAGTACTCAGTCAACACTGTAACTTTGCATTAAAAATTTAATGAAGTGCATGTTAGCTACTACATGGTGTACACAGAGGAATAACAACAGTACACATTCTATATAGTAAGCAAAGAGCTCAACATAGGCACTAAACTACAGCAAGTTACTCACCCTGCAGACAGGCTTCCAATAAAAATTCCAGACAGAGTACTTGCAATAGCTGTTTCACTTTCATGTATAGTCCTGGATATTGAAAAGAATTAGGTCTGCTGAACTGACAACTGGATCATTCACTTAATATGTAAGGTCTCTCAGATGTGAATTTCATCTCTATGTTGGAAGTGAATGCATCTAAGCAATAACAGCAAATAGTACACAGTTTGTACAGTGTGGAGACTCTGAGCCAGTCAATTTTACAGCTTCAGATCTTGATGTCACCATTGCATATTCCATGCAAAATGGAATAGCAAAAGAGATTTATAAAGCTGGCAATTTGTAGTCACATAGCAGTACAGTGGAACCTCTTCTATATAAAGGACACCCCTGAGGGAAGGACACCTTGCTAATATGGACATTTCAACCAGTCCCAACTTTATATAAATGCATGCAATTCTCCCTCTAAAATAAGGATATTTACTAATCAGAAAAATTAATATTTTGGTTCCAAGCATGTCGGTATTAGTGATGCTGCACTGCAAAAAATAACTACACTAATCACTGAGGTGCATGGATTGAGTTTCCAATGTAGGTACTTATATTTCTGCAACTAGCAAACAAGAGTGTATCCATTAGGTCTCCTCATTCTTGTCATATTATATTAAGAGTTTTAATGTAACTTTACTAACATGCACAGCTGGTGTGTGTCATAGTCCAACTAAAAGTAGGTGTGTATACACTGGAAAAACACTTGGGTTAACTTCAACCAGATTTTAGGTTATCTCAGTTGCATCAGTGTCACCAAGGAATGCTACCATATAGGTTTTCTTGAAAGTTCATCGAGGAGCTTCTTCTTTATAGTTACATTAGCTAATCTCTTTTTTCAGAATACCTATTTGGCTACATTCCTGCCATTCCTAACACAACCATGGAACTTTGCAAGAGCAGATGGTTGTATAAGATGATTAAAATCAATGATTGAAACAACAACCTTACCATGCAGAAATGCTGATTTATATATATCGGATTCCTGAAAGGAGATATTACTCTGGTTCAAATTGTAAGCACACCTTGAACTTTAAGTGTCACACAGACAAAAGGAATGCAACTGAGGTGACCAAAATATGGTTGTTGAATTAACCTGAACTTTTTACAGTGATACAACTTTTATAGCTATCTAGCTACTGTATGCATTATCACCTACGTACGTAAGAGGACATAAGAATGGAAGTGGAGACAAAAGGGAATGTATAACTCCAATGAAGGCCCAGGTGTGGGCAAATTTTTGGATGACAGTAAAATTTCATGTTCACATGCTGAAGCAACAATGGCTAGCTTCTACCTGCATATACTCTTGCTTAATTCAACTAATTACAAAAAGCATGTGAAAATCTGTTTTTGAACACCTATTAATGTACACCGAAGTACAGAAAGTTTGAATTATGGAGATCGAGTGATGTCATTAATTTTGGTGTCCTACTAGGAACATGCGTATGCTTAATCCATCTCAGTGTACTCACTAGACAAGATGAGAATGCATGAGGACAGATGCGGTGAGCACACTTTCTGAAACAGCGGAACAGTGCACATGGTGTATGCATGCACAGAACAGCTATATATGTGCATGTGGCATTGCATGAATGCATCAGTTGTTCATGCACATGCAATGACTGGACTTGGTACATATAGTGAGTATGCACAGTGTGCACTGAAAATAAAACAAGGTCAACAGTGTGTGTATGTGTGTGTGTGTGTGTGTGTGTGTGTGTGTGTGTGTGTGTGTGTGTGTGTGTGTGTGTGTGTGTGTGTGTGTGTGTGTGTGTGTGTGTGTGTGTGTGCGTGCGTGCGTGTGTGTGTGAAAACATACATTCCAATTTTGTACATCTCTGGATAGACGGGTACAACTGAAAATGGCATCCCTGCTCCAACAAGTGCAGAGGCTAGGATTGACACCCACAGTTCCCTGTGAAGGAGTATCCAGAGACAATGAGCACAGTAACAGGGAAAGTCAATACATCTTACAGTTCATGCATACCATACATAAGATGAAATTTCACAGTGGATAAACTTCCATACATTAGTCTGCACTCACAAGTTAAAACAATGAAATTATGTGTGTTATGTGCATTAGTAATCAGTTTACACACCACACTATTGCAAATTGCAAAAACCATGAAAATTCTGTGTCATGTACAAGGTTATTTTCAATGGATACGGTTGGAAGTGCATGTTAGTACCTTGGGTTGTACTACAGAAGTTTGCTCACATTTGCATGCACATTCTTGACAGTATATAATTTCAGACTACATGCAGTAGCATGTGTAAACTTGGTACACAGCAAACATCTCAGGGTGCGGTAATACAGATAGGCATACTAAGAAGTCTATAACAATAGACAATAGAATACGAATCAAGTGCCCACTATGGAGTGAGCATCCACCCCCCCCCCTATGTTTTGCTCATGTTCTTGCACAGGGTTGAAAAGAAATGTATTAAGGGCCAACCTAT
Source organism: Agelas oroides (assembly GCA_949130485.1). Classification (NCBI taxonomy): domain Eukaryota; kingdom Metazoa; phylum Porifera; class Demospongiae; order Agelasida; family Agelasidae; genus Agelas; species Agelas oroides. The sequence continues at coordinate 16,633,002 of OX422183.1, read as the reverse complement.
GCCAACCTATGTCAAAGTATGTATGATTGCTGATACAACAAATAAAGGCCAATACTCTATAGTAATGGGGACATTAGCCTGGTAGCACACTCTGCCAGGAGCATGATCAAACATGGGATTGAGAACAAACTACACATATCTGGCTTGGAAAATGGATCTCAAGTCAAGCTATAAGAACATGCATGTTATATATGTCATACATTGTGTACTGTGAACACTGCTCATCTGTTGGCAGGAAAATTCAATCAACCATATATTGTTTGAAACACATAAGTAAATTTTTTATTACACTAGTTCCTGTGCAATACTGGACATTACACTTGTGCACTAGCTCATTCAATATTTCCTTGCATTACACAGTAACTAGTGTAATAAGACATGTACACATATTGCTACTAACATAGCACATGTATGCAAAACTACGGTAATTTAGCAATACACTTACGGTGATGAAGTGATAAACTTTGCAGGGCCAATAAACAAACATCCAACTGAAGCAACCACCAGACCAGCTATGATCAGGTATCGATGTACCTTCTGTGTGTGTGTGCGTGTGTGTGTGTGTGTGCATGTGTGTGTGTGTGTGTGTGTGTGTGTGTGTGTGTGTGTGTGTGCATGCATGAGAGGGGAAGGGGGGTGAAAGAATGAAGATAACTGGGAGTTCATATAGATGTTGAGAATATTCTGTAACAACTTGTAAGCTGATGTTAAAATGCACAAGGTGTACAGTTGCTCTACATACAGTAACTGCATGTACTCGTGGGAAATAAACTGCATGCTAAAGTCGTTTCTTAATTGTACTTGTAAGTTTAAAGTCCATGAACGTTGTTAATACAGTTGTAGCAATATTAGTACAGATACTCTGAATTGGTATAAGGAGCTTGCTTAGACATCCTATGATGTACAAACTGAAACTGATTTGGTCATCACATGCACTGTAAAACTACCTCAAGAGAAATTCACAACCATGTGGACATATACACAGATGATTAGTCATTGCCCTCAATCTAACAGTTCTCTTCCCAAGTCAAACACCTAAGAAAGGCCATGCTACAGTTGTAGGAAAGCGATGGTTCATAGAAGATGTAAGTACACACCAAGTTAAAGTGTGTCCCACCACAAACATATCTCACCAATTCATGCCCAGTTTAATAAAAGCTGCCCTTAAATATATAGTACGTAGCTGTAGAAAACTACAAAACATAAAATATAGAGAGTCTACAGTATAAACAGTAGCCATGGTGAACAAAATAAAGAAAACTCACCAGCTTATCAGACATTAGACCAGCAAGTATGTTGCACACTGCATATGTTACTGTTGAAGCAAGGTAGGTAACTCCTATAATACCCACGCTGAGGTTAAACTGCAGTTTGGAAGAATACATGATATACGTACAGTGGTAGTGAAGTCAAGGTCTGCATGAGGCTGAGAACTACTTCCACTTACAAATGTAAAAGGCCAAACAGTTAGCATGTAACTTTCATCTAGGTCATATTGTCATGTGAGACTTTACAGTAGGTAAAGTAGCTAGTATGAATGTAGATACTCATATTTGTGGAAATCAAGGAAGGGTTTAAGGCTGTTAACCAGTATCATAAATACTGCATAGTCAGTCAGTCATCAAATTTTATTGTCCCCTGCAAAATGTAGCTAGTCAAAAGTTACACCGATGAGACAAAGTACTTATACCAAAAACCATTAAACCGAGGGGCAGTGGGAAATACCAATAAATGGTGTACAGGGTAAGGATCAGGCATGGATGACAGTGAGAACTATAGCCATAATGATAAAAAATGAAAAATGGTGACAACATGAGACACAATAAAAAGATGTTAGGGAGAGGGATATGAATGGGCAAACCTGTGCATGTACAATCGCAATTTTCAAGATGAGTTTTGTGGGGTGTAGTAGATACAATCTATAGCTTTTGGAAGAATAACATTTCGACAAAGCTAATAAAAGCTTGCTGTATGAAATTTTCATGGCTCTAATTTTTGCAATTTGAAATAGCGTGGTGCATGTGCCACATACTACACACACAACATACCCAATTTCATGGTTATTAATTTCACAAAACTAATTTGCAAAATACCTGCAACATCACCATTCACTGCTAAAATATTAATGTGTAACGGTAGCTTCTCCAGTATACAAAATTAACATTCTCAACTCACTTGCATGTGAAGGAACTGTCCAAAGTACGCCAAACCGGTATCTAAGGTTCCAAATGACAGCATAAGGGTCACCACTGTGGAAAGTAACACAAAACATATACACTTGTTTATGTATTTGACGCTGAGATTTTACTTTCTAATGTTGACCAATGAATCAGACAAACAGGCCAACATTCGTGCATGCTCAGTGGTTAGCTATGTGCATAGTTGGGGCGAGCCTGTGAGTGAGCCCCACACGAGCGTGACTGCATTGCGCACGCATGCGTGTATGCTTGTATGCTTGTTTGTTTGGACCGACCACTTACCATAAATTTTAAATGAGCGTATTCAAATATTTCACAATGATGGAATGTCCACACCGACGTGTACTTCAGCTAAGCCGTGATAACGAGCGTGAAGGGCTACTGCCAGATTGCAGGGTCACCGTGAAAGAGAGCGAGAGCAAAGACGATTTAAGTTGAATGCATTGGCAGCACACACGTCAACTTTCTGAGCAAAGGTACGAGTCTGATGATCGCGTGACAAGGCAGGCTACGAGTGACCCTGGTGACTGTCAGCCAGCAGGATGTACACTGGCTTCAGGTACGCGCCTGGCATTACCGCTCATACATAGCAGGGATTCCCCTGCTAGCTCATGGTAGCGATGTCGGGGTGAAAATCAAAATTCGTTTATCACAACAACAACCTTTATTTTTGAAAAGAGCATAATACGGCGATTCCAACGGTACCCATATCAATGGGATTGGGTGAATACAGCAAGCGGTACGGTCTTCGAAATGTAACTGGTTTACCAAATTTTTTCTACGTCATTTTAGCGCAGTATTCCGGTCACTACCTTTCCGGAAGCCGCTGTAAGCCCGATCAGAATGAAACTCGCTGTGAAAGATAGTCTGTACCGATTCAGTCCAATGAAGGTTGTGGATTTTAGATATCTAGTATAATCCTTGCACTAGGCTTGATAAATGCTTAAAAAACGGCATTTTGTGGCCATAAGTAGTTGCATTTCCGGGGAAGTTGGAGTAAGATTCCAATCAAAAACCTGTACCATCCCATTGAGCAACTACTCTAGTATACAGAACTGGTTGTGCTTTGTTGAATATTAAAGTAGCTGTGAGCAGCATTACAAAATGTCTTAATACTTCAACAATTTGCAGAAAAGTAGCGAGATGTGACAAAAAATTGTGTGCAGTTCTGATTGAGGCGGATATTTTTAACAAAGCTGTGCAAGGAAATATACCCAAGCCTCTAAGGAACCTCTATACTAAATTTGATGTGAATACATTGAGACTTTGTGGAAAAATGGCCTGGGTAGAAGAGCATTTGCATACTTTTGGAAACTCTGACATCGCTACTCATGGTTTGACTGTGAAGCTTAGCCCATGCCAGTGTAGCCATGGTAGTCCAGCTGGACGAATAGCTGCATGTCTGTGGGCATTCCAAATGGAAATTTGCTACTCGCTCAGGCTCACCCCAGGATGATTCAGCATCTTTCTAGTGTACAGAAGTTGTATGTCGAGTGGGGGAGCACCAACACCGCTGGCACATCGATGTTCAAAATTTCACACATACATAAAGTGTGAAGTTAAAACATAAAGGGAGATGGGGATGGGGCATTTATGGCTTAGATGGATGGGGCATTTTATGGCTTAAATGGGTGGGTGGGGCATTTATGGCTTAAATGGGTGGGGCATTTTATGGCTTAAATGGGTGTGGTATTTATGACTTAAATGGGTGGGGCATTTATGGCTCAAATGGATGGGGCGGTTAGTTACTGTTTTTTGGGGAGATATGCTCAAAAAATACTGGTCTTCAGGGGAGTACCCTTTCCGGTCTTCGCATGACCACGGGTTTCGGTCCCTTTGAACTCCCGACCCGTGGCCTACTACAGAAAGGGCGGGACCACTCCCCGCCTAAGGTTTGCTTTGAGGAGCCCAGCTTTTGGTTGGCACATAGTGCTATGGGCATTCACAGTGCTATAAATATTCAAATAACTAAACAAATTGGGGGTGGGGCTCAATGGGTGGAGTTATCATATTAACTTATAATAACTAGGGGGATGGGCGAACGGTTAACGTACGGGATTCTGGCTCGCTATCGTGTCGTCTTGGTGGAACGTCTGGGAGGCTTGTTCTTCGCTGGTAGGCGCTCCTGTACCGAAGATAATTCGGGTCTGTACTGCGGCGACCATCTCACGGTGAGTATTATTAGTTGTTTGTGTGTGATACTCGGTCGACGGGCTTTAAATGGGAGCGTGCTTCTCTTAGTAACGGCGTACCTATCCTAGTAACGGCATTGTTACGCTAGTTATGGCATGTGCTTTACTATAGTAACGGTACGCCTAGGGCTGTAGTCGGTTCCATAAGGCTGAGCTAGGGGTTGGGGCTGCTCTGTGTTATCTGCGAGGCTCACTCACAGTGTGAAGCTCATTCACATTAAAAATTACGAGTGTGAGGCTCACTCACACTTGAGTTACTACTTTGAGGCTCACTCACAGTTACGCTACGGGTGTGAAGCTCATTCACACTTGAGTTACCACTGTGAGGCTCATTCACCGTTATGTTACGAGTGTGAAGCTCTTTCACATTAAAAATTACGAGTGTGAGGCTCACTCACACTTGAGTTACTACTGTGAGGCTCACTCACAATGAGTGTGAAGCTCATTCACACTTGAGTTACCACTGTGAGGCTCATTCACCGTTATGTTACGAGTGTGAAGCTCATTCACATTTTTAAATTATGAGTGTGAAGCTCATTCACACTTCAGTTACATGTACTACTGTGAGGCTCATTCACCGTTACGAGTGTGAAGCTCATTCACACTTGAGTTACTACTGTGAGGTTCACTCACAGTTACGTTACGAGTCTGAAGCTCATTCACACTTGAGTTACTACAGTTACGTTATGGGTGTGAAGCTCATTCGCATTTTAAATTACGAGTGTGAGTGTGTTAGGATGAGGGCTTTATACTTTATACACATGTATCTATGTGGAGATGGATAAAGACGGGGTCTTTTTGACTACAGCTGTCCTTCCTCTCGCAATTAAATACACTGTGGTAGCTAGGTGGAGATCCCCTGCGGACGGGGTTGCGGGCCTGGGTGGGTTGACTGTACAAGCACATTGCCTGAGCGGATACTCTCACTATCCACCACCTCAGCCTCCGGCTCAATTATCTCTTCACCAAGGGGGTATCCTATGGTTAACTTTGGAAAATGGGAATGGGGCTGGGGGTTGTAAAGATGTATTCGACTAAGCTGTGGAAGGCTTGCTTGTGACCTAGTTACAACAGTAAGCTCAGATGCTAAAACCTCTCTGTGTGCATGCTGTAGGTTTCTCTACGGGCTGGGTCAGGCTGTGTTAGGATAAGGGCTTTATACTTTATACACATGTATCTATGTGGAGATGGATAAAGACGGGGTCTTTTTGACTACAGCTGTCCTTCCTCTCGCAATTAAATACACTGTGGTAGCTAGGTGGAGATCCCCTGCGGACGGGGTTGCGGGCCTGGGTGGGTTGACTGTACAAGCACATTGCCTGAGCGGATACTCTCACTATCCACCACCTCAGCCTCCGGCTCAATTATCTCTTCACCAAGGGGGTATCCTATGGTTAACTTTGGGAAATGGGAATGGGGCTGGGACAAGGAATTATTATTGGAGAGATATTCCTTCATGCACAGTGAGAAGTCTAGCCTGTTGCTTATTGTCATGCTGTTTAGGTCTAAGGCATGCCTGAGGTATTATGGTTGTTAGAACACGTGCGTCTTCGGGTGGATCCATTGAAGGATGCTGCGGGTTCCCCATTTGGCAAAGCTGACAGACTTTATCTGTACCTGCATGTTCAGAAGTTGTATGTCGAGTGGGGGAGCACCAACACCGCTGGCACATCGATGTTCAAAATTTCACACATACATAAAGTGTGAAGTTAAAACATAAAGGGAGATGGGGATGGGGCATTTATGGCTTAGATGGATGGGGCATTTTATGGCTTAAATGGGTGGGTGGGGCATTTATGGCTTAAATGGGTGGGGCATTTTATGGCTTAAATGGGTGTGGTATTTATGACTTAAATGGGTGGGGCATTTATGGCTCAAATGGATGGGGCGGTTAGTTACTGTTTTTTTGGGAGATATGCTCAAAAATACTGGTCTTCAGGGGAGTACCCTTTCCGGTCTTCGCATGACCACGGGTTTCGGTCCCTTTGAACTCCCGACCCGTGGCCTACTACAGAAAGGGCGGGACCACTCCCCGCCTAAGGTTTGCTTTGAGGAGCCCAGCTTTTGGTTGGCACATAGTGCTATGGGCATTCACAGTGCTATAAATATTCAAATAACTAAACAAATTGGGGGTGGGGCTCAATGGGTGGAGTTATCATATTAACTTATAATAACTAGGGGGATGGGCGAACGGTTAACGTACGGGATTCTGGCTCGCTATCGTGTCGTCTTGGTGGAACGTCTGGGAGGCTTGTTCTTCGCTGGTAGGCGCTCCTGTACCGAAGATAATTCGGGTCTGTACTGCGGCGACCATCTCACGGTGAGTATTATTAGTTGTTTGTGTGTGATACTCGGTCGACGGGCTTTAAATGGGAGCGTGCTTCTCTTAGTAACGGCGTACCTATCCTAGTAACGGCATTGTTACGCTAGTTATGGCATGTGCTTTACTATAGTAACGGTACGCCTAGGGCTGTAGTCGGTTCCATAAGGCTGAGCTAGGGGTTGGGGCTGCTCTGTGTTATCTGCGAGGCTCACTCACAGTGTGAAGCTCATTCACATTAAAAATTACGAGTGTGAGGCTCACTCACACTTGAGTTACTACTTTGAGGCTCACTCACAGTTACGCTACGGGTGTGAAGCTCATTCACACTTGAGTTACCACTGTGAGGCTCATTCACCGTTATGTTACGAGTGTGAAGCTCTTTCACATTAAAAATTACGAGTGTGAGGCTCACTCACACTTGAGTTACTACTGTGAGGATTCCCCTGCTAGCTCATGGTTTGACTGTGAAGCTTAGCCCATGCCAGTGTAGCCATGGTAGTCCAGCTGGACGAATAGCTGCATGTCTGTGGGCATTCCAAATGCAATTTGCTACACTCGCTCAGGCTCGCCCCAGGATGATTCAGGATCTTTCTAGTGTACAGAACACGTAACTGCCTGACTTGATACTCGACCACAACAAATAAAAAGCACGGACCTGTTGGGACTGTTCTTGCAGAACTGGAAATGGACCTCTAGGTAAAAGAGTAACATGTGTCCAGACCCTATGTCTGCCTGCATCTTACAGCAGTAGATCAGTTTTGCAGTTCTCTTTTACACTATCCTAAGTTCATTATTTTTGTATAAATTATTACAGAACTATGGCAGCTCAAAATACTACACAAAAAGGCTGTTGATTTTTTCTATCCTTGTTATCAGGTGTTTTCAGTTCACATCACATCTGTTGATCACATTGACTTACCTAGTAAGACAAATACACTGTTGCTCAATAGCTTTAAAACCAGTCGCCATGGCAGCTTCACACTAGTACACTCTATGGTGGATGTAAAAAGATTCTGATATGATCATTAGGATTTGTCTATTTTGCATGGTATCATCAGAGAGTCAGTAGACTCTCTATGTATGGATGGCGCCGACACGCAATATATGCGATACTTAAGCAAAAGCCATATAACTTGACCACAAATATGCTAAAAGCTGATTTAAGCACCCAGCCTTCCTCTTTGAGAGCTTTTATGATCAGCAAGACTCATACAGTCGCCCAAAAGCAACGCGAAAGACAGTTAAATACAAAAGTGTGCTGTAGCAAAAGTGCCATTTTCTTATTCTTTCTTTGTTCAGACCACTCAACAGTAACTCGAAATCGGCTCAAGTACTCACCTTGATTTTAGCACGAAACTGATGCTTATCACAGCGCGCAGTTTCACAACCACTCAGCGTCTTCATAGCTTCAAATTTATCCTGGTCAAAAAAGCTGTTCCACAGCACTGCCCAACTGCTGTCCGTTGCGTAGGACACCATTTTCTAATCTTGTACGCATGCGCACACGCAGTCTCGTTCCCAGACCAAAGACCACGGTCATTGCTCTGGGAACGAGACTAGTGCTCACACGAAATTGCGACTGTATGCACAGCTGGCACGGTCTATTCCCGTGGTTGTGGGAAAGGCTTATGGACACCACATAGGTAAGGAGCTACATTCAGTTGCTTACTTATAGCTACACTATAAAATACAGTTTTCGGTAACGCCTGGATGGTCAGTCTTTATGCTCTGTCGATACTGTCTTCTGTGCTGGTCAGTTGTCATGAGATCATAAATCAGGAAATCGGCTTCACAAAGGGCTCAAAATCTGGTACAGTTAGCCCTCGATCGGATTCCAGCTCGCGTATTACATGCTTGGAACCACTGCTAAGCTGTCAAATTATGCTCTTTCAAGTTCTAGGGTTGTGGTTACACTCAGTGAAAGAATCTTCTTAGGCTTAAACTGAGATTTACATCAAAAAAGTACAGAAACAAGAAATAAAAAAAACCCATTAAAAATGTAAAAAGATGTAGGGATGGCATGCCAAAAAGTATGCAAACAAGGTAGGGATGATAGCATAAAAGCAAAGGTCAACATAAAGGCAATGCCCCATCCCTACATCTTATTCACACTAGCTGCAGTTAGACAGCATGGTTGAAACCTAAACCTGCACCCATCCGTGGAGTTAATAATGCTGTAAATGAGCACCAACTACTTGAGTTTTAAATACTACAGCACTTACTGTGTGACCAGTCCTGCAGCTCACTATAAGCGGTCCGTATACAAATGCCAACAAGGGTTCCACTGTTACTACATATAGCATGTCAGCACCAAAATTAGCCTGGTACCCAGGGATGAGGCTACACCAAAACCTACCTGGTCGCTACATGCATAGCTTCCGACAAGGTACACATACACCATATACCCCATGCTGCTAGACTACACTGCAATCTGGACCCCAGACCCTTCTTGCCCTTTCAGAAGGGTTTGGAGTCCAGACCCCATGTGGGAGGAGGAAAGTGGCCTGAGAACAAGGTTACAGCTATGCCCTTCAAGAACTGCCAGTAAGGTTGTTGTACATTTTATAGAGACCTCCAATACACTGTCATAACTGCAGTGTGAAAAAGATGTAGGGATGGGGCAATGCCTTTATGTTGACCTTTGCTTTTATGCTATCATCCCTACCTTGTTTGCATACTTTTTGGCATGCCATCCCTACATCTTTTTACATTTTTAATGTTTTGTATTTCTTGTATTTATAATGAACACAGTGAGACCACACTACCGTAATGCTGTAATATTGTGTGAGCAAGAAACCGGGCAATTTTGCCATTTTAGGATAATTTATGTACTTTGCGATCTTACGTCTGTAAACAGTTATCTTTGCTCCCCTTAATTTAGTCATGAATAACAGTTCCCGGCTGCATAGTGGCTGATCTCGGCTCTGTAGCCATCAGAAAAGTATATTGTTTGTGCTGTTAGCATTCTATTGGCTAGCTAGTCTCTCTCTGAAGAGCTTGTGGTTTGGGAGTCCCGTTGCGTAGTTGGACTAAAATACTGTTGAAATGGTTGCTCAGAAGAACTTGTGTACGTGGTTATTATACTACCTAGGTATTGCTTCTCTAGCCTAGCTAGCATTCGTTAGCCATGCCTACCAAGAGGCAATCCCACAAATTAATTATCGCAATCTTTTCTTTGTGATGCTGTCAGCACTCACAGAATCTGCAAGAATAAAGTTCGCACAAAACATTATAGCACTACGGTAATATAACAATACAATGCATAAGGAAATAACACTACACCTGTTGGTTGGATTAGCACCATTAGGAGCAGCAGTAGGATTATAATACCTCCACCAACCACAAGAAAGGGCAGTACAAACCCACCAGCCTATATGACAGGAGATTAGTAAAGAATATGCATGTAACAATCATTGAATGGATAATTATACGTATCTTACTAGCTACAGTAATTATTTCTAATACTATGTATGATTCAATTTTATGTAAAAAATTTAATTCCAGGAATTTATTATGAATCTAATTATATTTTAGCTGGAGTCTTAATTTATTTACAATAATCCAATTTAGTGTAAGATAATGACTGAAGCCAACCTCCAACCTTCGTGGCCTTCCTACCAGTCCCACAAACAGGTGAACTGTCTTCATAGTTTGGCGAGGTCTTTGCATAATTCCAAGAAAAAACAAACAACTATACACTTTGTATTGTGCATCAATTACTTCTGGTTCCGTTCCGTTCCTGAGCGTTCCGGCTTTTCCAGCATCCCCAAATAATGCACTCTTGAATTACCTGTTGCGGAGTAAGGACGCTCCCTGAGGAGTACAGTCGAAGTGTTTTTATACCTCCTGCTGTAGCAGTCCTAGTTCTCTTTCGCCGTTTCCAAGATTGCTATTGCTACAGTGATGTAATGCGTCATGTGACAAAATACTGCAACGTGATTGGGCCGCACTGTATAGTGCGGCGGGACATGGACTTGTATACATTGGGTTTTGAGACGGGTCCCGAAATCTATATACATATAGTAACTCAGTTATGGGGACCCGAGGTCCCCAAAACCGGGGGTCCCCATACTCATTTGCGTTCCATATAAATACTGACTGGCGGCAGTAGCCATGTAGATCGGTGGCAGTAGTAGCGATTCCGGAAGATCGACCTTTTTGAAAGAAAAAGCTTGTTCTCCGTAATAGCTTACAGTAATAATCATATACTTATTTAGTGTCAATACATTTACTCCCATTGAAAGGTGTGCAATTATTTTTGTAATTGCACAGGTAGGAAAGATTCTGATTGGACAAAAAATACAAAAACTACAAAACCGTGCAAGGTGTAATCGCTCACTGATTGGTCAGTAGCAATTTGCTGTAAACTATATTAACATAATGTAAACTTGTAACTTGTAAGCGACAACAATTTGCTGTAAACTATATTAACATAATGTAAACTTGTAACTTGTAAGTGACAACAACTTGGTGTAAACTATAACGTTTACTGTAAACTTGTATACTATAAACCACCACATCACATACATACTCATACTTATTATAGCATACTGTAAACTAGGCGAAGTTTATGATTAACAAGGAACAGCATGTTTTCTCGTACAATTTGGGATTAATAGCACTCATGAATGGCATAATTGCACTCGGCTTCGCCTCGTGCAATTAACAGCCATTCACTCGTACTATTAATCCCAAATTGCACTCGAAGCCATGCTGTTACTTATACGTATTGGAAAGTCATACCACAGTTTGCCCCACTGAATGACCTTCACGCAAATATTTGTACCTTTCGAATCGGTGCAGTACAAACAGAGCGCCTTCACATTTGCATTTAATTGAAATTTGTATGGGATAAAATTTAATTGGGCGTAACTTCCGCAAACATTGAACGCGCAACAGGAAAGTGGTAACGGTCGATAGAGATCGCTGAAAGCTTTCTTCTGGTATATAGATATTGCAGTTTTGCGATAATCACAGCGAGCGCCTCGTGAAAGAAGTTTTGAACGTCCGGCATCCCTAGCAGTAGTATGTATGGTGTTAAGTCAACCTGTCACGTCTGATCATGAAAACAGCAATTCCTGCAGCTCTGGGTTCTTTTGTTGTGATCCTTATACTACTGAATACAAAAGTGTGTAAGAACTTGAAGGTAGGTTTCCCGCAACCGTCACCGTCAAAGATCGCCAAGTTACAAGGCAAGACTGAAACGTTGACAAGACTGGGAAGTGACCTAAGACATTTTGATCCCAAACAATGTCCTCCGGGATCCATTATTAGCCGTAATGTAAGTCGCATGGTATCCAAGCATGCTGACTGTCCTACATTGTTTGTAGTTGGTACACCTAAAGGAGGAACCACATCCATGTTAGAGTTTGTTTCAATGCATCCAGACTTTGAAGGTGCTGAATTGCAGAGAAAAGATTTTTCAAAAGGTGAATTGAATTACTTTACAAAATTCTATTATAAGACTGCATGGGATAAATACATGAAGTATTTCCCAACTGGTGTTGTTACTGGTGAGTCGACTTCACAATATCTGTCCGATTGCGATGTCCCTAAACGGTTATTTGAGTCATGTGGTAGAAAAGCCAAAGTTGTAATGTTGTTACGAAACCCGGTTCACAGAATTCTCTCCTTTTATGTCATGGAAAGAATGAGAAATGGCACTAAATTGCCACTTGAAAACTTTGTTAGCCCTGAAGTAAAAAAGTATCCAAAATGGAATATTAAAAATGCAACTCATGAATGGAATAAAGTGCGTTGCATGCCTCGTGGTACAACTCTTATCTACAGTGGATTTTTTACTATCCACAAGTAATGAACTGGCTATGCAATTTTCCAGCAGAGAACATTATGATCATCAACAGTGAAGAATTCTATCAGCATCCTTCAGAAACCGTGACAGAGGTATTACATTTTATAGGTCTCAGTTCCTTATCAGAAGAGAACAACACTGCTATCAGTACTACCACATATAATAAAGGGAATTATGACAACTTTGACACTAAAATGTCTGATAAACTACTAAAACAGTTACGTGACCTTTACAAGCCCTTTAATGAAGCACTCTTTGAACTACTTGACTGGAAGAAACTGGACTGGAGTCAGTAAACACTATATAGGTATACTGAATCATTATGCATGCACAGAAATGAACTACTCTTTTATAAATATTATGGGGACCTAGGGTTCAAGTACTATTTTGGTCATTGCAGCTAGTTGCATGTGCAAGCTCAAATTCAAAAACTGTTTGAGAAGATTTATTACTCTTTTAAAATAGTAATGGATCAGCATTATATTTTGCTTTGATCAACATTCTTGGCATTGCCATTGATCTTGCCTCATACCTGTTGCACTGGGGGATTGTCTTGGTTGCATAGTTATTGTAAAAATGCCAAGAATGTAGCCAAATAGATCTTCTGATGGGATTAGCATGTTCAAAGTTACCATCGTGTTATTTAAGCCATGTATATGCACTTTGCCCACAATGCACTGCATTCTCCATATGTTGCCATAATATATGTTAATATGCATGTGAGTTGAAATCAAGTTACCTGGGACCTAGTCATCACCTTGCAGCTGAAAGTCTTCATCACAGCACCAACAATGTGATCATGTAAGTTTTACCCAGCTATGCTTTAGCACCATGTCTTACATTCTAAGCACAAACTGAACTTGACGGGTGGGCTGCTTCCTAACGACACCTGTGAGGAGTCCATGCAGAAAGAAGGCTGTGTATATCACTGTGAAAAGGCTAAGGTTACTTCAACCATATATAAAAATTCTGGTCACCTCAGTTGCACTCCTTTTGTGTGCGTGACATGTAAAGTTCAATGAGTGCTTACAACAAATCAGTATTTCTGGTGAGGTTTGTTGTTTCTCTGATCTTATACATCTGCCCCTGGAGAGTTCCTTGGTTGCATGGTTGTGGTAGAAATGCCAGGAATGAGGCCAAATATAGGTCTTCTGAAACAAGAGACTAGCCTATGTAACTAAAGAAGATCCTCAATGAACTTTCAAGAAAACCTATTTGATAGCATTCTTGGTCACACTGATGCAACTGAGACAACCTAAAAGTGCGGTTGAAGTAACATTAGTGTTTGTGAATATATAGACATTGCATCAAGTGAGTATGGAGAATGTAAAAAAAAAGTCACCACTCAATACGACTTATGTCACTAGTCCGTGAGTCTAGTCAACTAGTCCAGTCCAGTATGTGAATGCAGGAAGCTCTACATACATAGGCTGTCACTGACAGTATTAGTACTGCTTCAGATATAGTTCTAATTGAGTTGATCACATTTAGTGCAATAGATTTTTTTTTGTTTGAGTGTATGTACATGGATGGTAAAGATATACCATCAGATTCTATCTAATATCTACGTATGGCCATCATGTCTGAACAATAGTTGAGTGGTGATGCAGCTCATCATGTATGTGATCATGAACTCATTAAATGCACACCAAACCATTACTGTATACTGTTTTGTATTGTGGAAGTACGTAGTACTAACAGTTGTGTTCTGAAGTTTGCATGCATGGGTGGTAAACTTTTTGAACTAAATCGCTCGTCCATACATTTGAAACAGTTCGCGCGCGACATTTATTCACATTTCAACAACGTTTTTCACGTGTGCAAATTACTAGTTTTTTGGGGAGGAAACAATGGCAAACAAAGATTGTCTTCAGTACCAAACCCCAGCTTCCCTTTAGGAGTTGACCAGAAATGTTTCTCTTTCTGAATAAAAAGCCATACAAAGTGTTTATGCCTGTTAATATCAATGGTGTATTTTTGGTTGGTTTGTTTGCTGGTTTGTCATTTTGTAGAGTTAGTTTTGTACTTTTCCTGCAGAGTTAATACCAAGCCTAAAAGAGATCCAGCTGGAGAATTGAACTGTGGCTATGGATATATACCATCTATCCTCTCCTTCAAGGCCAGTGGTTCAGTTGGTGAGAACATCTGACCAGAATTCAGACTGTCTAGGTTCGAGTCCTGGCTAGATCTCAATATTCTTCGAGTCCTTTTTCTTGCACAAATCAGAAAACAGCCAGTGGCAAGACACAAGTGCAACTCGAGTGGTTCAACTCTATTACAACATGCAAAGATCACTGTTTAGTACTCCTGTTATGTCTCCAGCATGTCACTGATTTCAACACTCTCTGAGCCACTGTTACGATGACCAACACCAGGGCCTGCAGTGAATGAAGGATTGTTGTAGTGCACCAGCAACACATTTCTTGCTAATGATCAAGACAACTGTATAGCGTACTCAGTCATGCATGAATTAACTTACCCAAACCAGGAGAACAAAACCAAATATCTGCAAAGGAAAGAGCGCATCAAACATGAATTACATACTTACTTTACTAAGAACAGATACAGCTATACAGCTGCACACATGAGGTGTACACTGATAACTCTTGTGATAACCTAATACACGGGTACACGAGGAGGTAGATTTTGAAAACTGCACACATTGTCAAGTGCAACTGCAGGCACAGATTTGCTTCTTAACTTTTGTGCAAATGCACACTAACAAGCCATGAATTCTTTACTTGTACGGTAATATCTATTATCAGCAGTAAAGCCGTCTTTTGCTGAACATGGAAGGATTTCAGATACTTGAACTGTGATACAAGTACAAATGTGAAAAACACAACTCACTGCTGCTGTCCACCGGAAGCCCACTTTGTAAACAAGTGTACCGCCAATAATAGGCCCTAAACACTGCCTGTGTAGGTATGTAATAATGAGTATGCAGAATTATATGGGCACAAGAAACAATACTAATAGCAACTTGCAATACTCAGTCAACACTAGTAACTTTGCATGAAAAATTGAAGTGTATGTTAGCTACTACATGGTGTACACAGAGGAATAACACCAGGACACATTCTATATAGTCAGTGGCGTAGCCAAGTTACGTGGGCACGGCATGGGCACACTCAGTGTTTGCGTAACATGCATTTGCTAAGGGACCTGGGGCATGCTCCCGTCATGAAAAAATGTTAAATTATACACACTGAGATTGCTTCTGAGGCCGTTTTCGGCCACAAATACAATTCTTCAGACTTACTGGCATGCTCGCTTCATGTCCGCATAAAACTTACAATCGCACCTGATAATAACTCAACTTGGTGAGCTGAACCAGAATCTGGAAGGAGAAGAACTAGTTGAGGCAGCATGGGAGAGTTGGATGAAGAAGGTCATTACAGCAGCAGAAAGAGGAATAGGGAAGAAGAAGATCAGAGAGAACTCAAAAGGTTGGTGGTCAAAAGAGATTGAAGCAGCTATCCAAGCAAGAAAAGAAGCATGTAGGAAGGTCAGAGAGGCAAGACAAAGGAAGGATGCTACCCTTAATATTGGATGGAAGGACTACAAGAACAAGAGGAAGGCTGTGAAGAAACTGTTGAGGAGGGAGAAGAAGGAGATGAGGAGAAAGACCGTGAAGAAAATTAGAGAACAGGGGGGGAGCCAGCAGTAAACTATTTTGGTCAGACCTGGTTAAAACAAAAAGGAAGAGAAGGAGCATACCAAGCTTGAAGAGCAAGATGGGATGAGTAGTGAAAGCCAGGAGGAAGTGGTAGAGGAGCTAGCCAAGCATTGGGAGGAGTTGGGAAGCAGGAAAGGGAGTGAAAGTACTATGGAAGAAGACCGAATGGAGGGTAGTGAAGTACGGTCAGACATATGTGAGATGGTGAAAACATGGTAAAGCCACTGGACCAGATGGTATTCCCAATGAGATGATGATGTATGGTGGTACAAGGATGGTGGTGACTATGGTGCAGTTGTTCAACCTTGTTGTACAGCAAGCATGTTGTCTGAAGGACTGTAGGAGGAGCTACATAGTGCCACGTTACAAGGATGGGAATCCAGAGACAGTGAGCAATTATAGAGGAATTGCATTGGGAAGTTGTGCGGCTAAGGCGTTGGCGAAGCTGCTTTCAAGGAGGTTGGGCACATTTGCTGAAGAGGAGATCTTAACAGAGCCCCAGGGAGGATTTAGATCTGAGAGGAGATATGTGTGCTGACCAGATATTGATTCTGAGGGGTGTGTGTGAGCTGAGGAGGAAAGAAAAGAGGGGACATACATGGCATTTCTGGATGTAAGCAAGGCGTATGATACAGTTTGTCGTGATGGGTTGTGGAGGAAAATGCAGCAGTACGGGGTAGAGGAGAAGTTTGTCCACATCTGTAGAGGATTGTATAAAGGGATTGAAGCAAGTGTGGTGTTGGAAGGTGAACAGTCAAGATGGTTTCCGGTTGAAACAGGGTTACGCCAAGGTTGCCCATTGTCACCGCTGTTATACAGCATATACGTAATGGACATGATGAAGGAGCTGGAAGACAAGGGTTTGGGAGTGATAATGGATAGAATTATGTGATGTATGCGGATGACATTGCACTGTTAGTGGAGACAGGTGATGAATTACAGGAAATGCCGGATGTGGTGGGTCACTATGCACAGGAGTGGAGGTTTCGTTTCAATGCACGGAAGAGCAAAACGATGGTAGTTGGAGCAAATAGTGAAGAGAGCTGGTCGATTAGCGGAGAGCAAATGGAAGAAGTGATTGCATTCAAATACCTAGGTGTTTGGCTGGATCGGAAGATGAGAGGGAATGTGCAGATGGAGAGAATGAGGGAGAAGGCTGAGGAGCGGGCAGGAAGGACAGGAGGTTAATGGCCAGATAGAGGTAGAACGAGGCAGGTTGGTATGGGAACTTCTGGCTCATCCAAGCCTTGAACATGAGGCAAGTGTATGGTTGACAGGAGGAAAGGTAGCCAGCAAATGGTTAGAAGCTGTCCAGGACAGGGTTGGCAGGAAGCTACTTGGAGCAAGCAGGTCTGTGGCAGGAGTAGCAGTACGAGGAGACCTAGAGTGGAAGAAGCTAGAGGAAAGGAGGGAAGAGAAGAAGGTGCTCTATGGAAGGAGGGTGGAGAGGCTTGATGACAGTAGGTTGGTCAAAATGATACTGGAAAAGATGCAGGATTGTGGAAATTTTAGCTGGCAGGGTGAGTATGATCTGTTGTTAAAGAAGTATGGGTTGGAAGGTGGTGAGACAGGGTCAGCAAAGGAGTGGAAAGAGAGGGTTAATGAGAAAAACTGCAGGGATTGGATGGAAGAAATAGAAGGAAATAGTAGCCTGAAGTGGTATCAGATGGTGAAGGAAGAGGCAGGATTGGAGGAGTACACAAGGTCTTTGCATGGTGGTCAGGAAGGGGTAAGGCTCCAGTTTAGGCGCAGAACAGGATCAGCAGGCCTCTTCAAGGACAAAAAGCAGTGTAGGATGTGTGATGATGAAAGGTGCGTGTTGTGTAATAGTTGCGAAGTAGAGGATGTGGAACACTTCCTGGTGAGGTGTTGAGGAGTTTAGGTGGGAGAGGCAGGACTTGTTAGAGAAGATAAGGCAGATGGAAGGAACACAAGAGTGGATAGATGAGTATAGAAGGGTGGGGGGTGAGAGAAAGATGGCACTGCTGTTGGGGAGGAGTGTAAAGAGTTTGGAGAGGGAAGTAGGAGATATAGTGGATGAGTGTGTTATGGAGAAGTGAGGAAGTGGTGGCAGAGGAAGAAGGAACTGGTTTACGGTGGAAGTCCCCATGAACCTGGACCCCTATAACCCCCAAACTCGGCCCCCTCCCCCTTTACCATCAATAACCATGTCATGGTAGTCATAATTATTCATTTCTATAAATCATCCAGTTTGTTTCTAGTGCTGTATCTGTACTATATCTGTATAGCTACTACCATGTTCATGTACCTGTGGTGGCCCAAACAGGCTCAACTATTCCAATTAAATCATAACTGATCTTTGACTTTCGCTTTCTACATTATTTTTACCCGGGCACCAGCGAATTTAATGTGGGCACAGGCCCGTGTATGCCCGGGTGTAGCTACGCCACTGTATGTATATAGTAAGCAAAGAGCTCACTATAGGTACTATACTACAGCAAGTTACTCACCCTGCAGACAGACTTCCAATAAAAATCCCAGACAGAGTACTTGCAATAGCTGTTTCACTTTCATGTATTGTCCTGGATATTGAAAAGAATTAGGTCAGCTGATAAGGAAAGCAGTTTTATTTGCGACTTCTATGGACATATCTCTTTGGGATGTTCTGTGCCTCAAACAACATAACGTGTGCATTCATGTGGAATGAGCTAGTGGCACATCGTGGGGCTAATGATGTGGTGTCATGCCTTTCACATTTCATTTATAGTACTCAATTTGGTCACACAGGAGCCAAATGGAGCATATGGTGGGCCGACAACTGTGCTGGCCAGAGTAAAAGCCATTGTGTTGTTTGGTTCTTTCAAGATTTGATCAGGAAAGGCATCTACTCTAGAATCGACTTCAAGTTTCTAATAGTTGGGCATACTTATGGGCCTACAGATAGATGCTTTGGAGTTATTGAGAAGCACTTACGTCAAATTGAGACTGTGTATACACCACAGGTGTGGTATCAGCATGTTAAAGACTCTGCAGTCATGCACTGTGACCTCCAGAGTAGAGGTGATTGAGATGCAACAAGAATTGTTTCGTAATCATCAGATTCAGTTACGCCAGATCTACACTGAACGTACAAAAGATGTCGATGGAAAGCCATTAGAGTTTAGCAAAGTTGTATGGTTTAATTTCGGCATTGGGGAAGTTGTGAACGGTGTTATACAAAAGCGAGAGCATCCTCAAAGAGGTATGGGTGTGGTATACATATGATGTATCAGAAATGCCACGCAGAGTTTCCTTCCACAAGAAATCACACGTTAATTACTGTCTACTACCTCTACCTCCCCGCTATATCAAAGATATCCTCTTCCAATCAAAGCTGCAAAGGCTGCTGATTTGAGAAAGTTGGCAACGGAGTATTTGCCCAATACTGCAAAGGGCATGTACATTGACCTACCTGCAGTTGAGGACGAAACTGACAGTGATTGATGTATGACCCTATTTTGTTTGCTGTGATATGTGGAGACTTTTGAATCAGTTATTTTCTCATACGTAATAATATTGTGCATGAAAAAGGCTTGATGTCCTAGCACTACAGGTATTGTTAATGAAGTTTAAGGTCATACCAATTGTAACTCCCATTAATTTTACTGTGGACTGTATGTCATTTGTCAGTACAAAAGCCTGCATTTAACCTATCAGCTTATAGGTAATTCAACATCAGAGGTTTTCTACTGACAACTGACCTGCAATTCACAGTATCTGTTGTGTGTGGACAACCAACAGTTTTACAATATACATCACAGGAACTGCAGCAATAACCTTTGTACTATTGCTTCACAAATTGGTATACTCTGTACAATGAACTTGAAAGGATAAATTATTGCAATGATATTCCAATAATACATAAACTCAAATTCTTTTCCCATGCAATTACTTCTGCTGAACATTATCACTACCTTGTGACCATGACTCTTTGCATTCTTCACAGTCTTTACATAAACTTCCCGACTTAGATACGCGCAATTCTACATTTAACTCGTTTTCCCCCAAATTACGTTTTATACCCGGAGCTCCTCAATTGGTAGGCGTGGTCCAGGTCCTGATAAGACTCCTTGTATCTCTGTAACCAATGAATGGATTGGTACCGGACAAAGACCACTGTGTAGCTTATCGTGTACTCTATATTTATAACCAAATTATATTGTGATGCCATTTTGAGCCAAGACCACAGTATATGAGGTGAGCACATGAGCTACTGGTTAACTCTATGATCAGTGACCCAAGTTTGTCGCTTTTCATATGACCTCTGGATGCATGGTTTATGAAGTCGCTCCAGTTGCACGGCGCAAGATAATATTACTATCAAGCGACATTTGCCAGCGATTGTATACTGGGCAGAACGTGCACGCACGGTGTCATTCATGATCATCTGAAAGGTAAGACCTTTGCACAAGTTGACAATACCTTGTTAGAGGAGGTTTGCACTGCAAAAATGGTAGTTATACATCGTGCCTAAGAAGAGTTATAGGGTGCGGAATAACAATGGTTCCTTATTGGAAATAATCTATGGATAAGTTAGATGTATAGAAATAACTTTGCAAACCCAAGTTGAAGTCAAAGGCTGGTTTTACACGGGAGCTACAGGGTGCGGAAATTTGAGGACCATGTGTACCGTATTACCACAGTATTGTCGCGGAACCGAACAAATTTTTACTGTGAAAGGACCTTTTGACATCGCTACTGACCATTCACCTAATATGGTGAGGTCTCTCGGATGTGAATTTCATCTCTATGTTGGAAGTGAATGCAATAATGGCAAATAGTACAGTCTGGAGACTCTGAGCCATTCAACTTTACAGCTTCAGATCTTAAGTCTTGATGTCACCATTGCATATTTCATGCAAATGGAATAGCAAAAGAAATTTATAAAGCTGGCAATTTGTAGTTACATAGCAGTATAGTGGAACCTCTTCTATATGAAGGACACCCCTGAGGGAAGGGCAACTTTGCTAATATGGACATTTCAACCAATCCCAACTTTATATAAATGCATGCAATTCTCCTCCTGAAATAAGGATACTTTACTAATCAGGACAAATATTTCGGTTCCAAGCATGTCTGTGTTAGTGACACTCCACTGCTAATACCAAGCTGAACAGTACAAACTGAAGTGTAACTATGAATGGAGACTCCAATCCATTTACAACTATTGCAAACAAAAGCATATCCAGAAAGTGTATCCATCACGTCTCCTTGTTTCATGTCTTGTCATATGTTATAATATATTAAGAGTTTTATTGTAACTTTACTGACATGCACACCTGGTGTGTGTTATAGTCCAACTAAAAGTAGGTGTATATATATCACTGTAAAAACACTTGGGTTACTTCAACCACTTTAGGTTGTCTCAGTTGCATCAGTGTGACCAAGGAATGCTACCATATATGTTTTCTTGAAAGTTCATCGAGGAGCTTCTTTATAGTTACATCAGCTAATCTCTTTTTTCAGAAGACCTATTTGGCTACATTCCTACCATTTCTAGCACAACCATCCAACCAATTAAGGAACTCTCCATGAGCAGATGTATAAGATGATCAAGATCAAAGAAACAACAAATGTCAACATCTAGAATATGCTGATTTATGTATATCGGCTTCCTGAAAGGGGATATTAATTTAACAAAGGAGGGAAGCTTCTCAACTACATTCTGATTCAAATTGTACATAAGCACTCCTTGAACTTAAGCGTAACACACACAAAAGGAATGCAACTGAGGTAGCCAAAATATGGTTGTTGAATTAACCTGAACTTTTTTACAGTGTACAATTTTTATAGCTATCTAGCTACTGTATGCATTACCACCTACGTATGCCAGAGGACATAAGAATGTGCAAGGAGACAAAAGGGCATGTAACTCCAATAGAGGCCCAGGGGTGGGCAAATTTTCGGATGATAGTAAAAATTCATGTTCACATGCTGAAGCAACAATGGCTAGCTTCTACCTATACTCTTGCTTAACCCTATAACCCTGACGAGCATTCACACAAATCAAGCCCGTAGCCACAAGAAAGATACTAAAAAATTGGCATTTTATATCGTGCTGATTCACAGCATCATATCTTGTAAACTAGCTGAGTTCACAGGTTGGTAGTTAGGCCAAAAACAAACCTGCTTTACTCAGGAAGTAGTCATACGAGTTGACAGTGACGTTCGACTAAGCTACAACGGATGATGTGCGGGTACTCACTATTGATTGGAAATGACTGGAAATCTGTCAAGCAAAGGTAGATGATTACCTAGAAAAAGTTCGATAGGACCATTTATGTGTGGGAAACTAGCTGTTCTGTGGCATTACTAAGTACAATGCGATCAAATGGAAAACTTCAAACACGATTTCCGGGGAAGTTCCTACAGGACAGCCCAGCTAATGATGGTTTATTCGACTTCCTTTGGCACGTAATAACTATATACTACGCCGCCGAATAGAGCGAAAATTGCTCGAAGTTGGCCATGACGACTATAGTTGTCGCGGTGAGTACACTTACTGCAATCAGTGAAACAGTGGACATGGTGTATGCACAGAATAGCTATATGTGCATGTGGCATTGCATGAGTACATCTTTAACTTGAATCTCTGAGAATCAAATAGGTTTTTTGTTTACAGACCAGCAAAATGCAAGTAGTAGTAATGCCAGAAGTATACTTGTATGACTTATCTCTTAGGAAGGCAATGGTTGCTGCTAGATTCTTCTCTTTAGTTGATCTCTCCCCTTTCATAGGTGGGCCTATGATATGATTACTAATTGGTTGGGTGCTGCTCACTAATTGGACATCTACAGAGTTGTGTGACTTATCTAATTTTGGTTGATGTTGTTATGTAAACTCAGAGACAGAGAGAGAGAGAGAGAGAGAGAGAGAGAGAGAGAGAGAGTGTGTGTGTGTGTGTGTGTGTGTGTGTGTGTGTGTGTGTGTGTGTGTGTGTCAGTGTGTATGTGTGTGTGTGTGTGTGTGTGTGTGTGTGTGTGTGTGTGTGTGTGTGTGTGTGTGTCAGTGTGTATGTGTGTGTGTGTGTGTGTGAAAAAACATACGTTCCAATTTTGTACATCTCTGGATAGGCAGGTACAATTGAAAATGGCATCCCTGCTCCAAAAAGTGCAGAGGCTAGAATTGACAGCCACAGTTCCCTGTGAAAGAGTATCCAGAGACAATGAGCACCGAAACAAGGAAAGTCAATACATCTTACAGTTCACGCACACCATAATAATATAAGATGAAATTTCACAGTGGATAAATTTCCATACATTAGTCTGCACATAAGTTAAAACAATGCAATTATTTGTGTTATGTGCTTTAGTGATCAGTGCACTTACGGTGATGAAATGATAAACTTTGCAGGGCCAATAAACAAACATCCAACTGAAGCAACCACCAGACCAGCTATGATCAGGAATCGATGTATCTTCTGTGAGTATGTGAGTGTGTGTGTTTGGAAAGTCTTCCTAACAAGGAGGGTGGCAGGGAACGTGTCCATTGCATTTTGAGTCAGTGAAAATAAAATAATAAATTTTTCTCTAGTTCTTCTTTGGAGGTGCTTGTTTGTGAGTGATGTACTATACAGAGCTGAACTAGTTCCTATCTGAGTATCATTTACTTTGCTGGTCATCAGGGGAGTTCCCAGTCTGATCTTTGCACAAACACAGGTTTCGGGTCCTTTAAACTCCCGACCTGTGGATGGCTACAGAAAGGGCGGAGCCACTCCCATATGTACATGGAGTCCAGCTAAATCTGGTAGTTGGGTCATCCTGCATGTGGGCTTGGAACATGTAGGCTCACTACATGCGATCTTACACATGCTTTGAGTCATTGGTCTTATGGTAGCTAAATGACTACAGACTGTCACACCTATTTGACCTTTAACTTGAATCTCTGAGAGTCAAATGAGTACTTGAACAATTTTTTTTTTATAGTTTTGTTTTGTTTTTGTTTACAGGCCAGCAAAATGAGTAGCCATGCTAGAAGTATACTTCTATGACTTATCTCTTAAGAAGGCAATGGATGCTGCTAGATTCTTCTCTTTAGTTGATCTTTCTTCTTTCTCTTCTACATGTGACTGACTTTTTCTCATGATGTCATAGGTAGGCTATGATATGATTGCTAATTGGTTGGGTGTCATCAATAATTGTTATCTACATGTTGTGTGACTTATCTA